>JARGCV010000133.1:380000-747500 GCA_034064705.1 Bothrops alternatus | reverse complement strand
GTGTGGGTGATATTTGTGTATAGGGGAGGCGAATTGCAAGGAGGCAAGCACACTTTTGGGGAGGGGGAGTTGCATCCAAGCAGAGCCTACCCCACCCCCCACCCCCACCCCCCATTGCAGCAATAATTCCTTTTTCATTTCTTTCTTTTCGGGCTGAAAGGCAGTTTTGCAATCTATTGGGGTTAAAATGGCAACTGGACTTTTTTTTTTCCAACCTTGAGGAGGTTTCGCTTCTTATCCAAGAAGCTTCCTCAGTTCTGGCTGAAGGGTGGAGGATGGAAGGGTTTTTCTACAGGTAATTCCCCCACCTTGCAACGGTTCGTGTAGCGGCCGTTCGAAGCGACAACAGCACTGGAAAACAAAAACGAGCGTTTTTCACGCTTTGTGGTCGTTGCGCCGTCCCCAGGGTCCCGCGACAAAAAATTCAGACGCTTGGCAATTGACTCGTATTTACGACAGTCGCAGGGCCCTGGGGTCGTGGGATCGCCTCGTGCCCACCTCCTAACAAGCCAAGTTCATGGGGAAGCCAGATTCACTTGACAACCACGATGCTAACTGAACAATGGCGGGGATTTGCTTCATCACCGTTGCAAGAAGAAAGGTCGTAAAGCGGGGCACAACTTGCTTAACAAATGTCTCGCTGAGCATCAGAAATGTTGGGCTTAATTGTGGTTGTAAGCTGAGGACTACCTGTATTCCTTTGCAGTCATCTGGTCATTAGTACTCTCTCTGAGAGTTGAGGCCACTTGGAGTTTATCCGTCCCCTCCATGTGGCCTCAACAACTCTCAGAGAGAAGTACTAACGACCAGATGACTGCAAAAGAATACAGATAATCCAAGAAGCTTTCTTCAGTTCTGACCGAATGGCGGAGGATGGAAGGATTGAAATTCCTTTGCAGTCATCTGGTCGTTGGGACTCCCTCTGAGAGTCGTTGAGGCCACTTGGAGGTTTATCTGAGCCCTCAGGGTCATCTGAAGGGTGCAAATGAGTGTGGAACTTTATTTGAAACTGCTGAAAGGACCGTGTGGTAAACAGGAGAGAGGTGGTGTCGTATCCCTCCCCCTCTGTTGAGACAGGACTGTTGCGTCTTAATGTAGACGGCCTCTTTGACTCCTCTTTCGAGGGGGGGGGTTACAATGCCGCCTCTCTCCTGTTTACCACACGGTCCTTTCAGCAGTTCCCAGAAGGTTTTACGCCCATTTGCACTCTGATTCAGATGAGCCTCAAGGCCGAGATAAACCTCCAAGTGGCCTCAACGACTCTGAGGGAGAGTACTAATGACCAGGTGACTGCAAAGGCATATCAATCCTTCCATCCTCCGCCATTCCGTCAGAACTGAAGAAGCGTCTTGGACTAACTGTATTCTTTCTCAGTCACCTGGCCGTTAGTACTCCCGCTGTGAGTCGTTGAGGCCACTTGGAGGTTTATCTCCACCCTCACGATCACCTGAATCAAAGTGCAAATATTTGGGTGTGGGGCCTTCTTGGAACTACCGAAAGGAGTCTGTTTAAACAGGATATGGGGGTGTTGTAACCACCACCCCACCACCCCCCAGGTTGAGAAAGGGGTTCGGAAGAGGAGTCAAAGAGGCCGTCTACATTAATTATTATTATTATTATTGTTGTTGTTGTTGTTGTTGTTGTTGTTGTTAATTTGACTTCTATGCCGCCCTATTCCGGAGAACTCAGGGCGGCTCACAAATAATAGAAATCAACATTTAAAAATACATATATATAAAAACCCCTTAATTTAAAAAAAAAACCAATCATTCAACATACACACAGACATACACTGGCTTGGGGCAAGATGTTAACTGCCCCAGGCCTGCCAGCAGAGGTGTGTTTTTACGAAAGGCGGAGAGGGTGGGGGCGACACAGATCTCCGGGGGAAGTTGGTTCCAGAGGGCCGGGGCCACAACAGAGAAGGCTCTTCCCCTAGGCCCCACCAGGCGACACTGTCTGGCTGACGGGACCTGGAGAAGGCCGACTCTGTGGGCCCTAACCGGCCGCTGGGTTTCATGGGGCAGCAGACGGTCGCGTAAGTAACCTGGTCCGATGCCATGTAGGGCTTTATTAAGACGGAACAGTCCTCTCTCAACAGAGGGAGAGGGATACGACACCACCTCTCCTCCTGTTTACCACACGGTCCTTTCAGCAGTTCCAAGAAGGCCCCACACCCAAATATTTGCGCTTTGATTCAGGTGATTCTGAGGGCTCAGATAAACCTCCAAGTGGCCTCAATGACTCTCAGAGGGAGTACTAACGACCAGATGACTGCAAAGGCATATCAATCCTTCCATCCTCCGCCATTCGGTCAGAACTGAGGGACTACCTTGGACTACCTGTATTCTTTTGCAGTCACCTGGCCATTAGTACTTCTCTCTAAGGGTTGTTGAGACCACCTGGAGGTTTATCTGTGCCCTCAGGGTCACCTGAATCAGAGTGCCGGGGGTGTGAGTGTGTGGAACTTTTTTTTTTGAAACTGCTGGAAGGACCGCATTGTAAACAGGAGGAGAGGTGGTGTCATTTCCCTCCCCCACTGTTGAGAGAGGCCTGTTCCGTCTTAACGTCGATGGCCTCTTTCACCCCTCTTTCGAACCCCTCTCTCAACGGGGCTGGTGGTGTTATAACAACACCTCTCCTCCTGTTTACCACGTGGTCCTTTCGGCAGTTCTAAGAAGGCGCCACCACCCATTTGCACTCTGATTCAGGTGATCCTGAGGGCAGAGATAAACCTCCAGTAGCTTCAAGAGTTCTCAGGGAGCAACCCCTTAATAACCCCATCTGATGGGGGAAAAAGGAAGGAGGAGTGAAGGTTGATGTAAGTGTAAGTTGATAAGAAGGGGGAAGAGGAGGATGGAGATAGAGAAGGAAGCAGAAAGAAGAGAAGGAGGGAGAAGGTAGGTAGTCAGTTGGTAAGTGAGGGGGAAGGATAGGGTTGGTGGGATGTGGTGGTGGGGGTGCCGAGCAGTGATGTTAATTGTTTGGGATGATTATTTTCAGTTGAGTTATTAGTACTAGATGTATTGAAATGTATTTATATTTTGTGTATGGATGATTGTTTACTTTTATATTATGATTTGATATGACTAGCTTCTTTTTTCTGTTAAAATTATAAAAAAATTAATAAAAAAAAGAGTTCTCAGGGAGAGTACTAATGACCAGATGACTGGAAAGGATTATAAATCCTTCCGTCCTCCACCATTCGGTGAGAACTGAAGAAGCTTCTTGGACTAGCTGCATTCTTTGAAGTCATCTGGTCATTAATACTCCCTCTGAGAGTCGCTGAGGCCACCCGGAGGTTTATCTGTGCCCTCAGGGTCATCTGGATAGCGCAAATGGGTGTGGAACTCTTTTTGAAACTGCTGAAAGGACCCCGTTGTGTGACTGCCACGGGATATAAATCCTTTCATCCTCCACCATTCGGTTAGAAACCGAAGAAGCTTCTTGGATGAGAAGCGAAACATCTTCAAAGACCACCTCTTTTCTTTTTTCTTTTTTGCGATTTTTATACCGCGCCCCCCCTCCCGAAGGACTCGGGGCGGTGTACAGCCCAATTAAAAACATCAACATACAAAAAGTAAAACGATTAAAAAATAGATTAAACAATTTGGCCCAGAAACATTTAAACCCCAATACATTATCTTAAAAACTCGATCCCCTAAAACAATTATAATCTTGTTGGTACCGGAGCTCCTATCCCAGGCCAGCTTGTCGAAAAAGATGTGTTTTTAATTCTTGACGGAAGGAACGCAATTCCGTCATCGTACGGAGTTCGGGGGGGAGCTCGTTCCAAAGCGTTGGAGCTCCCACAGAGAAGACCCTCCCCCTGGGGGTCGCCAGCCGACATTATCTGACCGATGGCACCCTGAGGAGACCGACTCTGTGGGAGCGTACCGGACGGCGGGAGGTATTTGCTGGCAGAAGGCGGTCCTGTAAATATCCGGGTCCGATGCCATGGAGCGCTTTAAAGATGGTCACTAACACCTTGAAACGCACCCGGAAGGCCACCGGCAACCAGTGCAGCTCGCGCAGGAGCGATGTTACATGGGCGCGCCATGGCGCTCCGGTCACTACCCGCGCGGCCGCATTCTGGGCCAGCTGAAGCCTCCGGGTGCACCTCAAGGGGAGCCCCATGTAAATTCAGGCACTTGGCGACCGACTCATATTTACGACAGGTGCCGCGTTCCCGGGGTCACGTGATCCCCTTTTGCGACCTTCCGGACAAGCAAAGTCAACGGGGGAGGCCCGGATTCTCTCAACAGCTGTGTTATGAACTTAACAACCGCCGCAAGAAAAGTGGCAAAAGGGGGCAAAAGGTGAAGCGAGTTTCCCTTAACACGCGTCTCACTTAGCGACGGAAATTTGGGGCTCAATCGTGGTCGTACGTCGAGCACTCCTGGTTTAATTGCACCCTGGATGTGGTGGACGTGGCTCAAATACTGAGCTGGACCCCCGAAAACATAGTGTGTAGCAACTGTATATATTCTGACTGTGGTGATGACACATTTTATTTTTGTGATGTCTTTACAACGGAAAGCTCTTTTTCTATATCAGTCTGAGGGAAGAGTCGCCCAACGTTCAGAGATATTTGCTTGCCAGTTGTAAAAGGGGCGCATTTTTCCTTACACCCCCCCTTTAAACCCCGATAGATTATACAACAGTCCTCAAATTATAACAATCCATTTAGTGACCGTTCCAAGTTACGGCAGCACTCAAAATAGTGACTTACGGCCATTTTCACACTTACGACCGTCACAGTATTCTCATGGTCACGCGATCACCATTCAGGCGCTTGGCAACGGACTCATACTTACGACGATTGCAGCGTCCCGGGGGGGTCACGTGATCCCCGTCAAAATCAACGGGGAAGTCAGATTCACTTAGCAACCGGGTTACCGATTTAGACAGCTGCCCCGATTCCCTTAACAAGCTTGGCGAGAAAAGTCGTAAAACGGGGCAAAAACTCCCCTCGACCAAGTTCTCATTTAGCGACGTAACCGTTGGGCTTATTTGTAGTCGTAAGCCGAGGACAACCTGGATTCACTTAACAACCACGTTTCAGGCTTGAGAACTGCAGTAAAGGGGAGCAAAGCGCAGTTAACAAATGTCTGGCTTAGCAACGTCCATTTTGGGGGCTCAGTTGTGGTCGTAAGCCGAGGACTTACCTGTAGCTAGTAAGAAAAAGATGTTAGATGCCCCGAGGTGAATCATCCACGCATCTCGCTCCTTCTTGGTGCTTCAAAGCTTGCAAAAAAAAAAAAAGAGGGAATAAACAGCCTCGCAAGAACAGCATGTAATGAAATAATAAAAAAAAAAAATTCACATTGCTGGAGAGCCGATAATTAAAACTGTAAGATGCTAAAGCAGCTGGATGGGGTTCAAGAGAACGAGTTGGTGGAGGCTGAGACACTTGTCTAAGAAAAAACAAGGTTTCCACGTTTTATTATAGGCAGTCCTCCACTTACGATCACGATGGGGGTCCGTTGCTAAGCGAGACCGTTGTTAAGTGAGTTTTGCACCCTTTTACAACCGTCCCTGCTACAGGGGTGAAGCGAATCCCTGCAGGTGTTCAGTTAGTCACGTTAAATGAATCCAGCCTGTCAGAAAGTCACAAAAGGGGAATCCCACGACGTTCAGGGACACGGCGACCGTCGTAAATATGAGCCAGTGGCCATGCTTCCGCATTTGGATCATGTGACACACACACACACATCAGGGATGCCGCGACGATCAGAAGTGTGTGAAACGGAAGCCTGTTTTCAAACGCCGTTGTAACTTTGAACGGTCACTAAATGAACTGCTGTAAGTCGGGGACGGTCGGCACTTTATGGTTTTATTGATGAATTCAAATTATATGCTGCCCGCTTCGCTAGCCCAAGCGACTCAGTCTTGTTTTAACAAAAATAAAAAATAAAAGAGACTTGATATATGTCCAGAAAGAGCGTTTCTCC
The DNA here is from genome assembly GCA_034064705.1 of Bothrops alternatus. Lineage (NCBI taxonomy): Eukaryota > Metazoa > Chordata > Lepidosauria > Squamata > Viperidae > Bothrops > Bothrops alternatus. The sequence continues at coordinate 741,546 of JARGCV010000133.1, read as the reverse complement.
CACCCTGGGTAATCAAAAAAAAAAACAAGGAGGCAATTTTTAAAATGTTTTTTTTTATATAAAATTCTTTTATTAAAACAATCAACATTGAACATAAAAACATATTGTGCAGCAATCATCATGACACCTGATATACAATACTAAGTATTAGTCATTGAAAATGTCTGAGTTAGTAAGCCTTGTTCCACCCCTCGCGTCTAGCCTCAACTATACTCCTGTTACACTTTGTTTGATTGGTGTTTCTCTTATCTGGTTCCATATTAATGTGGTCAACATTAAACCAAAGATCCTATTGCTAAACAATCATCTTAGAACATAGCATACAACATTAGGTGTTAATCTTTGTAAACATCTGTTTTAGTAAACGTTCTTCCCTCCTCCCTTCCCTCTTCAAGTATACTCCGAGTACCTTTTGTTTGTTCGCTGTCTCTCTTATATATGGTCTATCTGCTGTATCTAGTTTATTGCATATTGTTCGTTTGCGCTTCTGAATTGACTTCATCCCATTACTAGTGCAAACTTTTATAGTCCCTAACCGGAGATCCTGAGGTAAAAGTTTCATATCCTGAGGTAGAGAGCTGCAATGAGCAACTTATTTGTAGCACCAAAATGTGATGATCGCAAAGTCTTTCCTGGTGTGTATGTGTGTGCAAGAGACAGAGACAGACAGACAGACAGACAGACAGACAGACAGATAGATAGATAGAGATGAGAGAGAGATGATAGATAAAGAAATGATAGATAGATAGAGATAATAGAGATAGAGAGATGATAGAAAGATGACAGATAGAGATGATAGATAGAAAGATGATAGATAGAGATGATAGATAAATAGAGAGATGACAGAGAGAAAGATGATAGATAAAGAGATGATAGATAGATAGATAGAGATTAGATAGATAAATAGAGAGAGATGATAGATAGATAGATAGATATGAGATAGAGAGAAAGATGATAGATAGATAAATAGAGAGAGATAGATAAATAGATAGAGATGATAGATAGAGAGAGAGATGAGAAAGAGATAGGAGAGATGAGAGATAAAGAGAGATGATAGATAAATAGATAATAGATATGATAGATAGAAAGATGATGATAGATAAATAGAGAGAGAGATAATGAGAGATGATAGAGAAAGATGATAGATAGATGATAGATAAATAGAGATAGATAGATATGAGAGAGAGATGATAGATAGAGATGATAGATAAATAGAGAGAGAGAGGTAGATAGATAAAGAGAGAGAGAGAGAGAGATGATAGAGAGAGAAAGATGATAGATGACCCCTCGCGTCTAGCCTCAACTATACTCCTGTTACACTGCGACAGTTTGGAAAATAACCGTCCATCTGAAAAGAAATATAGAAGAGGTCGTAGGTCCTCAATTTACGACCACCATTGAGCCAAAAATGTATGTTGTTAAGTGAGACATGTTAAGTGAAGTTGAGGTCATAGGTCCTCAACTTACGCCCGCCATTGAGCCCAAAATGTATGTTGTTAAGTGAGACATATGTGAAATGAGTTTACCCCGTTTTACGAACTTTCTTACCGTGGTTGTTATGTGAGTCACTGCAGTTGTTATCAACATGGTTATTAAGTAAATCCGACTTCTCTATTGACTTTTGTTGATCGCAAAAAGGGATCGCGTGACACACACACACACACACACACACACACCCCGGACGCTGCAACCCTCATAAATACGAATCTGAATTCTGATTTCGTGATCACGGGGATGCTGCGACGGTCGTAAGTGTGAAAAACGGTCACAAGTCGCTTTTTTCAGTGCCCTTGTAACTTTGAACGGTCACTAAACAAACTGTTGTAAGTGGAGGACTACCTGAAATTAAATTACATACAGATAATCCTCAACGTATGACCCAAAATTTCTGTGGCTAAGCAAAGCAGCGGTTAAGTGAGTTTTGTCCCTTTTTACGGCCTTTTTTTTTGCCACACTTGTTAAGTGAATCATTGCAGTCGTTAAGCGAATCACACGGTTGCTAAGTGAATCCAGCTTCCCCCCCATTGACTTTCCTCATCAGGGAAGCTTCCAACTGGGAATCACATGACCCAAAACAGTGCAATCATCCTAAGCACCGGCCAGTGGCCAAGCACCTGGATGTTGATCACATGACCGTGGGCTTGCTGCAATGGTCGTAAGTGTGAGACACACTCTTGTTGCCGTTATAACTTGAATGGTCACTAAAGAATGGTTATAAGTCGAGGACTACCTATATCTCAGCTTTTCCCCCAAAGCCATCGGAATTCTAGTTTTCCAGCTGTTGCTGGAAATTCCTGATCGAAATCCTGTCGTCCGATGGATTGGGTTGAAAACATTAAATAACAACAACAACAACAAAGTTGACAATTATGGGATATGGAAATGTTTTTCCAAATTTTCCACTATTTTTTGGGGGGGGAGGGTTCTCCATCCATTTATCCCAGGATGAATGGCCAAGGTTGGAACAGGTGCAAATGGTTAGAGCTATCCCAAACTCGGTTGATTGGTGACTTTGGCTCCTGTTGTTTGCAATGAAATTGTGACTTGAATTCATAATGTGTTCTGAGAACTAAACAAAAGGGCTCAGGAGCTCCAAATCTGAAGATGAGGACCAGCCTCAAAGCTTGAGGAGCAAAAATTATGGAGGCAACATTGGTTAGGAGGCTTCTACAGTAGCCATGGTGGTCAGTATTGGCCATCTTGGCGTGATCCTTTGAAAGTCATGGAGGGCCACCTTAAGAGGAGAGTCATCAGAGAGGACCTTTTTTTCCCATTGACCCCAACACTTTTTCCATCGATTCTTTGAACGTCATGGAGGGCCACCTTAGGAGAAGAGTCTGTAGAAAGATTCTTCTTTCCCCGTTGACCCAACACTTTCTCCATCGATTCTTTGAACATCATGGAGGGCCACCTTAAGAGGAGAGTCATCAGAGAGGACCTTTTTTTCCCATTGACCCCAACACTTTTTCCATCGATTCTTTGAACGTCATGGAGGGCCACCTTAGGAGAAGAGTCTGTAGAAAGATTCTTCTTTCCCCGTTGACCCAACACTTTCTCCATCGATTCTTTGAACATCATGGAGGGCCACCTTAAGAGGAGAGTCATCAGAGAGGACCTTTTTTTCCCATTGACCCCAACACTTTTTCCATCGATTCTTTGAACGTCATGGAGGGCCACCTTAGGAGGAGAGTCTTTAGAAAGGACCTTCCCCTCTCCCCGTTGACCCAATTTTTTCTCCACCTCAGGGCTGCAGATGCTCGTTTGAAGGCTGCCGCTGCCCTGGGGGCAGCCGAAAAGGCTCTGGAAGCATCTCGGTTGGCCAAGATTTTGGCTGAAGAATTACAGCCCATTCTAGCGGATTCAGGTGAGATGGTTGCATGACGAGTCTTCTCTCCAGAAGCAAAGATGCTCTTGCGCCCTTCAGAATTCAGCCCTGGAGAATGGGGGGGGGTGGTCATTTGTGGCAGGGGTGGTGGTGGTGAAGGTCCAAGGAATCAATGGGCTTTTGGTGCATGGTCCCGTCTCCTGAAACATGACCCCTAACTTCTCAAAGCGTCCACGAGTCTCAACCCAATGGTACATTTCTGGGATCAATAATTTGTCGGAAATGTTACAGGGTTTCCTGCCTGAGCAGGGGGTTTATTTATTTATTTATTTATTTATTTATTTATTTATTTATTTATTTATTTATTTATTTATTCAAATTTATATGCCGCCCTTCTCCTAGGACCCAGGGCGGCTTACAACAACAATACAATTACATGTGAGGAATTTAATAATAATAATCAACCATCCAATCCAAAAACACATTCAATTGAATCTAAAACACATGCATATAACATGCAATCACAATCAAACACACCATCAACGATGGAGGCACACTCCTAGGCCCGGGGACAGAGCACTGTTCATACGCCCCAAGCCTGCCGGCATAAATAGGTCTTCAATAATTTCCGGAAAGCTAGGAGGGAGGAAGCAGTGCGGACCTCTGTGGGAAGTTGGTTCCAGAGGGCTGGGGCAGCAACAGAGAAGGCCCTTGTCCTAGGACCCGACAGACGACATTGCCTAACAGACGGGACCCGTAGGAGGCCAACCCTATGTGCCCTAACCGGTCGCTGGGATTCATGAGGCAGAAGACGGTCCCGCAAGTATCCTGGCCCATTGCCATGAAGGGCTTTATAGGTCATAACCAACACTTTGAATTGTGTTCGGAGACCGATTGGTAGCCAGTGCAGCTCACGGAGAGCTGGGGTAATATGAGCATGTCTTGGGAGACCCAAAACAGCTCGCGTGGCCGCATTCTGGACTACCTGCAGTCTCCGGACATTCTTCAAAGGTTGCCCCATGTAGAGAGCATTACAGTAGTCGAATCTCGAGGTGACAAAGGCATGGGTGACCGTGAGGAGTGACTCCCGGTCCAAATAGGTCCGCAACTGGCGCACCAGGCGAACCTGGGCGAACGCCCCCCTCGCCACAGCCGAAAAATGGTGTTCTAAACTTAGCTGTGGATCGAGGAGGACACCCAGGTTGTGAACCCTCTCCGAGGGGGACAAAAATGCTTCCCCCAGGGTAATGGACGGACAGTTAGACTCGTCCTTGGGAGGCAGAGCCCATAGCCACTCCATCTTGTCAGGATTGAGTCTGAGCCTGTTGGTTGGACTAGAAGACCTCCACGATCCCTTCCAACTCTTTATTCTGTTAATCCTCCTCCTCCGTTTAAGAAGAGATTGGACAACCATTTGTCTGAAATGATCTAGGGCAGTGATGGCGAACCTTTTAGAGACCGAGGGCCCAAACTGCAACCCAAAACCCACTTATGCATCGTCGGGTGCCGGGTGGGTGTGGGCTGGGTGTGGCCCCTTGGCTGGGCGTGGCTGCGGTGGTAACGGCAGACTGGGTGGGACTAAAAAGTTCAATCAATCAATCCCAACTTTGCAAGATCTTTTTTTTTCCTGCAAGAAGTTGAAATTGACTGATTGATTGAATCTTTTCTTTTTTTTTGCACATGGCGGCGGAGGCCTAAAGTGAAAAGGTTTTATAAAACCCAGCTGAAGGCCTAGGACTGGGGCGATGGCGCGCATGTCCACAGAGAGGGCTCTGAGTGCCACCTCTGGCACCCGTGCCATAGGTTCGCCACCACTGGTATAGGGTCTCCTGCCTGAGCAGGGGGTTGGACTAGAAGACCACCTAGTCTGTGATTCTGTTATAATGTGCCATGTATATTACATTCATGTTGCTGTAGAACAGCCTTTTTCAACCTTAGTGACTTTACGTTGTGTGCACTTCAACGCCGAGAATTCCCAAAGCTGGCTGAAATTCCCATCTGAAAGTGACTAAAGTTGAAAAAGACTGCTGTGAAATCTAACTTAAAAGGGCGTTGTAGTAAATAACCAGATCGCTCCCATTTACATACCCTTTTCTGTTCTTTAAAATCCTAAATGGACATTTCGCTACAGGGGTACCTTGGCGCTCAACTGCTTTGAAGCAGATCTGGTGCTCGGCAAATGTTGACGTGAAAATTTTGCTCTGGCATTCATCCTTTGTTTGGTACTCAACGCACAATCTACAACTTTACAGGGTTGTGACTCACTACACTGTTTCTTATGGGAGAAATTGATTTTTTGTACTCATTATTTTTGGTACTCGTCGCGCCTCCCGGAACCAATTAACAACGAGTACCGAGGTACCACTGTACTCTTCTCCTGCGATCGAGAGCAGGAGAGGACAATATCCAAACAATTTCCACCGCCAATCTTTCTTGAACCCAGAGCTTTTTATACCTATCAGTTCTTTCTTGTAACTGCCAGTCCCTTCTCCTTCCCCAGAGCCGCGGGGCCGGTTAGATTCGGAAGGCACCGACACCGATTTCCATGAATATGACAGTCCTCATGTCTACGAGAACGGCATCACCCCTTCAGACGTTACCCCGGATCCGAGCTTACCGCCGAGTTACCCTCCCACTCCGCTGCAACCCTGGCGGGAGGACCCTCGGCGGAATTGGCCTCCTTTGGAGAACGGGGGTCCTCGCCAGCACTTCCCCGAGACCTTGGATGTGGAGGAGGAGTGGGGTTCGTGGGGCAGTTTCCCATCTCGGACACCAGGTCTCGTTCCCGAAGGGTTGTGGGAAGGCGAGGAGGAACAAGGGCAGCTGAGCAGCTACGAAGCTGAGGAAGAAGATTACGAGAGGGTCCCTCAGCACCCTCAGCTGGGCAGCCCAGCTAGCGGCAGCTCAGGCAGCCTCCGAGAAGAGGAGGAGGAAGAAGAGGAAGAAGGGAAGCCTCCTAAGACTTATCCCGGGGAGAACCAGGACGATACGGTGCCCTTGGGAATTCCGGTTGATGCAGAACTGAAGAACAAGGAGCCGTGCAGATCTTCTCTTCTGCTGGAGGGACCAGAGAGTCTACAAGCAGTCCAAAGGGGGAGACAGGTAAGAGGTCAACACATTTTAAGGACACCTTAGATCAGCGGTTCTCAACCTTTTCCGGGGCTCGACCCCAGCCCGCATCGCGCATGCGCGGCGCGATGGGGTGCATCGCGCATGCACGGCGCGACGGCCCGCGGCGCGCATGCGCGGCGCGATGGCCCGCATCGTGCATGCGCAGCGCGACGGCCCGCATCACGCATGCACGGCGCGACGGCCCGCATCACAAAGGGGGAAAAATGGCCGACCGAAAAAAAAATGGCCGACCCAAAAAAAAATGGCCGACCCAAAAAAAAATGGCGGGCCCGCATCGCGCATGCGCAGCGCAACGGCCCGCATTGCAAAGGGGAAAAATGGCTGACCCAAAAAAAATGGCCGACCAAAAAAATAAATAAATGGCGGACTGCGGTGTTTGGCGACCCCTGTGAAATGGTCGTTCGACCCCAAATGGGGTCGCGACCCACAGGTTGAGAACCGCTGCCTTAGATGGACATTAGAGCTGAGCTTGAGTACGGTTTGTGACAGCATTGGCGAGTTTAGGCATGTGACTCCCATTTAGCCCTAAAAAGCTCTGTGACCGATGGCTCTAGATCTGAGCTAAATGTCCAAGACCATCATCTTCAGAGTAGAAGATGGTGGTCCTGGACATCATCCAAGGAAAGGGAGAAGATCTAAGGATGCTGGAGGCAAAAGTGACTGCAGGAGTGGCCAACAAAGTCAACATTGGTCCACCATTTTGAGATTCTGCGTTGATCATATATAGTGGTGGTCACCATATGGTGGTGGCCACCCTCTTGAGTATTTTTTTTTTGACCTGTTCCTGGACACACCCCATCAAGAGAGCAAAACCTTTGACCCGTTTTCAGGTTCTCTCCCATGCCCCATTTCCACGACAGGGAAACAGATCCAAGTAGATGGAAACCACTCAAGGAGAGAAGCAACCTGGAATTAAGGAGAAATTTCCTAACAGTGAGAACAATCAACCAGTGGACCGACTTGTCTTCTGGAGTTGTGGGTGCTCCATCACTTTTAAGAAGAGCTTGGACAACCATTTGTCTGGAATGGTATAGGGTCTCCTGCCTGAGCAGGGGGTTGGACTAGAAGACCTCCAGGGTCCCTTCCAACTTGGTTCTTCTGCTAAGTGAGCTCTTGAATTTTCTGATAGGTAGCAAGCATTCTTGGGAGTTTGATCCCTACATGGGAAGAAAGTTTGGGTTTAGGAAAATTCTGCAAATGACTATCTACTGTCGTCTTAATATGTTGGGCTAACTCCCGTCCCTCCTGGCCAGGGATGATGGGCACTGAAGTCCCATCTCGGGCCAATACGCAAAACACCGTCCACCCCAACTTGGCTTTGGCATAAAATGGTTTCCATGTTTTATACTTTGGGTGAAAACTGAGATTGGAGGTGGCTTCTAAGAAGTGAACCCCAAATACTGTGGGAAACTGAACCAGTTGGATTTCTGCCTGTCAGATTTGTGTTAAAAGCACAGGGAGTTTTGTCTGGGCCCCCAGAAGGTGCTTCACTCAGTCAGGGGTTTACTGACATGTGTTGTGAGGAATCGGCCAATGGCCGTTTATTCAGTAAACCGCAATAGCAAATCACAGCTAGTGGCGTGGTGTGGTTTATCCATTGTTTAAAGACAGCAGAATTATTTCTAATATAATAGAAGTCATGCCTCATCCCTTGTTAAACCACAACCTGTTTTGCTGAGTTGTGGGTTTTGTGTAGGACTGAGCCTGCCTTCTTTGTAACTTGTAAACCCTGGTTTGTGGCTTAGCATTACGGGTGAAACCTAACCATGGTATAGTGCAGGGGTAGGCAACCTTGGCTCTTTTATGACTCGTGGACTTCAACTCCCAGAATTCCTGAGCCAGCATGAGGGAAACTTTGGCCCCTTCATGACTCGTGGACTTCAACTCCCAGAATTCCTGAGCCAGCTTGGCTCAGCTTGGAAACCTCTCCCTTTCCCCTCAGCATGGCTGGCTCAGGAATTCTGGGAGTTGAAGTCCACGAGTCATGAAGGGGCCAAAATTTCCCTCATGCTGGCTCAGGAAGAGCCAAGTTTGAAGACCCCTGCTTGTGGACTTCAACTCCCAGAATTCCTGAGCCAGTATGAGGGAAACTTTGGCCCCCTCATGACTCGTGGACTTCAACTCCCAGAATTCCTGAGCCAGCCTGGCTCAGCTTGGAAACCTCTCCCTTTCCCCTCAGCATGGCTGGCTCAGGAATTCTGGGAGTTGAAGTCCACGAGTCATGAGGGGGCCAAAGTTTCCCTCATGCTGGCTCAGGAAGAGCCAAGTTTGAAGACCCCTGCTTGTGGACTTCAACTCCCAGAATTCCTTAGCCAGGCATGCTGGCTCAGGAATTCTGGGAGTTGAAGTCCACAAGTCATAAAAGATCCAAGGTTGCCTACCCCTGGTATAGTGAGATGTGTAAATTGTGCTTTACGGCAGTAAGATGTTCAATGAGTTTGAAGCTTTCTTTCGCTCCAAGGATCGGCAATTTTTGAGGCAAATGAAGGAGGTTGAGGGCGGGCATTTAAAAAAAACAAAAATCAAAATGGCAGCCACAACTCCATGGACAATAATGGGTGAAGCTGGGACATTCAAATCCCAAAGTTGCTTTTTGTTTTGTTTTTTCCAATGGCCACTGGACTTTCCTGGGTTTTTTTCCTTGAAAACATTTCGCTTCTCTCCTAGAACTGAACCGAGGAAGCTTCTTGGAGGGGGAAGCGAAACATTTTCAAACCAAAAAACATAAAAAAAGCCCTGTTGCCTTTGGAAAAAATAAAAAGCATCTTTGGGACAATCACAACTGGGTGATTGAGAATCTCCACAGACAGGGGAAATTCAAGGCTTGCTCGGACTTTGGAAAGGTGTTTTTTTTTTCATTATTATTTTTGAGACAAATAAGAAAACACAGTTTGTCCCCGGCTTACGGTGCTTCGCTTAGTGACCGTTTGGAGTTACAGTGTAAAAAGGGACCAATGAGCTGTTTTCCCCACGTCCCTTGCAGCCTCTTCACAATCACGTGATTTACATTCAGACGCTTAATAACTGACTCACATTTATGACGCTTGTTGCAGCGTCCTGGGGTGTGTGTCACGTGATTCCCTTTTGTGTCCGTCGTACGAGCAAAGTCAACGGGGGAAGCCGGATTCACTTAACAACCGTGTTAGTAATTTCACAACGCCAGCGATCCACTTAACAAACGTAGCGAGGAAAGGGGCAAAACTCACTTCCTATATTTCTCACGTAGCGACATAAACTTTGGGATCAACTGTGGTCGTAAGTCGAGGACTCCCTGAATGTCCCATGTCGCCCTCAATCTGCCCTTTTCTGAGTTTGCAGGATCTACAGAGGTGGAAAGTCGCCAAATAATCCAGATTGGTTTTACAATCCAGTTCAAAATTGTGCCTACCTTGCAGGCGTGGTTTTCCCCCCCCAAACATGAGTGGAAACTACAGGTTGTCCTCAACTTACAAACTATTTGTAGTCCTCGTTTTATGACAGCTCACTTAGCAGCCATTCAAACAGCACAGAAAAAATGTGACGTGGGCCTGTTTTTCATGGTTACGGCCTTGGCAGCATCCCCGGGAATCACGTGATCAAAATTTGAGACGCTTGGCAACCGATTCGTACTTGCGACGGTTGCAGCGTCCCTGGGGGAGGGGAGTGTCACGTGATCCCCCTTTTGCGACCTTCCGACAAGCAAAGTCAATGGGGAAGCCGGATTCGCTTAGCGGCTGAGTTCCTAGTTTGCCACTGCCGCGATTCACTTAACAGCTGAGGCAAGGGAGGTCGTAAAACAGGGCAAAAATCCACTCAACCATCGCAGAAATTGCAGTCGTAAGTCAAGGAACAGCCTGTACTCGTAAAGTTACGAGGGCCCCTGAAAAAAGCGACGTGTGGCTTGCGACACGGTCGCCCTCACAACCAGGACACAGCCCCGCCCCCCCTCCATGGTGCGATTGTGATTTTCCCACTTGGCCACACACGTCCTCTGGGGCCAAGTCCTCGCCCATTATGACCTTCCAAAGCCGGCTTCCGACAAGCCGAATCAATATGGGAGCGGGCAGGGAAAGCCGCGGAGGGCGATCACGTGGCGTCCTGCTTTGTGAACGGCAAATTTTTCCGTTCCAGTTGCAGTCGCTAAGCTGAGGACTTCCCACGAGCAGCCCGTTTTTTGGCTGAACCTGCAATCGGGATTGGTCGGAAAAAAAGCTGTAGGTTTTGCAAACTCCCCCCCCCCAGCCATCACTGCCCTCCCCAAGAGAATATAGCCCCCCCTCCACTCCGCTAACACAATCCTCGCAGCCCTGAAGCCTCTCACTCCAGTTTTTGCGCGATGCACACCATTTATTTATTTATTTTTTCTTTCTTTTTTTTTTCTTGCACACCATTTATTGCGATCTACAACAACTCCCCATAAAATTGTCTGCTTTTTCCATAGGGCGCCCCCTCCCACCCCCCCTCTCCCTGCATTCTGGACTAACACCCCCCCCACAGGTTTACACAACCGGGGAGGGGAGAACCCCCAAACCCTTTTTCTAAGCTTACCCCAATTCTCTCCGGCCAGTTCCTAAGACGAGCCCCCCCCTCTCCCCCAAGTTGGATTTGCAAGCATATCCCAACCTGATGGCAAACAAACCGCGGTTTGTCCCTCTTCCACAATGCCGTATCTCAGTACCCCCCTCCTCAGTAAAACACCCCTTTACTACCACTACCACCCCCCAGTTTTTTTTTCACAATGCCTGCCCTTCCTCCACCACATGTTTTATTTTCATTTATTTAAAATATATATATTTTCATCCGCCCTCCCTTTCCTTCTGGTGCTGGGAATACAGCTGGGAATAGGAAGCAGGCAGGATGGAGGGAGGGAGGGAGGGAGGGAGGGAGGGGGGTTGGGAAGAAACCGAACCCCCAGCATCCACAGGGGATTGGCTAGCCGCCTTCCTCCCGTTGCTAGGCAACCGCATCCCTCTCCAGCAACAGCATCCTCGTTGGTCCCGCCTCCTTCACTGCAGCATCAGGCCGGCCCTGCCAGTTGCTCGGTCAACAGAACCGCAGTGGGGGGGGGTGCTGGGAAGGGCTGCGGGGGGGGAGGGCAGGAGAACTGCAGGTCATCAATAATCCAGCAGTTCTGCTCTCAAGGGGGGGGGGACTCGCAGTCGGGATTGTGGGGGGGGCAGCAGGAATGCATCGGGATCAATGTAGGCCAGGATGGTGTCCAGGCGCGCTCGCTGGGTGGAGATGTGCCAAGGACAACATTATCCCCGGGGCTGTGGCTGCCAAGTGGCACATGGGCGCTGAGTAGACCTGGGTGTTTATGGGGGAGGGGGGAGGGAAATGTTCCTTCCTCCTCCTCCTCCTCCTCCTCCTCCTCCTCTCCATAAACCCTGCTCCCTCCTAGCACTGATGGTGTTCCCTAGTTGGGTCACGAAACGTCTGCAAGAAAACCATCAAGCTCAGAGAGCATCTTCAGTCCTCCTCCTCCTCCTCCTCCTCCTCCTCCTCCTCGCCTCTGTATCCCATATTTTATCCGTCTGCCCGCCCCGTCGGCTGTGACCCGCACGTAAGCGAGACAGAATGCTGGCTCAGGGAGAATTTTCCCAGCCTTGGACAATAATAGTACAGCCTGCACACTTGAAAAGGACAGGAGTAGCACGCTCTGCAAGGTGGCGGTGTGTTTGGGGGGGGAGGTCCTCCTCCTCCTCCCCCCCTTTTTGTCTGGAGCAGGGAGTGCAACTACTTGAAGACCTACAAGCTCCCTCACAACTCTGTTATTGTGTTCGTCTTCCTTCTCCTCCTCCTCCTCCTCCACCACCACCTCATTTTAAGAACAGATTGGAGTGCTGTTTGTCTGAAGTGGTACAGGGTTCTCCGGCTTTACAGGGGGTTGGTCTAGAAGACCTTCAGGGTCCCTATTCTGTCATTATTCCTCCTCCTCCTCCTTAAGAAGAGATTGGACAGCCATTTGTCTGAAATGGTACAGGGTTCTCCGGCTTGAGTGGGGGGGGCTGGACTAGAAGACCACCAAGGTCCCTTCCAACTTTGTTTTCCTGTTCCTTCTCCACCTCACCTCTGCCTCCCCTTCCTTCCTTCCTTCCTTCCTTCCTTCCTTCCTTCCTTCCTTCCTTCCTTCTTTCCTTCCTTCTTCCTTTTCTTCCTTCTCTCATGTCTTTCTCCTTCCTTCCTTCCTTCCTTCCTTCCTTTCATTCCATCCTCCCTCCCTTCCTCCTTCCCACCCTCCTTCCTTCCTTCCCTTCTTTGCTTTCTTTCCTTCACTTTCTTTTCTCATCTCTTTCTCCTTCCTTCCTTCCCTTCCTTCTCTCCTATCTCCTTCCTTCCTTTTTTCCTTCCTTCCTTTCATTCCATCCTCCCTCCTTTCCTCCTTCCCACCCTCCTTCCTTCCTTCCCTTCTTTGCTTTCTTTCCTTCACTTTCTTTCCTTCACTTTCTTTTCTCATCTCTTTCTCCTTCCTTCCTTCCCTTCCTTCTCTCCTATCTCCTTCCTTCCTTTTTTCCTTCCTTCCTTTCATTCCATCCTCCCTCCCTTCCTCCTTCCCACCCTCCTTCCTTCCTTCCCTTCTTTGCTTTCTTTCCTTCACTTTCTTTTCTCATCTTTCTCCTTCCTTCCTTCCCTTCCTTCTCTCCTATCTCCTTCCTTCCTTTTTTCCTTCCTTCCTTTCATTCCATCCTCCCTCCCTTCCTCCTTCCCACCCTCCTTCCTTCCTTCCCTTCTTTGCTTTCTTTCCTTCACTTTCTTTTCTCATCTCTTTCTCCTTCCTTCCTTCCCTTCCTTCTCTCCTATCTCCTTCCTTCCTTTTTTCCTTCCTTCCTTCCCTTCTTTTCTTTCCTTCACTTTCTTTTCTCATCTCTTTCTCCTTCCTTCCTTCCCTTCCTTCCAACTTTCCTTCCTTCCTCCTCCCACCTTCCCTCCTCTCCATAAATTTCACTTCCTTCTAGCACTGATGATGTTACCTAGCTCGGTGATGAAACGTCTGCAAAAAAACCCACCCAGCTCAGAGAGCACCTGGGACCCCATAGTCCTTCCTTCCTTCCTTCCTTCCTTCCTTCCTTCCTTCCTTCCTTCCTTCCTTCCTTCCTTCCTTCCTTCCTTCCTTCCTTCCTTCCTTCCTTCCTTCCTTCCCTCCTTCCCTCCCTCCCTTACTTCCTTCCCAGGCATGAAGCCTTGTTCCCTCAAGGCTGAGGCTCCCCCAGAGTGTGTGGAGCTGAAGACGGAGCGCCCTGAATTTCGCCCTCTGAAAAGGGGGACCGTCCAGTAATTCCGGCAAAGCAAAAGAGCATTTATTAAGGGGAGGACGAAGCCTTTTCATAGGGTAAAGAGACAAAGGATAAATACGTTCACACAGGTGTAGGTCAGAAAGGAAATGATCAAAAGCATAAAATACAGGCCCGGCCTGTGAAATTTGAACACTGATTCCAAAAAAGCTCCAGGGATGGAGCACCCACAACTTCTGGTGGCAAGTAGTTCCAATGGTTAATTGTCCTCACTGTTAGGAACTTTCTCCTTAATTCCAGGTTCTTTCTTTCTTTCTTTCTTTCTTTCTTTCTTTCTTTCTTTCTTTCTTTCTTTCTTTCTTTCTTTCTTTCTTTCTTTCTTTCTTTCTTTCTTTCCTTTCTTTTTCTTTCTTTCTTTCTCTTCTTTCTTTCTTCATCCTCTTTCTTTCTTTCCTTCCTTCCTGCTTCCTTCTTTCTTTCTTTCTTTCCTTCCTGCTTCCTTCCTTCCTTCCTTCTTTCTTTCCTTTCTTTTTCTTTCTTTTTCTCTTCTCTCTTTCTTCATCCTTTCTTTCTTTCCTTCCTTCCTTCCTGCTTCCTTCCTTCTTCCTTCCTTCCTTCTTTCTTTTTCTTTCTTTTTCTCTTCTCTCTTTCTTCATCCTTTCTTTCTTTCCTTCCTTCCTTCGTGCTTCCTTCCTTCTTCCTTCCTTCCTGCTTCCTTCTTTCTTTCTTTCTTTCTTTCCTTCCTGTTTCCTTCCTTCCTTTTTCCTTCCTTCTTTCTTTCCTTCTTTCTTTTTCTCTTCTCTCTTTCTTCATCCTTTCTTTCTTTCCTTCCTTCCTTCCTGCTTCCTTCCTTCTTTCTTCCTTCTTTCCTGCTTCTTTTTTTCTTTCTTTCTTTTTCTTTCTTTCTCTTTCTTTTTCTTTCTTTCTTATCTTTTTTCTCTTCTTTCTTCATCCTTTCTTCCTTCCTTCCTTCCTTTCTGCTTTTCTTTTTTTCTTTCTTTCTTATCTTTTTTCTTTCTTCATCCCCTTCTTTCTTTCTTATCTTTTTTCTTTTTCTCTTCTTTCTTCATCCCCTTCCTTCCATTCTTCCTTCTTCCTTCCTGCTTCTTTCTTTCTTTCTTTTTCTTTCTTTTTTTCTTATCTTTTTTCTCCTTTCTTTCTTCATCTCCTTCCTTCTTTCTTTCTTCCTTCCTTCCTTCCTTCCTTCCTTCCTTCCTTCCTTCCTTCCTTCCTTTCTTTCTTTCTTTCTTTCTTTCTTTCTTTCTTTCTTTCTTTCTTTCTTATAATACTCGGAATAGAGTTGGAAGGGACCTTGGAGATCTTCTAGTCCAGCCCCCTGCTCAAGCAGGAGACCCTTCCCCCAAGGGACCAACTTATGGATTTCGTGACTCTTTCCCTGCCTGGGTTTGTCTCTTTCTTAAAAGTGGGAAGTGTATGTGAGGATTTCCAAAAACAGCTCCCTGTTATATGGCTGCTGAAGGAGCAAGCGGAAGCAGAAGCAGCGGGAAAGGCCTTGGCTAGGGAGAGAAAAATGGGTTGGCTTAAAAGTTGAAAGCGAGGCCCAGAGTGACATGTTAAAAGTACTTATACGGGTTGCCCTCCACTCATGACCACAAGGGAGCCCAAAATTTCCGTGGCTAAGCGAGACGGTTGTTAGGTGAGTCAGTGGTCAACTGCCTGAATTTTGATCACGTGACCCCGGGGGGGGGTAGGGGGGTAGTACTGTGCTTGGAAAAAAACCCGGTCATAAATCACTCTTTTCAAAGCTGTTGTAACTCCGAGTAGTCGTGTCACGGAAATGGAGGACTATCTGTATCGTCTTTTTAAGATGCTAAATAATGAATTTGAGGCAAGCCCCTTTTCATAGGGTGGGGTGGGGGGCGGTCTTCTCAAACACGATAGATCAGCGGTTCTCAACCTGTGGGTCGCGACCCCATTTGGGGTCGAACGACCATTTCACGGGGGTCGCCAAACACCACAGTCCGCCAGTTTTTTTATTTTTTTTATTTTGGTCCGCCATTTTTTTTTTTTTTTTTGGTCTGCCATTTTTTTCCCCCTTTGCGATGTGGGCCGTCGCGCCGCGCATGCGCGATGTGCCCATTGTGCCGCGCATGCATGATGCGGGCCGGGGTCGAGCCCCGGAAAAGGTTGAGAACCGCTGCAATAGATGGAGAGAACCGGATTGACGGCCCAGTTGCAGCACCCTTTCCCAAATGGGTGGCTGGCCAGAGAGGCTGGTGGGGCTGGGGGGCGTGCCAGTTACTTCCAGGAACCCCCAGTTTGAGATGGGGTGGGTGGGAAAGAAATGGCTGAGATCCAGACTGACCTAGCAATTCGTTTCTGAGATGGAGCCATTTGGTAGAAATCTTAAAGGACATTCTTGATGCATGCAGAGAAGGGCAAGAAAGACAATTAAGGAGCCGGAGGCCAAAACATACGAAGAACGGTTGCTGGAATTGGGTTTGACCAGTCTAGAGGGAAAAAAAGGAGTTTTGGGTGGGGGAGAACATGATAGCAGAATTCCAGTATCTCAGGGGCTGCCCCAAAGAAGAGGGAGTCAAGCTATTCTCCAAAGCACTTGAAGGCAGGACAAGAAGCAATGGATGGAAACTCATCAAGGAGAGAAGCAACCTGGAACTAAGGAGAAACTTCCTGACAGTTAGACCCATTAACCAGTGGAACTACCTGCCTCCAGAAGTGGTGAATGCTCCAACAGTGGAAGTTTTCAAGAAGACTGGACAGCCATTTGTCAGAAAGGGCATAGGGTCTCCTGCCTGAGCAGTGGGTTGGACTAGAATGGGGCTTTTCAACCTTTTCACCCATTGTACCACTTTTAGGATATGGCAATATCCAAGTACCACCAGTCGCCTAGCAAGGTGTCCAAAACTTGATTACAAAAAAAAAGGAAAAAAGTGATGAAGTACAGGTAGTCCTCGACTTACAACAGTTCACTTAGTGACTGTTCGAAGTTACAATGGCAGTGAAAAAAGCGCCCCCCCCAGCCACAGCCGAGCAAGACACCTGCCTGCCCGCCCGGCCGCGTTCTTCCTCCTGTCCGAGGTTTTCATTGTTGTGAGCATTTCTGTTGAGGATTGGCAGCGGGGGTGGGTTGGGGGGGTGTTTGTTTTTTATTCCCCCCCCCGTCTGCTGGGTGGTTGCAGCAGGTTTTGGTCCCTTCACATGACCCTGGGACACTTGGCCGTCATAAATATGAATCAGTGGCCAAGCATCTGAAGGTAAATCACAAGAGCCTGGAGAGGCTGCAACATTCCAGCTGATCGGCGCTTCTTCTGGGCTCAGCAGAAGCGCCAGGATCAGTGCCGCTTTCCAGCTGATTGGTGCTTCTTCAGGGCTCAGCAGAAGCGCCAGGATCAGTACTGCTTTCCAGCTGATGGGTGCTTCTTCAGGGCTCAGCAGAAGCGCCAGGATCAGTGCCGCTTTCCAGCTGATGGGTGCTTCTTCAGGGCTCAGCAGAAGCGCCAGGATCAGTGCCGCTTTCCAGCTGATCGGCGCTTCTTCTGGGCTCAGCAGAAGCGCCAGGATCAGTGCCGCTTTCCAGCTGATTGGTGCTTCTTCAGGGCTCAGCAGAAGCGCCAGGATCAGTACTGCTTTCCAGCTGATGGGTGCTTCTTCAGGGCTCAGCAGAAGCGCCAGGATCAGTGCCGCTTTCCAGCTGATGGGTGCTTCTTCAGGGCTCAGCAGAAGCGCCAGGATCAGTGCCGCTTTCCAGCTGATCGGCGCTTCTTCAGGGCTCAGCAGAAGCGCCAGGATCAGTGCCGCTTTCCAGCTGATCGGTGCTTCTTCAGGGCTCAGCAGAGCTCCAGCTAGAGCCTGGCGCTGATCCTGGCGCTTCCGCTGAGCCCTGACAGCCCTGAAGAAGCACCGATCAGGCTTGTGCGGTGCTGCTACCAGTACAGCTCGTTCCCCTCTCCTGCTACCACTTTTCTAGGATGGTCGCGTACCCCCTGCCAGGTGCCAATGTACCACAGGTGGTACCTGCACCACTGGTTGAAAAGCCCTGGACTAGATGACCTCCAAGATCCCAGAAGGAGGTCATTATCCGAGCCTCCTGGGCCGTTGCAACGTCTCCATCCCAGCTGGAACCTAATTCTGATTATTATTTTTTTTCTCTCTCTCTCTCTCTCTCCTTCTCTTTTCTTGCAGGGGTCTCATTTGCTGGTCGTGGCGGCTGTCCTGTTAGTGGATGTGAGTCTGGCTTATCTGTTCTCCCTCCTCCTGGCTTGAGATGGGATGATGGAGGCTGGAGGAACCCCGTTGACCCCCATTTCCTCCTCCTCCTCCTCTTTCCCCCCCCCCAAAGAAGTTTGATAACAAACTCTGATTTCTGGCTCTCTTCTCCCCCCACCCCCAACCGCTTCCCCCCCCACACACACCTACGTCTTTTTTCATACGTCTTTACTCACCCCAGCTGGGTCTCCAGCTGCCTCTTAACTATAAACTTTCTAGATCGTTTACATATAAAGGGCTCTCTTTCTACTGGCGATTTTCATTGAGTTCCCTCCTCTATGCTCCTGTCACCCCCCCCACCCCAAAATAACGAGCATCTCCATTTTTTTTCCTGCTTCGTTCATTCATATATATATATTTGTTTTCATCCAGCCTCCTTTTTCCCCTTCATTGTTGGAACCGTTGGCCACCAAATGGTTCAAATCATTTAAAAAAAAAAAAAAAAAGGCACCGGAGTTAAAAAAAAAAAAAATTGGAGCCAAAGTCGGAGGAGAATTTCCCACCCACCCCAATACGGAGAATTAAATATTAAGATGGTTGGATTAGAGCAGGGGCCTTTTGATGACTTGGGGACTTCAACTCCCAGAATTCCTCAGCCAGCGTGCCTGGCTGAGGAATTCTGGGAGTTGAAGTCCACAAGCAGGGGGTCTTCCAACCTGGCCCTTTGATGACTTGTGGACTTCAACTCCCAGAATTCCTCAGCCAATGTGCCTGGCTGAGGAATCCTGGGAGTTGAAGTCCACAAGTCATCAAAGGGCCACGTTTGAAAGCCTCTGGATTAGAAAGAACCTCCAAATTTGAACTCCGGTCTGCTTGTTACCAAGTTACACACACACACACACAGACACACACACACAACGAGAGACAGACACACAAACAAACACACACACACAATTCCTGCAAATCGAAGTTGTCAGTTTGGGATTCTTCCCTCCGGCCTTAGGAATGCAGGCGGTCCTTGACTTACGACCAGGATCAGCGTTTCTGTGGCGTTTTGTAACAAGGGAGCCACGCCTAATTTTTACGACCGTCTTTGCTGCGGTCGTTAAGTGAATCACGCGGTCATTCAGCGAATCTGGCTTTTCCCCTCCCATTGACGTTCCGTGCCAGAAGCCGGCTGGGAAGGTCGCAAATGGTAAACAGGTGATCCCGGGACGCTGCCACGTCGTAAATGCATGCTGCGAAGCGCCCGAATTTGCTTCACGTGACCTTTGGGATGGTCGTAAGTGCGAGGACCCAGTCCCAAGTCACGTTTTTCAGAGGGCTTGTAACTTTCAACAGCTTTGTTCACGTGACCCTAGGGGTTGATAGTTTAGTGTGCGGACCTGGTCATGAGTAAAACCTGGTCATGAGCTAAACCTGGTCATGAGCTAAACGCACGGTCATTAAGTCAAGGACTTCTGCCCAGGCACGGAGATGGTTCCCATGTTAACACACAAAAAGGTGGGTTCCTTTTTTCCTGCATTCCACTTTGGTCTTTAGAGAAAATTGGAGAAAATGTATTGGTGCCGACAACAATTTGGTTCCGCTCTCTCTGTTTCCTTCCATCATCTTTAATTCGCCGCCTTTATTTATGGATTTATTTCTTTTTAAAGCACCCTTTCCCTCTCTCTTTGCTTGCTTCCTTCCTTCTTTTCAAAAAAAAAAAAACCAACAACAACCGACAAGGGGAAAACAAACCAAGAAACCAAGAAACAAACCAGACACTACACACACACACACAAACAGACAAAAGAAGAAACGACAAGCCACCATCGCCGCACCCCCCCGTTTTTCGTTACGCTTTTATAAACCTTTTTCTCGCAATGTTTGAATACTTTACAAAAACAAACAAACGACGACAACAACAACAAAAAAAACTTATAAACTTAAACGAGAGGGTGAATGGGAGATTCCTGATGCCGGGGAGGTGGGTTGGGGAGGGGGGGGCGTGGGGGGCAGGAAAAAAAAAAGACTTTGGGGAAGCGGGAATGTTGCGCCCATTCCCACGAAGGGCAAATTCGAGGCGTGTGGGGATGGTGCCTCAGGTTTGGGGAAACGGAAGGAGAAAAAAGGTCGATAGGTTTAAAAAAATGTAAAACAAATGAAAAAAGGAGGATGCTTGCTCACGGCGAAGAACCTTTTTTGGGGAATTAACTCCAGCTTTGATTCCTGAGGATGGCTGACAAGTTGCAAAATACGAGAGAGAGAAAATGGCAAACTCCGAGAAATGAAGCACTTTAGCCGGTGTTGTGTTTTCCTCCGAGCATCTTCACAGGCGAAGGAAGCAGCAAAGCCTCCCTTTGCCAGGAGCTGGAAGATGCTATAGGGCAGGGGTTCTCAACCTTGGCAACTTTAAGACTTGTGGACTTCAACTCCCAGAATTCCTCAGCCAGCAAAGCTGGCTGAGGAATTCTGGGAGTTGAAGTCCACAAGTCTTAAAGTTGCCAAGGTTGAGAACCCCTGCATAGGGGATGGGTGGGTGGGGGACCCAGAAGAGATAATTTGCCTTCTAGAGGGTAAGTGTTGACCCCCTATGGGGGAACAAAAAAACAAACAAACCCTGAATCCAAGAAGCTTGTGCCTTTGGAGAGATAATGTGCAATAGCGAACAGCCTGGAATAGTCGGATGCGAAACAGAAGGAAACAAAAATAAAATAAAAAAAAAATCTGGATTTTTTTTTTATTTTTGTTTTCCTAGGCCGGGGGTAGGCACTCTTGGCTCTTTTATGACTGGTGGACTTCAACTCCCAGAATTCCTGAGCCAGCCTGGCTCAGCTTGGAAACCTTTCCCTTTCCCCTCAACATGGCTGGCTCAGGAATTCTGGGAGTTGAAGTCCTCCAGTCCATAAAAGAGCCGAGGTTGCCTACCCCTGCCCTAGACCAGAGGTGGAAAACCATGGCCCCTTTTTAGGCCTGGTGGACTTCAACTCCCAGAATTCCTGAGCCAGCATGGGGGAACTATGGCCTCTTCATGACTGGTGGACTTCAACTTCCAGAATGCCTGAGCCAGCATGGCTCAGCTTGGAAACCTTTCCCTTTCCCCTCAGCATGGCTGGTTCAGGAATTCTGGGAGTTGAAGTGCACCAGTCATAAAAGAACCGAGGTTGCCTACCTCTGGCCTAGGCCTAGGCCCCTTCATGACTGGTGGACTTCAACTTCCAGAATTCCTGAGCCAGCCTGGCTCAGCTAAGAAACCTCCCTTTCCCCTCAGCATGGCTGGTTCAGGAATTCTGGGAGTTGAAGTCCACCAGTCATAAAAGAGCCAAGGTGGCCTACCCCTGGCTTAGGCTGTGTCATGTGCAATACAGAATTGCCTTTGGGATATAGCAAGGAGAGGCATGTTTAAGGGCAAATGTCAAAAAAATAAAAAAAAAAAATAAAAAAAACGAGGGCTTCTGAGGGCCCGGGGGCCAAGCTGGCCCCTTCCCTCATTTCGTTTGATGGGTGCGTGGGAACGATTGAGGAGGCTCTCGAGAGAGTCGTAGAACGAGGACTGATGATGCTGAGGCTGTGCAGAAGGTCTTTTGGTCTAGGATGGTGTCCCTTCCCCCCCCTCCGTGGAATCTCTTTTTCGACCCTTTCCTGGAATTTTTTGCATGAGGTTGTGACTGACCCTTTTGCTGCGTGCCGTGTATACCGAGAATGTCTGTATAGCCAAGAAAAAATAATAATAATAATAATAATATAAAAAAACAGGAAAAAAAATAATACGAAATAATCCTACGAATAATCATGAATAACCCTTCTGTACGATTTTTTCTACTGCCTGTTCTCCCCCTTTTTTTTCTTTCCCCCCTCTCCCCTTTCCTGTTCTTTCTTTCTTTCTTTCTTTCTTTCTTTCTTTCTTTCTTTCTTTCTTTCTTTCTTTCTTTCTTTCTTTCTTTCTTTCTTTCTCCGTTTGCCTTTTCCGACTGGATATTTCTAATTTCATGTCTTTGGGATTGAGAAAAACAAAAACAAAACAAAAAAAATAAGTCTTGCAGGAAAAAAAATAATTTAATAAAATATATTCATTAAAAAAGAACGACCACGATTCCTGGAGGCTGCGTGTTTTTCTTGGCGGGGAGGGAAAGAAAAAAAAAGAAAAAAAATCTGCATCGGGAGGGGATTCCGATGAACAAGGGAAGCGAGTGTAGATAAAAAGTCATTTTTAAGGGGAGCGGCGCTGGGCGTTTGATTTTGCGTCTGTGTGATGGTGTGTGAGTTTGCAGAAGCCTACAATCAGGAACACTCTTGGTCTGGAAGCTATAATCAGCCCGTCTGCATGAACCAGGAACAAATGTAAGTTTATTTAACTGTCACCTCCTGTTTCTTTATTCTGTCCAATATTGGGGGTCCAGATTTCCCCCCCCCTCATGAATAACCAGGATGGTAGCATTCATCTAACAAGCACATATGTTGCAATCAGGGGGTTTGTAATTGGGAAGGGGGGGCAGAAAAGTCAAAATGGCCTCCACGACTGCATTTGACATTCCTGCCCCCTCCCCTTTTTAAACACCTTTGGAGGTGACCTGGAATCTCCCCTGAATTCAGTCAGCTCAGACTCGGAAAAGCAGTGTGTTTGGGTCGTTGAAGTAGCCCTTAGTTAGCAACTGCCTCGCTTAGCGACCATTTGCACTTAGGACAAATGAAATTGAAGAGGTCCGGGTCAAATAAACCAACAGAGGCCGCCCAAGAGCTACAGAAAAACTCAACCCTTTGCTGCCATCTAGTGTTCAGTTCAGAACAGTAGCAGCCCTTGGATCTAGCCGGGAAGTTGTGTGTGTGTTTGTGTGGGGGGGGATTGCAAAGCAATTCTGAGTTGCCTCAAGCATGCATTGCCTTGCTGAAATTCCTTCTCATAGGGTGGGAGGAAAAAGAAAAAGGAAAAAACAAAGAAAAGGAAGGAGAACAAGGAAAGGAGGGAGGGGGGAGGGAGAGAAAAAGGGAAAAGAAAGGGAAGAAAATTGAGGAAGGAAAGGAAGGAAGCAGGAAGAGAGAAGAAGGAAGGAAGGAAGGAAAATTGAGGAAGGGAAGGAAGGAAACAGGAAGAGAGAAAAGGAAGGAAGGAAAATTGAGGAAGGGAAGGAAGAGGATATAATGGAACTGGAAAAGGTGCAAAAAAGGGCAACAAGAATGATCAAGGAAATGGAGCGCCTCCCTTATGAAACCAGATTGCAACGCCTTGGTCTCTTGAAAGACGGCGTTTAAGGGGTGACTTGATCGAAGTGTATAAAATCATGCATGGGATAGAAAAGGTGGATAGAGAAAAATTATTTTCTCTATCACACAATACCAGGACAAGGGGGCACTCCCTAAAGCTCATAGCTAAGAAAGTGAGGACAAATAAAGGGAAATATTTCTTCACCCAGAGGGTCGTTGATTTATGGAATTCACTTCCTGAAGGGGCCGTGACAGCTGTCAGCCTTGATAGCTTCAAGGCAGGGTCAGACAGATTCATGGATGCCAAGTGTATCGGTGGTTATTAAAACGGATGTCCATGTGCCGCCTCTATGTTGGTTGAGGCAGGCAGGATTCCCTTGAGTACCCTTTGTTGGGGGTCAAGGGAAAGGGAGGGTTTTGCCTTCTCTTTCTGCTCAAGATCCCCATGTACAATTGGTGGGCCACTGTGTGACACAGAATGCTGGACTCGATGGGCTTTGGCCTGATTCAGCATGGCTCTTCTTATGTTCTTATGAAGCAGGGAGGAAGAGAAAAGGAAGGAAGGAAGGAAGGAAGGAAAGAAAGAAAATTGAGGAAGGGAAGGGAAGAATCAGGGAGGGAGAGAAGGAAGGAGAAAGAAGGAAAAGAAAGGGAACAAAATTGAGAGAAGGAAGGAAGGAAAGAAAAGGGAAGAAAATTGAGGGAGAGAGAAGGAAGGAGAAGAAAAGGAAGAATTGAAGGAGGGAAGGAAGGAGAGAAAGAAGGAAAAAAGGAAGAAAATTGAGGAAGAGAAGGAGGGAGGGAGGGAGGCAGGCAATAGGAAGAAGGAAGGAAATTAATTTCTCATTTCCGCTCTTTAAAAACATATTGAAACAGTCTACTGGTCCCGGAAACTAGGCAAGTGGTTCAGTCAACTCTACAGTTTTATATCTATGGTAATGCGAAGCTTCCAGAGGAGAGGCCCCTCCCCTAGAAAGATGACTTCCGGATGAGACGCTCCAGCCGTTTCCCTCCTATCATGCTGATAAAGCTTTACTGCCCCCTGCTGCTTGTTTTGTTTCTTTGCATCTCTAGAGTCTCCCTGCTCTAATAACGTACTCAAGGAAGTGGCTTAGTATTGTTAACTACAGCTGGTCCCTGTCTTACAACGGTTCATTTAGTGACCGTTCAAAGTTACAACGGCACTGAAAAAAGTGACTTAGGACCACTTTTCACAGTCACAACCTTTGTAGCATCCCCCGGTCCTGTGATCAAAATTCAGATGTCTGTCCGTACGGTTCAGACTTACGACGGCTGCCGTGTCCCAGAGTCACATGATCCTCTTTGGCGACCTTCTGGCGAGCAAAGTCAGTGAGGAAGCCAGAGTCACTTAACAACGGGGTTACTAACTGATCAAGCGCAGTGATTCGCTTTGCAACCGTGGCAGGGAAGATTATAAAATGAGGCACAAGACTCACTTAACAAATGTCTCGCTTAACAACAAAAATTCGGGCTCAATTGTGATCGTAGGTTGAAGACTACCTTTACTCTCAGCCCCAACGGTTCTGCTAAGGTTCTGCTAAGGATGATGGGTTCTGCAGCCCAAGAAAATTTTGGAGGCCGCCAAGATAGATTTGTATAGACACAGACCAACAGAGAGATGGATAGATGGATGGATTTAAATTCATAGATTTGGAGAGAGAGAGAGGGAGGGAGAGAGATGATAGATGATAGATGCATGACAGATAGATTATTAGTCAGACAGACAGACAGACAGATAAAGATACACAGAGATATAGATGGATAATAGATGATAGGCAGATAGAGATAGATAGATAGAGACAGACAGACAAATAATAGATGACAGATAACTAGACAGGCAGATTAATAGATGATACATAGATGATAGATGATAAATCAGTGGTGGCAAACCCATGGCACGGGTGCCAGAGGCAGCACTCAGAGCCCTCTCTGTGGGCACGCGCGCCATTGCTCCAGTCCTGGGCCTTCAGCTGGGTTTTATAAAACCTTTTCGCTTTAGCTTCCGCCGCCATGTGCAAAAAAAAAAAAGGTTCAATCAATCAGTCAGCCAGGTCCAGCCAATGGGCCACACCCAGCCAATTGGTCATACCCACCTGGCACCTGACGATGCGTAAGTGGGTTTTGGGTTGCAGTTTGGGCACTGGGTCTCTAAAAGATAGATAGATAGATAGATAGATAGATAGATAGATAGATAGATAGATAGATAGATAGATAGATAGATAGATAGATAGATAGACATAGATACAGATATACAGATACACAGATTATAGATGGATTATAGAGATAGATAGATAGATAGATAGATAGATAGATAGATAGATAGATAGATAGATAGATAGATAGATAGATAGATAGATAGATAGATAGACAGACAAATAATAGATAGATAACTAGACAGGCAGATTAATAGATGATAGATGATAGATAGATGATAGATAGATAGATTGATTGATTGATAGATAGATAGATAGATAGATACATAGATAGATACATAGATGATAGATAGATAGACAGATAGATAGATAGACAGACAAATAACAGATAAATAACTAGATAGGCAGATTAATAGATGATAGGTAGATGATAGATAGATAGATAGATAGATAGATAGATAGATAGATAGATAGATAGATAGATAGATAGATAGATAGATAGATATACATAGATACATAGATAGATAGATAATGATAGATATAGATAAATAGATAGATAGATAGATATAGACATACAGATAGATATAGATACACAGATTATAGATATATAGATATAGATGGATGATAGAGATAGATAGATGATAGAGAGAAAGACACAGAGAGAGAGAGAGATAGACAGCTAGACAGACAGATTAATAGATTATACATAGATAATAGATGACAGAGATAGATAGATAGATAGATAAATAGATAGATAGATAGATAGATAATAGACAGACAGATAGATACATTTAGGTCGATAGATTTGTATACACAGACAGACAGACAGAGAGAGAGCCAGCCACCCAGTCAGCCAATTAATAGAATTTTGCTTCGCCAGACCAAGCTGTAATTTAACCCCCACATACCGGATACTTAAACATTCCCCTTGTTTCTACCACAGATTATAAGGCGGCTAGAGCGATATAAAGCGAGATGGATGACAATATATAAAGCATTATGAACTGAGGGGTCCTCGCTGCTCAATCAGTTTGGCTATTTTCTTGCAGACGTTTCATTACCCAACTAGGGAACATCATCAATGCAATTATCCTTATTTTGCTTAACCACCACCAAAATTTCATCCCGCACCTGTGGCAAGGGACAGTTGGGAGCCGGACTCCATAGATAATAATTGATTGATGACTTATGTGTCCAAAAAGCCATTGTCAACTCTTAGTGGCCACATATGTTTTCTCCAGAATAATCTATCGCTAACCCAGTTGTCCTTAGTTAATGAATTGATATTTACCCATTTTCTTTGCCACAGAAGACCAGATATGGCTGGCAAGGCCCCCATCTTCCTTTCCATGCTAGGTCACACTTCTGTGGTGTTCGGAACAACTTTAAAGCAGTGTTTTTCAAACTTGGCAACTTGAAGACGGGTGGACTTCAACTCCCAGAATTCCCCAGTTGGCTAGGGAATCCTGGGAGTTGAAGTCTACCCGTCTTCAAGTTGCTGAGGACGAGAAACATGTCTTGAAAGGCAGAAGGGACTTCCGGCCAGCCCCTCCCTCACGTGTCATGCATCCTGTGTCCAACAGAGGGCGCCTAGGGCCAAGCTGCCTCCCCAAACTCAGGTGAGCTCATCTGTCGGGTTACCTGTCCGGAACTGCAAGAAACTGGGATCTGAAGGAGAGGCAGATAGAGAAGGATTCCAGCTGCTGGTTTTCACTTTCCCGGGAACGGAAGAAGGCCAAAGGAGTTTCTCTGGACAGGTGAAGGAACATTTGCAGGATAATAGGAAGTAATTAAAAGAGAGAGAGAGAGAGAGAGAGAGAGAGAGAGAGAGAGAGAGAGAGAGAGAGAGAGAGAGAGAGAGAGAGAAAAGAAGAGAAAGGAAGGAAGGAAGGAAGGAAGGAATAGAAAGAAAGAAAGAAAGAAAGAAAGAAAGAAAGAAAGAAAGAAAGAAAGAAAGAAAAAGAGAGAGAGAGAGAGAGAGTAAGTTTCAAGTAACTAGAATGTTCAGTGGTCTAATCAATCCAAATTCCAAATTAATTTTGCAATGGCTCTTTTTCAATCGGGACAAAAAACAAACAAACGAGAAGAAGGACCCTGGTTAATTTAAAGCTAGGTGGTGGAGGCCTTAGGTGCGTTGCGAGGAATGTTTGAATGGGGTGACTGTTCAAGAAGGAGCAGACTTTGAAACTGGAGGCGATCAAGCAGTTTAAGGTTTCACAAAGCAACGATCATTTCTGACCCAGTGCTAAAGAAAGTCTTCCGGCTTGCCTGGAACAATGACTAAAACCAGGCCAAGAGATCTGTGGGCAAAAGTGGAATTTTATTTTCAGGTGGGAGATGGAAAAAAACCACAAACCAAGCAGCAAAATATATGCCATCTTGTTTGCCGGGGAGGGGGTTTTAAAATAATAATAATTAGCATTTTGTTTCCGTTTAAAGGCACCCCAAATCAGCTGTCCCAGTCGAGCTTGGCGAGGTTACCGCCTGCGCGAAGGAATCAAAGATATTATCCTGAACCAAGGGTAGGCCACCTTGGCTCTTTTATGACTGGTGGACTTCAACTCCCAGAATTCCTGAGCCAGCCTGGCTCAGCTTGCAAACCTCTCCCTTTCCCCTCAGCGTGGCTGGCTCAGGAATTCTGGGAGTTGAAGTCCACGAGTCATAAAAGGGCCAAGTTTGAAGACCCACTGACCTAAATAAACATTGCAACTGGGTGGAAATCTCTCTCAAAATGCTGAGGGGATTGAAACATGTTGTTTTTTTTAAAACGTGTCCGTTGTGTTGAACTAACCCCCAAGGCAGGAGTAGGCAACCTTGGCTCTTTTATGACTCGTGGACTTCAACTCCCAGAATTCCTGAGCCAGTATGGCTCAGCATGGAAACCTCTCCCTTTCCCCTCAGCATGGCTGGCTCAGGAATTCTGGGAGTTGAAGTCCACAAGTCATAAAGGGGCCAAAGTTTCCCCCATGCTGGCTCAGGAATTCTGGGAGTTGAAGTCCACGAGTCATGAAGGGGCCAAAGTTTCCCCCATGCTGGCTCAGGAATTCTGGGAGTTGAAGTCCACAAGTCATCAAGGGAACCATAGTTCCCCCATGCTGGCTCAGGAATTCTGGGAGTTGAATTCCACGAGTCATGAAGGGGCCATAGTTTCCCCCATGCTGGCTGAGGAATTCTGGGAGTTGAAGTCCACGAGTCATGAAGGGGCCAAAGTTTCCCCCATGCTTTCTCAGGAATTCTGGGAGTTGAAGTCCATGAGTCATGAAGGGGCCAAAGTTTCCCCCATGCTGGCTCAGGAATTCTGGGAGTTGAAGTCCACAAGTCATCAAGGGAACCATAGTTCCCCCATGCTGGCTCAGGAATTCTGGGAGTTGAATTCCACGAGTCATGAAGGGGCCATAGTTTCCCCCATGCTGGCTGAGGAATTCTGGGAGTTGAAGTCCACGAGTCATGAAGGGGCCAAAGTTTCCCCCATGCTTTCTCAGGAATTCTGGGAGTTGAAGTCCATGAGTCATGAAGGGGCCAAAGTTTCCCCCATGCTGGCTCAGGAATTCTGGGAGTTGAAGTCCACGAGTCATAAAAGAGCCAAGGTTGCCTACCCCTGCCCTAAGATGAGAGGTGAATCTATAGGGCTGGATAAAGCACAATACCCCTAGATCAGGGGTTCTCAACCTTGGCAACTTTAAGACTTGTGGACTTCAACTCCCAGAATTCCTGAGCCAGTATGGCTCAGCATGGAAACCTCTCCCTTTCCCCTCAGCATGGCTGGCTCAGGAATTCTGGGAGTTGAAGTCCTTGAGTCATAAAAGAGCCAAGGTTGCCTACCCTTGTCCTAAACCACCTTTTTAAAATTCTTCTTTAACGTTTTTCATTAACGATCATTAATTGGCAGCCATGATTTAGAGCAGGGGTCTCCAAACGTGGTGACTTTAAGACGGGTGGACCTCAATTCCCAGAATTCCTCAGCTAGGAATTGAGGTCCACCCGTCTTAAAGTCGCCAAATTTGGAGACCTCTGATTTATTTTATTTTTTAAAAAAAGGGTTGGGCTTCCCAGGAAACGTGACACGCTGAATTAATGTATTTACTTTAAGTAAATCAACCCCATTTGCTGCATTACGGTAAATCACGAAGCAGCAAACCCAAGCTGGGTTCAGACAATTAGCTAAACCTTAAACCAGGTTAATCTGAACCAGGTTCGGTGTCCCGAAGAGAAGTCGCGCCGAAAGTTCAGACTAAAAGTTTTGTGACTCCCCAAATCTCCAATGAAGCGGCTAAACATTCTGCATTTTGTAACTCAGGTGCACCTGAGAACGATGGGTGAGGTCTTGTGTCCTGAGTTCTAAACTTGCGTTTTTGGCGGGGAATCGCAAGAAAAATACACACCGTGCCAAGAGGGCAAAGAAAGGGAAATTCCTGGCGAATCCTGACAAACGATTACCCGTCGACATGTTTCTCTCTCATCCAGGATGCCAGAGGGACCGCTCACCTTACCGCTTCTGATCCGAACCATCCGGAGCGCCCGGACACAGGCGGAAGAACGGGAATTGGTGCAACGAGAAAGTGCCAAAATTCGGGGTGCTTTTCGGGGCGATGAACCGGAGAACCGGGCCACCAATTTGGCAAAGTTGCTGTACATCCATATGTTGGGGTATCCTGCCCACTTCGGACAGGTATGTACAACTAGTCCTCTACTTATAATGATTTAATGACCGTTCGAACTTACAATGGCGCTGGAAAAAAAGTGTCTCTTATCGCCATTTTTCACACTTGACCATTGCAGTATCCTCCTGATCACGCAATCAAAATTCAGACGCTGACTCACATTTATGACTCGTTGCAGTATCCCAGGGCAGGGCTTTTCAACCTTTTCACCCATTGTACCACTTTTAGGATATGGCAACATCGGAGTACCACCAGCCGCCTATAGCAAGGAGTCCAAAACTTGATGACCAAAAAAAAAGAGGAAAAAAGTGACAAAGTACAGGTAGTCCTCAACTTACAACAGTTCACTTAGTGACTGTTCGAAGTTACAATGGCACTGAAAAAAGTGCCCCCAAGCCACAGCCGAGCAAGACAGCGCCCGGCCGCGCTCTTCCTCCTGTCCAAGGTTTTCACTGTTAGCATTTCTGTTGAGGATTGGCAGTGAGGGTGTGGTGGAGGGGTGTTTGGTTTTTATTCCCCCCGTCTGCTGGGCGGTTGCAGCAGGTTTTGGTCACTTCACATGACCCTGGGACACTGTGACCGTCATAAATATGAATCAGTGGCCAAGCATCTGAATGTAAATCACAAGACCCTGGAGAGGCGGCAACATTCCAGCTGATGGGTGCTTCTTCTGGGCTCAGCAGAAGCGCCAGGATCAGTGCCGCTTTCCAGCTGATGGGTGCTTCTTCTGGGCTCAGCAGAAGCGCCAGGATCAGTGCCAAGATCCTGGCGCTTCCGCTGAGCCCTGACAGCCCTGCAGCTCCAGCTGTCTCTCGCTCAGGCTTGTGTGGTGCTGCCACCGGTTCAGCTCATTCCTCTCCCCCACTACCACTTTTCTAGGATGGTCGCGTACCCCCTGCCAGGTGCCAATGGACCACAGGGGGTACCCGCACCACGGGTTGAAAAGCCCTGTCCCAGAGGGTCATGTGATCCCACTTGGCGACCTTTGGACCAGCAAAGTCAGTGGAGGAAGCCAGATTCCACTTAACGACCGGGTTACTAAGTTAACAGCTGCCGCGATTCATTTAACAACGCTGGCGAGAAAGGTCTTAAAATGGGGCAAAACTCACTGCACAGCTGTCTCGCTTAGCAAAAGAAATGCTGGGTTCGGTTGCAGTCGTACGTTGAGGACTACCTGTAATTTTGTGAGAATTCAGTAAATTCAGCCAATTTATAAATGTATTAAATGCATGCCTTAAATGTGCAGCTGACTCCATTATTGGTTGTTCCCGTGGAACAATTTGCTCTCAGAAGTTGCGAGTGCTCCAATATTGGGAAGTTTTTAAGAGGAGATTGGACAGCCCTTTGTCTGAAATGACATAGACAGTATAGAGGGTTGGACTAGAAGATCTCCAAGGTCCCTTCCAGCTCTATTCTATTCTATTCTATTCTATTCTATTCTTCTTAATTCTATTCTATTCTATTCTATTCTATTCTATTCTATTCTATTCTATTCCTTATTCTATTCTATTCTATTCTATTCCATTCTATTCTATTCTATTCTTCTTAATTCTATTCTATTCTATTCTATTCTATTCTATTCTATTCTATTCTATTCTATTCTATTCTATTCTATTCTTCTTAATTCTATTCTATTCTATTCTATTCTATTCTATTCTATTCTATTCCTTATTCTATTCTATTCTATTCCATTCTATTCTATTCTATTCTTCTTAATTCTATTCTATTCTATTCTATTCTATTCTATTCTATTCTATTCTATTCTATTCTATTCTATTCTATTCTATTCTATTCTTCTTAATTCTATTCTATTCTATTCTATTCTATTCTATTCTATTCTATTCTATTCTATTCCTTATTCTATTCTATTCTATTCTATTCTATTCTATTCTATTCTATTCTATTCTATTCTATTCTATTCTATTCTATTCTATTCTATTCTTCTTAATTCTATTCTATTCTATTCTATTCTATTCTATTCTATTCTATTCTATTCTATTCTATTCTATTCTATTCTATTCTATTCTATTCTATTCTTCTTAATTCTATTCTATTCTATTCTATTCTATTCTATTCTATTCTATTCTATTCTATTCTATTCTATTCTATTCTATTCTTCTTAATTCTATTCTATTCTATTCTATTCTATTCTATTCTATTCTATTCCTTATTCTATTCTATTCTATTCCATTCTATTCTATTCTATTCTTCTTAATTCTATTCTATTCTATTCTATTCTATTCTATTCTATTCTATTCTATTCTATTCTATTCTATTCTATTCTATTCTATTCTTCTTAATTCTATTCTATTCTATTCTATTCTATTCTATTCTATTCTATTCTATTCTATTCTATTCTATTCTATTCTATTCCTTATTCTATTCTATTCTATTCTATTCTATTCTATTCTATTCTATTCTATTCTATTCTATTCTTCTTAATTCTATTCTATTCTATTCTATTCCTTATTCTATTCTATTCTATTCTATTCTATTCTATTCTATTCTATTCTATTCTATTCTATTCTATTCTATTCTATTCTATTCTATTCTATTCTATTCTTCTATTCTATTCTATTCTATTCTATTATTCTATTCTATTCTATTCTATTTCATTCTATTCTATTATTCTATTCTATTCTATTCTATTCTATTCTATTCTATTCTATTCTATTCTATTCTATTCTATTCTATTCTATTCTATTCTATTCCACAAAACCATTTTGGTTTTGAGCAGGGTAGCAGTAAAAATATCGCCCTTCCCTAGCGCTATGTGGAAACCGCCCTTTTGATTCCCCACCATGCCCCCTCACCAAGCGCCACTGCAAAGCATTGTGGAAAAAAAACATTAAGTCCTTTTCTTCCTGTCGCAACCCAGATGGAGTGCCTGAAACTGATCGCCTCCACCCGACTCCATGAGAAGCGGATTGGCTACCTCGGAGCTGCCCTCCTATTGGATGAGAAGCAGGACACGCACCTTCTCCTGACCAATAGCCTCAAGAAGTGAGGATGTGTCCACATTTGGGTGTCTCCCTTTGCCCTAATGGGGGTGAGATCAGATCTGAGATCTCAAAAAAAAAACAACAATCAATGAAATTGATTAAAATTGGTGGGACATTGAAAGAGGGAGGGATTCAGGTGGATTTCTGCCAATTTGGAAGATCAGGAGGAGATTTGGGCGGTCAGAATCCTGCCTCCCACTAAACCACCATGCAAATCCTTGCCGCTGGCTTAAGGGGGCGCCAACACAGCTATCATGGTTTCTCAGCCTTGCGTCTTGTGCAAACCCAGCTGGGCGGGGCTCCTAATGGCAGTTAAAGAGTGGTTTAGTGGAACCCACAGGCGGGGAACTGGGGTTTGAGGGGGCTCAGAAGAAGGGGTGTCTGCTGGATGTGGTCAAAAATGTCAAAATGGCAGTGGGGACGATGCAATCAAAGCTCCACCTATTTCTTGATGGGTTCGCAGGGGGGGGAGCAACCATCCGACCTTCAGAATCGAGTTGTAACTTGTAAGTGTCTTTGGGAGGGGGTCCATTGTAATTTTGAACAGTCCCTATGCGACCGGTCATAAGTCAAGGACAGCAGATAGATAGATAGATAGATAGATAGATAGATAGATAGATAGATAGATAGATAGATAGATAGATAGATAGATAGATAGACAGACAGTCAGACAGACAGACAGACAGACAGACAGACAGACAGACAGACATGACAGAGAATGATAGACAGAGAGAGAGAGATGACAGAGAATGATAGATAGATAGATAGATAGATAGATAGATAGATAGATAGATAGATAGATATGACAGAATGATAGACAGAGAGAGAGATGACAGAGAATGATAGATAGATATAAATAATAGATAGATAGATAGATATAGATAGATAGATAGATAGATAGATAGATTATAGAGATGATAGAGTATGATAGACAGAGATTATCTATCTATCTATGTATATCTATATATCTGTATCATTCTGTCATCTCTCTCTCTCTCTCTTTATGTGTGTGTGTGTGTGTATATATATTTTATTTTAGATTGCTAACAAAGAATAAAGGGAGAACTGGGATAGCTATTTCGAGTTTCTTAACTCTCATCAGCCAGACTTACTCTTCTGAGATTCGAACCCGGGCTGTATGCATGTTAGGCAGTTGTATTAACCTCTAGGCCACAGGCTCTTTCTCACTTTGTCAGCTGTATCAGGGAGGAAGAGATCTATATTGAGTGTTTCTTTTTTTAATTGCACCCTGTCAACCCAAATATGGGAGAAAGAAATCTTTTTTCTTTTTTTCTTTTTTTTTTCTTTTCTCTAAAAAAAAAGAAACACTCAATATATATATATATATATATATGGGAGGAAGAAATCTTACTTTCCTTTGCCTGTTTCAGCTCAACCCAGAGCCATCTGTAGGCACAAATATATATATATATATGTTTTTAGAATTGTTAACAAAGAAATAAGGGATTTCTGATATAGCTATTTCGAGTTCCTTAACTCTCTTCAGTCAGAACTCACCCTTCCGGGATTCGAACCTGGGTGAGTTCTGACTGAAGAGAGTTAAGGAACTCGAAATAGCTATATCAGAAATCCCTTATTTCTTTGTTAACAATTCTAAAAACATATATATATATTTGTGCCTGCAGATGGCTCTGGGTTGAGCTGAAACAGGCAAAGGAAAGTAAGATTTCTTCCTCCCATATTTGGGTTTACAGGGTGCAATCTAAAAAAGAAATACTTGATACACACACACACACACACACACACACACACACACATATATAGAGAGAGAGAGAGAGAGGGAGAGGGAGAGGGAGAGGGAGGGAGAGAGATTAGATCAGGGGTCTTCAAACTGGGCCCTTTTATGACTTGTGGACTTCAACTACCAGAATTCCTGATGAGGCACACTGGCTGAGGAATTCTGGGAAGTGAAGTCCACAAGTCATAAAAGGGCCCAGTTTGAAGACCCCTGGCTTTGATAGATAGATAGATAGAGAGAGAGAAAGATGAGAGAGAGAGAGGTGTGTGTGTGAGAGAGAGATGAGAGAGAGAGAGAGAGATTTGCAGCTAGAGATTCCCTGGTCGTAAGTAGGACACATCCCAGGGGGTGGGGTGGGGGCAAAGATTCTGCTTCCCCCCTCCTTAAATTTGGGAGGGAGGATGAAGGAAGCGTGTGGAAGAGGAAATCTAAATTTATTTATTTATTCAGTCATCAACCAGCAGCATTAAATAATAAAAACGAGCGATTAAAAAAAAAACCTCCGAACTACGATCGGGATCAAGAGAGAGAAGTCGGTGCAGTTATGGTACATTGGCAATTCTATAATCAATCAAACATGGCGTCCTCCGCTGTTGCTCGGCCTTAGCCGCTTTAAGATGGGACTTTCAACTCCCAGAATTCCCCAGCCAGCCCTGCTGTGTCCACTCATTGAGACACAGACTCTAAACACCTTATTACAAAGATTTATTTATCTAAGCAGATATAATAAAACTATGTACATTAAAACAGAGCGGCTCTAAAAAAAAACATGAGAGAATAAGGGAAGAAAGGATTAGTAAGAATGAGTGGCTTGGTGAAGAGATTTCTTATGCCTCTTTTTTCCCCTCCTCTCCTTGCCTGCAAGTGACCTGCTGCACAGCAACGCCTGGGTGCAGGGATTAGCACTCAGCACCCTCGGATCGCTCGGCTCCGCGGCCATGCTGCAGGATCTGGCCCAGGAAGTGCAGCAGGTGGCCACAATCGGGCAGTCCACCGTGCGGAGGAAGGTGAGACCCCCATGGATTCCCTTTCTTCCCTAGAGGTAGTCCTGCAGTTAACCACGGTTTGTTTGGTGGCCGTTCTAAGTTACAGCGGCCCTGGAAAAAAAAGGGACTTATGATCGCTTTCCACA
Source organism: Bothrops alternatus (assembly GCA_034064705.1). Taxonomy (NCBI): domain Eukaryota; kingdom Metazoa; phylum Chordata; class Lepidosauria; order Squamata; family Viperidae; genus Bothrops; species Bothrops alternatus. The sequence continues at coordinate 705,778 of JARGCV010000133.1, read as the reverse complement.
CTTAGCGACCGTCGCAGCCGTTCCTGTGGTCACGGGGTCGAAAATTCAGACAAAGTGGTTCCTATTTACGAGGGTTGCAGCATCCCCCGGGGTCACAGGATCCCCTTTTGCGACAAGCCAAGTCGATGGGGGGAGGGGGGGGAAGGAGTCAGATTCGCTTAAGAAAGTGTGTGACTAACTTAACGAATGTAACAGTTCGCTTAACGACGCTGGCAAGGAAAGCCGTAGGACGGTGGCAAACTCACTGAAGAAGCGGTGAAGGCTCCAACCCTGGAGCTTTTTAAGAAGAGACTGGGCAGCCCTTTGTCTGGAATGGTACTATAGGGTTTCCTGCCTGAGCAGGGGGTTGGACTAGATGACCTCCAAGGTCCCTTCCAATTCTGTTATTCTTTTTTTTCCCCTTCCTTCCTTCCTTCCTTCCTTCCTTCCTTCCTTCCTTCCTTCCTTCCTTCCTTCCTTCCTTCCTTCCTCTCTCCCTCCCTCCCTCCCTCCCTCCCTTCTCCAACAATGGAAGTTTTTAAGAAGAGACTGGGCAGCCCTTTGTCTGGAATGGTATATAGGGTTTCCTGCCTGAGCAGGGGGATAGACTAGATGACCTCCAAGGTCCCTTCCAATTCTGTTATTCTTTTTTTCCCTCCCTCCCTCCCTTCCTTCCTTCCTTCCTTCCTTCCTTCCTTCCTTCCTTCCTTCCTCCCTCTCTCCCTCCCTCCCTCCCTCCCTCCCTCCCTTCTCCAACACTGGAGGTTTTTAAGAAGAGACTGGATAGCCCTTTGTCCTAAACGATATATAGGATTTCCTGCCTGAGCAGGGGGTTGGACTAGATGATCTCCAAGGTCCCTTCCAGCTCTGTTATTCTTTTTTTCCCTTCCTTCCTTCCTTCCTTCCTTCCTTCCTTCCTTCCTTCCTTCCTTCCTTCCTTCCTTCCTTCCTTCTTCCTTCCTTCCTTCCTCCCTCCCTCCCTCCCTTCTCCAACAATGGAAGTTTTTAAGAAGAGACTGGACAGCCATTTGTCTGGAATGGTATATAGTGTTTCCTGCCTGAGCAGGGGGGTTGGACTAGACCAGGGGTAGGCAACCTTGGCTCTTTTATGACTCGCGGACTTCAACTCCCAGAATTCCTGAGCCAGCCGTGCTGAGGGGAAAGGGAGAGGTTTCCAAGCTGAGCCAGGCTGGCTCAGGAATTCTGGGAGTTGAAGTCCACCAGTCATAAAAGGGCCACGTTTGAAGACCCCCTGACCTAAATAAACATTGTAACTGGGTGGAAATCTCTCAAAATGCTGAGGGGATTAAAACGTGTTGTTTTTTAAACGTGTCTGTTGTGTTGAACTAACCCCCCAAGGCAGGAGTAAGCAACCTTGGCTCCTTCATGACTCGTGGACTTCAACTCCCAGAATTCCTGAGCCAGCCTGGCTCAGCTTGGAAACCTCTCCCTTTCCCCTCAGCATGGCTGGCTCAGGAATTCTGGGAGTTGAAGTCCACGAGTCATAAAAGAGCCAAGGTGGCCTACCCCTGGACTAATGACCTCCAAGGTCCTTTCCAACATTATTATTATTATTATTGTTGTTGTTGTTGTTGTTGTTGTTGTTGTTATTGTTATTGTTATTGTTATTGTTATTGTTATTATTAACCAATGTTTCAACTTGGCAACATAGAGTTTGGGCTGAACTGTCGTTGTAACTCAGGAATAGCTGTAGTTTAAAATGGTTTGTGCGCTCCGGTTTCATTCTAAGATTTCCACTACTTGATTTTTTTTGTTTTAAAGGTAGCTCTTTGCAATTTTTAGCCCGTTATTTTTTTTTATAAGCCATTGCGCGAAAGCCATATCTACAGGCGGTCCTTGACTTTCAGGCGTTCGTTTAGTGACCGTTCAAAGCGACGACGGCACTGGAAAAAAGGACTTCGGGTTCACTTAACAACCATGTTACTTAACAACAGCAGTGATTCACCTACCAACTGGGGCAAGAAACGTCGTAAAATGGGGCACAAATCACTTAGCGACTGTCTTGCTTAGTAATGGAAATTTTGGGCTCAACTGTTGTAAGTTGAGGACTACCTATAACAGCAGTTCTCAACCTTTTCCGGGGCTCGACCCTGGCCCGCATCGCGCACGCGCGGCGCGACAGCCTGCATCGCAAAGGGGGGAAAAAATGGCGGACCAAAAAAAATATGGCCGACCCAAAAAAAATGGCGGGCCCGCATCGCGCATGCGTGGCGCAACGGCCCGCATCGCAAAGGGGGAAAAAAATGGCGGACCAAAAAAAAATTTTAAAAAATGGCCGACCAAAAAAAAATAAATGGCCAACCCCAAAAAAAAAAATGGCGGGCCCGCATCGCACATGCGCGACACGACGGCCCGCATCGCAAAGGGGAAAAAATGGCGGACCAAAAAAAAATGGCCAACCCCCCAAAAAATGGCGGACTGCGGTGTTTGGCGACCCCCGTGAAATGGTCGTTCGACCCCAAATGGGGTCGCGACCCACAGGTTGAGAACCACTGGCCTGTAATCTCCAATTTGCAGATGAGTGGGTCCCACAAACATCCCCGCTACTTCTTCAAAAGCGGGCTGCAAGTCGTAGCTGGGAGCTCTCCCCATTTACTCAGAGGAGACCAGCTGGCATCACTCCGGCAATCTTTCTGCACATGTTCAGAGGCACTGGCCTTTTCTCAAAAGAGCAGAATGCCCCATCCGAAGCCCGGCCCTGAGAAACTCTGAATTATAAAATGTATATACATATATATAGTAAATAAAACATATGCTATGTTTATAATATGTCTCTGTTATAAAATATATAAATTATAATTCTGTCAATGCTGCTCACATCGGATGTTCTTGCATGGACAACAGGTGGAAATGTAGCCATCTTTACCTTTTACTTTTAGAGTTAGATGAGATGATGCTGGGAAGGGGAATGTGAGCAAGAGTCCAGCTAGACATAACAACACTAGACATAGCATGAGAATCAAGGTTATTGTAACCAGAACTGATAAGGAATTGGCGGGCTGGAGAACTGTAGAGGAAGCCCTTGTTTCAAGCTCCCAGAATTCCTGAGCCAGCCATGCTGAGGGGAAAGGGAGAGGTTTCCAAGCTGAGTCATGCAGGCTCAGGAATTCTGGGAGTTGAAGTCCAGGAGTCATAAAAGAACCAAGGTGGCCTACCCCTGCCCTAGCCAGCAAGGCTGGCTGAAGAATTCTGGGAAATGAAGTCCCCCGGTCTTAAAGCCGCCATGTTTGGAGATTCCTGAAATAGGGTCAAATCAGAAAAGATTCCATTTTCATCTCCCGCCGAGACAGAAATGGCGGTAGCAGATGGACTGTGCAATGTGCAGCAAATCGTATGATGCAGCCTCCTTATGAGGCAACCAGCCTACGGGCCAGCAGTTTGAAACCTCTGCCCTATACCAGGGATAGGCCACCTTGGCTCTTTTATGACTGGTGGACTTCAACTCCCAGAATTCCTGAGCCAGCCATGCTGAGGGGAAAGGGAGAGGTTTCCAAGCTGAGCCATGCTGGCTCAGGAATTCTGGGAGTTGAAGTCCACGAATCCTAAAAGGGCCAAAGTTTCCCTCATGCTGGCTCAGGAATTCTAGGAGTTGAAGTCCACGAGTCATAAAAGAGCCAAGGTTGCCTATCCCTGGATTATGCAATGCCGACGTTAGGCTACTCAAAATAAAGATTCTTTAAGGTAAACAATGCCTCGAAGTTCTTGGAAGGGTTTGATCTGTCGGAATTATAAAATGTATGCATATATACTAAATAAAACATATAATACATTTGTATTATGTCTATGTTACAAAATACATACATTATAAATTATAATCCCTCTTTACCAACCCTGTTTCTAGGCCATTGTCTGCGCTGTACATATTACGCGGAAAGTGCCCGCTTTAGTAGATATGTTCACACCACTGGGAGAGCAGCTGTTGAAGGAACAAATTCACGGTGAGAGGGCTGGTTTTTGAATTAGAGGTCGGTGGGCAAAATTGGCGAGTTGCATATTTTTGTTTGTATGGAGATCCATCAGTTACTTGTACCAATAGGAAACTGGTTTCATGGCTAAAATGGGCAACGGACGGTCTGGGAAAACGCTATGAGAAAGATCGAGAAACAGTTAAGGGAAAAGATCAAGAAACGATTATGGACAAGATCGAGGAAAAGTTCAAGAAAAAGATTGAGAAAAAGTCAGAGAAAAGATTGAGAAAAAGTTAGGGAAAATATTAAGAATAGGTTAGGAAAAAGATCAAGAAAAGATTCGAAAAAAGATCGTGAAAAGGGTTAGGGAACAGATCAAGAAAGGGTTGGGGGAAATCGAGAAAAAGAAAAGATCAGGAAAGGTTAGGGAAAAGATAGAGAAAAGGTTAGGAAAAAGATCAAGAAAAGGTTAGGGAAGAGATTGAGAAAAAAAGATTGAGAAAGGGTTAGGAAAAAGATGGAGAAAAGGTTAGGGAAAAGATCAATAAAAGGTTAGGAAAAAAGATGGAGAAAAGGTTAGGGGAAAAAATGGAGAAAATATTAGGGAAAAGATCAAGAAAAGGTTAGGGGAAAAGATGGAGAAAAGATTAGGGAAAAGATCAAGAAAAGGTTATGGGAAAAGATGGAGAAAAGGTTAGGGGAAAAGATGGAGAAAGGGTTAGGGAAAAGATCAAGAAAAGGTTAGGAAAAAAGATGGAGAAAATGTTTGGGGAAAATGGAGAAAAGATTAGGGAAAAGATGGAGAAACGGTTAGGGGAAAAGATGGAGAAAAGATTAGGGAAAAGATGGAGAAAAGGTTAGGGAAAAGATCAAGAAAAAGTTAGGGAAAAAGATAGAGAAAAGATTAGGGAAAAGATGGGGAAAATATTAAGGAAAAGATCGAGAAAAGGTTGGGGGAAAGATCAAGAAAAGGTTAGGGAAAAGATGGAGAAAAGGTTAGGGAAAAGATGGAGAAAAGGTTAGGAAAAAGATGGAGAAAAGGTTAGGGAAAAGATGGAGAAAAGGTTAGGGAAAAGATGGAGAAAAGGTTAGGGAAAAGATGGAGAAAAGGTTAGGGAAAAGATCAAGAAAGGGTTAGGGGGAAAATGGAGAAAAGGTTAGGGAAAAGATCAAGAAAAGTTTAGGAAAAAAGATGGAGAAAAGGTTAGGGAAAAGATCGAGAGAGAAAAATTGAGAAAAGGTTAGGAAAAAAATCATCAAAAGTTTTGGGAAAAGACCAAGAAAAGGTTAGGAAAAAAGATCGAGAAAAGATTAGGGAAAAGAGGAAGAAAAGGTTAGGAAGGGAATCAAGAGAGAAGAAACAGCGATTGGGAAGCACAACTGATTGCGTCTCACAAATCTCAAATATGAGCCATCTGTCTTCCAGGCATCCTGCACAGCACCATTATGTTAATCGCGGAGATGTGTGAGAAAAGCTCGCAGGCCCTCGAACATTTCTCTAAGGTAGGAATCTGTTGACTGATACGTTTAAAAACTTCCCCGCCTGCAGGAGGTCGGGCTGGCTGTGGACGATGGGATCCGAGACCTGCAGAAACACCCTCCCTTCTCCTTCTTCTTGTCCTCCTCTGCAGTTTGTTCCCCAGTTGGCCGGAATATTGCGCAATCTGGTGGTGGCCGGATATTGTCCCAATAACAGCATTGCGGGCATCAGCGAACCTTTCCTGCAGGTAAGAAAGGGCTGGACTAGAAGACCTCCACGGTCCCTTCCCAGCTTCTCTTCTAACTCCTCCATCCGAGCCGCAAAAACCTGCAGTCCACTCTCTGTCCACTCTTTCTCTCTCCAAAGGTCCAGCTTCTCCGGCTACTACGGCTTTTAGGACAAGACAACGGCGAGGCCAGCGACGCCATGAACGACTCCTTGGCACAGGTGAGCGAAGAAGAGGGACGCCTGGGAAGGAGAGGGTGGCTGGAGAAATTCAAGGTCAATCCCAGGAACACGTCGGAATAAGAATAAGAATAAGAATAAGAATAAGAATAAGAATAAGAATAAGAATAAGAATAAGAATAAGAATAAGAATAAGAATAAGAATAAGAATAAGAATAAGAATAAGAATAAGAATAAGAATAAGAATAAGAATAAGAATAAGAATAAGAATAAGAATAAGAATAAGAATAAGAATAAGAATAAGAATAAGAATAAGAATAAGAAGAGTAAGAGTAAGGGTAAGGGTAAGGGGAAGAGGAAGAGGAAGAGGAAGAGGAAGAGGAAGAGGAAGAAGAGGAGGAGGAGGAAGAGAAAGAAGGAGAAGGGGAAGAGGAGGAGGAGGAGGAGGAAGAAGAAGAAGAAGAAGAAGAAGAAGAAGAAGAAGAAGAAGAAGAAGAAGAAGAAGAAGAAGAAGAAGAAGAAGAAGAAGAAGAAGAAGAAGAAGAAGAAGAAGATCGCACAAACTGACTACAAGCAGCAGCATGACAAAGTAGCAACAATGGTGCGTGGGAAGATCTGCAAGAAATATCATTTGCCTGCAAGCCAGAACTGGTGGGACCATAAAATAGAGAAAGTCATAGAAAATGATAAAGTTAAACTGCTCTGGGACTTCAGAATTCAAGCAGACAAGCACCTGCCACATAACACCCCGGACTTAACAATTGTCGATAAGAAAGACAAAAAAGTCTGGATAGTGGACATGGCAGTGCCTGGAGACAGCAGAACAGACGAGAAAGAACTGGAGAAGATAACAAAATGCAAAGACCTACAAATAGAAATAGAAAGACTGTGGGAAAAGCAAGTAAGGGTGGCACCAATAGTTGATAGGCGCCTTGGGTGCAATGCCAAAACAACTGGAGCACCACTTGGACACCATCATTGGCATTGACAATTTCTCTATTAGTCAATTGCAAAAGGCGGCCTTGCTTCCATCCTGCAACGAGATCTGTAATACCATCAAACATCCACATCTGCCTATCCCAGGTCTTTGGGAAGGACTCAGTAGGTAGACAAAAAGGCTGGCTGGGTGACTTTGAGCCAGTTACGAGGAGGCTGTGAGTTCTAGTCATGCCTTAGGCATGAAAGCCATCTGGGTGACTTTGGGCCAATCCCTTTCTCTCCACCGGGATAGATAGATAGATAGATAGATAGATAGATAGATAGATAGATAGATAGATAGATAGATAGATAGATAGATAGATAGATAGATAGATAGATAGGGTGGATGGATGGATGGATGGATGGATGGATGGATGGATGGATGGATGGATGGATAAATGATAGATAGATAAGATTATTATTAAAAAAGGAAAATGCAAAGTATTTGAATTATTATTTAAAAAAACGGAAAAGGCAAAGTGATAAAAATATTATTAAAAAAGAAAAACGTGAAGCGATAAAATTATTATTTGTAAAAAGTAAAAAGGCAAAGCAATAAAATTGTTGTTGTTTTTTTAAAAAAAAGAAAGAATACAGAACCAAGAGGTTGGAGGTGCGATGCTTTCTCTCTTCTCTCACCCAGGTGGCAACTAACACGGAAACAACACGCAACGTGGGCAATGCCATTTTGTACGAGACGGTGCTGACAATCATGGGGATACAGTCTACCAGCGGATTGCGGGTACCATAAAGTTGCACAATGCACAATTGCACAATGCAAACATTAGTGTTGGATTTCAACCAGTCTTTCTCTCTTTAGCCCACCTGGCTAAACTTCAGGTGTGTAAGTCAAGGTTTGTGAGCATTGCAATGTGTTGTAAGGATTGTAAGCTTCTTCAAACGCCAAATTCCCTCTGATGTTAGCATCGCCTTCCTAAAATCATGAGTCGGGTAGTTCCACAAACTCTCCTTGACTCAATCTGCTTTCCTAATCCCGCCTTTATGTCAGATTCATTTTAAGAATTAAAGGCATGTCTTGAATTTTATTTATTTTTTTCATACGTAGGTTCTGGCGATAAATATCCTTGGGCGGTTTCTCCTTAACAAGGATAGGAATATCAGGTAAAAAAAAAAAAAAAGAAGAAGAAAGAAAATCAAATTTAAACAATATTTAAATCCGTTCGATCAGCTTTATCCTTTTCGTTGATGTTCAGATATGTGGCCCTCACGTCGCTCCAGAAATTGTTGAAAGCGGAAAACAACGCCGTCCAGAGGCACCGAACCACAGTCCTCGGTTGTTTGACGGATCCCGACCCGACGGTGAAGAAGTAAGCTGAAGGCCTGAAGGTGGGAGAAGGCTCCACTTCTGATGAGACAGAAGACCGTAATTCTGATTTATTTATTTTTTCCCCTGCTGTGTAGGAGAGCCCTCCAGCTGAGTTTATCCCTGGTCAACCACACTAACATTCGTACAACCACTAAGGAGTTGCTGGCCTTCATGGAAAGCAGCCCACCGGACCTGAAGTCGGAGTGCACTTCCGGATTGTTCCTGGCTGCCGAGAAGTGAGTCAGTTCCACCATTGCCTGCAAGAGGGCGGTAGAGAGCAGGACGAGCACATCCAGCTCTGTAGGAATCTTAAGAGCTCTCTTTTTGCCTTTTGACTTCCTTCCACAGCTTCGCACCCAACAAACGGTGGCACATTGATACCATCCTCCAGATTCTGATCATGGTGAGAGCAAGGAGGGCGCTACGATCCCCGGTGTCCACTAGGTGGCAGAGGGAATGCAGATAACTTGAATCTGCTGCTGCCCTCTAGAGGTGGTGTTTTGTAGCAAAGTAGTTTTTTTTTCTTACGGATCTTTCTTTAAACTCCTCCTTGGCGGAGAGCGATAAAAGTCGGAGTAGGTGAAGAGGATCAAATATCCCCTTCCTGGTTCCTCCTGTCTCCTTGGCAGGCAGGCTCCTACATCCGGGATGATGCCGTCCCCAATCTCATCCACTTGATTGGAGGTGCAAAGGAGCTTCATAGTTACGCCGTGCATCAGCTCTACGCCGCAGTGGCCCCAGATATCTCCCAGGTATGTGTCTGTTTCGGCATTTGGGTGATATCCCAAGACCTAAACAATCCAGCAGCAAACATGTATCAAAAAAATGTTTCTTTTTTACTACAACCTCAATTGTGGCCCAAAATTTCCGTCCCTAAGGAAATTCAGTGGGGTTGTTGTTTTTTTGCCCCATTTTACGACCTTTTTTGCCCCCGTTGTGAAGTGAATCGCGGCAAATCGTTACGTTTGTCACACACGGTTGTTAAGTGAATCCAGCTTCCCCGTTGATTTTGCTTGACAAAAGGTGGCAAAAGGGGATCACGTGACCTGGGACGTTGCAACCGTCCTAAGTACATGCCAGTTTCCAAGCATCTGGATTTGGATCGTTATCACCATGGGGATTCTGCGGCGTAATTGTGAAAAAGGGTCATCAGTCACCTTTTTTCCAGTGCCGTCGTAACTCTGAACAGGCACTAAATGAACTGTTGTAAGATTTTGGTTAGGATGATGGTTATTGACATATTCACCCCTCTAGTTTTGAATAATGGTGCCGTCCAGGAGATCAAAGTAGTGAATATGGGCTTACTCGTGGGTTTCTGGCCGCCATTTTGACTTTTTTTTGACCCCAGATGCCCTTGCTGCAGCATAAAAGGAGCTCAGGACAATTAAATATTTTAGGAAGGGTTTTCAAGCTCCAGATTTAATTGCTTGCAAAGAAGCCCGTGCAGACAATCGCTCTCCTCTTGTTTTGCTTACGTCTGGCACATTCAGAATCCATCAAGGAGTATTTTTCATTTCTCCAGCCTTAAAAATTATGTTGAGTGTTTGCACTACTAAGGAGAGGTAACAAAGCTACAGTCCGCAGCAGGCCTTGCTCAGGGTAAAACCTACCAATCATTTCAGGACAGAAAAAGGAGAGATTAGTACGTTCCTGATCTATCCTGGGGAGTCAGGGGCCCAAGGCCGAACCCTAAGCCGGCCTAAGAACAATATATCGTGCCTCAAAGAAATAAAAAAAGGGTTTATCCCACTGAAAGCTGGGAACATTTGCCCAGGTCCGCCTGGTGCACCAGTTGCGGCCCTATTTGGACCGGGAGTCTCTTCTCATAGTCACTCATGCCCTTATCACCTCGAGGCTCGACTACTGCAATGCTCTCTACATGGGGCTACCTTTGAAAAACGTTCGGAGACTTCAGGTAATGCAGAATGCAGCCGCGCAAGCAGCGTTGGGCCTGCCCAGAAATGCCCACATTTCGGCATCACTCCGCGAGCAGCATTGGCTGCCTATTGGTCTCCGAACCCAATTCAAAGTGTTGGTTATGACCTATAAAGCCCTACATGGCATCGGACCAGGTTACTTACGGGACCATCTGCTGCCTCACGAAACCCAGCGACCGGTTAGGGCCCACAGAGTCGGCCCACAGTGTCGGCCCACAGTGTCGCCTGGTGGGGCCTAGGGGAAGAGCCTTCTCTGTTGCGGCCCCGGCCCTCTGGAATCAACTCCCCCTGGAGATCCGTATTGCCCCCACCCTCTCCGCCTTTCGCAAATTATTGAACACACATCTTTGCCGACAGGCCTGGGGTGGTTGACATCTTGCCCCTAGCCAGTGTATGTTTGTATGTACGTTTGTTGTATGAATAGTTTCTTAATTTAGGGGTTCTCTTTTTTATATATGTATTTTTATATATGTATTATGTAGTTTTTTTTAATATTAGATTTCTATTTATGCTGTGAGCCGCCCTGAGTTCCCGGAATAGGGTGGCATAGAAATTTAAATAAATAAATAAACAAACAAACAAACAAACAAACAAACAAACAAATAAATAAATAAATAAATAAATAAACTTGAAAACTGCAGTTCCGCACGTTGCACACAGGGTGGTGCTCTAATCTGAGAAAAAGGCTGTTATGGCGCCCTCTAGTGACCGATGAGAGAAAACTCACATTTGCTGGGCCCAGGATGAAACGTAAATATTGTACAGATAGTCCTCAACTTACCAGTGCTCGCTTAGCAATGGTTTAACGTCACAACAGAGCTCCCCAAGATACTTACAATGTGCTTCCAATAACGACCGCCATGGTCGCTTAAGGACCATGGCGGTCACTTAAAAACCACAACGATCCCTCAGTGACAGTCGCGAAAAGGACATAAAATCGGATCAAGCGTTCAGGTGACCCGTTTTATGACCGTCACAACTGGCAGGCTCCATCCTGTGAGCGCATCCAATTGTATAGATCTTTTTCACCGCAGTCGTTAAGAAAATCACAGGGTCATTAAGCAAATCCAGCTTCCCGCATTGACCTTTGTTTGTCGGCTGAAAACCCCCTCCCCCCGCCAAAGATGATTGGGTAAACCACAGGGTGCCGCAACTGTTGTAAATATGTGCCAGTTGCCAATGAGCTGAATTGTGATCAGGTGACAGCAGGGGCGATGGGTTCTAAATCACTTTTTTAAGCTAAATGAACGGTCTTAAATTGACTACCTGGATGTGACATAACAATTGTGCCTTTGCCTCCGTTTGTGTCCCACTGCAGCAACCTTTGGTCCAAGTGGCAACCTGGTGCCTGGGTGAATACGGGCACTTCCTGCTCGACGGGAATTGTGATGAGGTGGAACCACAACAGGTGAGGCCTTCGAAATTCGGCGGTGAAGATCCGCGACGGGGAAGTGGATCCTCACGAATGAAGGCGAATGTAGGCGTCCCGGGATAATTTTGCAGGATCCCATCTGGGTCTATCAGCGGGATCAGGGATGTTGCCTTCCGAGCTTCCGGAGTCGTGCTGGAACCCGTCGTCAGAGCGTGTGCTTTGGGCTGTTCTGAGTGTGGTTTTTTTGTATGGTACCCATTGTGTGTAGCTTTTTAGATGTAGATTGTGTTGGTATTGATGGCTGGCTATTAAGTTGTTGGCTGTTATTTCCTTGTGCTGCCAAGCTCTCTCCTCCTAAGTACATTCCTTTCCTGATCTGGAACCAGTGTACTTCATTATGTTCTGCTCATATGCTGAATGTAGGTTGAGACAAGCCAGTTTGGAAAAAGGTAACTGTGGTTTTAAAGTTAGAGGAACAAAGTTAGAGGAATCCATAAACCCCTCGGAGAAGGTCCCCAACTTGGGTGTCCTCCTCGATCCACAGCTGACATTAGAACATCATTTATCGGCTGTGGCGAGGGGGGGGGCATTTGCCCAGGTTCGCCTGGTGCACCAGTTGCTCCCTTATTTGGATCGGGAGTCTCTCCTCACAGTCACACATGCCCTTGTCACCTCGAGGATCGATTACTGCAATGGTCTCTACGTGGGGCTACCCTTGAAGAGTGTTTGGAGACTACAGTTAGTGCAGAATGCAGCTGCGCGAGCAATTGTGGGCCTTCCGCGTTGTGCCCACATCTCACCAACTCTCCGCATGCTGCATTGGTTGCCTATCGGTCTCCGAGCCCAATTCAAAGTGTTGGTCATTACCTATAAAGCCCTTCATGGCATGGGACCAGGATACTCACGGGACCGTCTTCTGCCACATACTTCCCTACGACCGGTGAGAGCACACAGGGTCGGCCTTCTCCGGGTCCCGTCAGCGAAACAATGTCGTCTGGCGGGTCCTAGGGGGAGGGCTTTCTCTGTTGTGGCGCCTGCCCTCTGGAACCAACTGCCTCCTGAAGTCCGCATTTCTCCCACTCTCCCGGCCTCCCGAAAGAATCTAAAAACATACCTCTGCCAGCAGGCCTGGGGATGATTGTTGACTGTGGTGTGACTGATGAATATATGTGGGGTTATATGTTTAATGTTTTGCTTGGACTTAGTTTGAAATTGTTATTTTTATATATATGTTGTGAGCCGCTCCGAGTCTTCGGAGAGGAGCGGCATATAAGTCCGAACAAATAAATGATTGACGTGGGGCCTGTTCCTCAGGCTCCAATCATTTCCCAGGCTGTTTTTGTACCTGCTCAGCCAACAATCTCAGTAGCTGTTGATCCTCGTAGTGCCATATCCTCATTTTTTTATCTTCTCAGGTGGACGCCGAGGATGTGCTAAACTTGCTGGAACGCATCCTCCAGTCACACCTGTCCCTGCCCTCCACCCGGGCCTACGCCCTCACTGCCCTCATGAAGCTCGGGACACGCTTGCAGGACGCGGACATTAAGTGAGTGTGGGAAAAAATATATCCTATCTTTGAACCTGGACAAGCAGAATTTGCTCCTTAGGTTTTTATTTTTTTTTAACGCATGGTGTGATCAAACCCAGTTTTGTCGGTTCCTTATTCTGTGGTCACGTGATGGTTCGCATAGTGGATCCTGCTTATCATTGTTGTAAGTTGTGACAGTCATAAAATGGGTCATCCACACGATCGATCTGATTTATTTTTTTTATAAATATTTTATTAGTTTTATAATTATAAACAATGAATCAAATAAAATACAACTCAACTGAATACAATCTTTTTCAACTTTCTCCCAGACAAAACAAAACATACATTCTTTTAAAAACTTAGATAAAATAAAATAACTATGGGTGTTGCTCGGCGGCACCCCCTCCACCACATCCCCCTCTTCCTTCCTCCCTATTCTCCTACTTCCCTCCCCCTCCCCTCTCTCCCTCCCTCACTCTCCACCCTCCTCTCCTACAATCTTCCTACTTCCCTCCACTCCTTCACTCCTCACTCTCCACCCCCTCCAGATGTGGTCCAGAGGTACCGCCCGAGCAACCCCTCTTATATCAATAAATATGTCATTCTTATATATTGCGAGTATTATAGTTGAGTATATTATTACACCCAACCCACCCCCCCGCCACGACTTCCCAAAGTGAATACAGGATAAAACAAAAGAAACCCACTAGGTTAAACAAAATTATTATATAAATCCTAATAAAAATTGGAGTAGAGTGGAATGGAATGGAATGGAGTAGAGTGGAATGGAATGGAATGGAATGGAATGGAATGGTAAAGTAGAGTAGAGTAGAGTAGAGTAGAATGGAATGGAATGGAATGGAATGGAATGGAATGGAACGGAACGGAGTGGAATGGAATGGAATGGAATAGTAGAGTTGTAGAGTAGAGTAGAATAGAATGGAATGGAATGGAAAGAAACAGAATTGGATAGAATAGTGAAAGAATGGAATGGAATAGAATAGAGTAGAGTGGAGTGGAGTGGAGTGGTATGGAATAGTAGAGTAGAGTAGAGTAGAGTAGAGGAGTAGAGTAGAGTAGAGTAGAGTAGAGTAGAGTAGAGTAGAGTAGAGTAGAGTATGTTAGAGAATTCTAATTTCTCTGTTGGTGAAAAAATAAATCAGAAGCTCTCACAGTTGACTGCATTTAGCTGATTCAAATAAATTTCTTTATATTCATATCAAAAAAAAATTTAACTATATGCTAAATACGATCGATCTGATTTTATGACCTTTTTTGCGACTGTCATTAAGTGACTGCCCTGGTCCTTAAGCGACCCCCACGATTGTTAAAAAACTTTGGAGTGGATTGTAAGTACCCTTGGGGAGATCTGTTGTAAAATCGAACGGTCGCTGAGTAACTATTCGTAAGTCAAAGACTACCTGTACAATACAATATTTTCATCCTGAGCCAGCAAATATGAGTTTTCTATCCTCTGACCCTAGAGGGCGCCACAGCACCCTTTCTCTTAAGTTAGAGCGCCACCCTGTGGGCACCTGGAAGAACTGCAGCTTCAGCTTCCCAGTAGGATAAACCCTTTTACGATTTCCTTGCCCTTGTCCTCCTTTCCCATTCTCTGGCTCAGAACGGGAAACCCCTAACTCCCATAATCCCCAACTGGCAGGGGATTATGGGAGTCGAAGCCCAAAGCTGTGACGATGGCAGAGGGCTGCATATTGAACTGAAAATTGGGGCTGGTTAAAAAAAACCACCGTTTGAAGTGGGATTAAAGTTGTGGTCGAGTCTTGTTCTTGCCGGAAATGTGTCATTCCCGAGTAAATAACCAGGCCCTGTTAGGTACATCCAGTCCAGTAACTTAGAGATTGTTCAAAGTTACAAAGGAGATCCTCAATGTTGACTTCAGGCCTGATTTAAGAGTTCCAACGGCTGCATACATCCCCACGGTCCCATGGCCGTATTTCGGGCGCTTGGCAACTGACTCGCCTTTACGACGGTCACAGTGTCCTGTGGTCCCATGACTGCAATTTGTCACTTTCCTGGACAAGCGGTCAACAAGGAAAGCCGGATTCGCTTAGCAACCACGGTATAAACAGTTGTGAAAATTGGGTCCGGTCACGTGCTCATTCACTTCATGACCGCATCGCTTGGTGACCAAAATACCAGTTTCAACTGTGGTCATAAGTTGAGGACTACCTGTAAACTGCCGGGGAGTAGGGTTTTAGGGGGTGACATATCAAGAAGAAAAGAGAGAGAGTAACTTCCTTTTTCTCTCGTTTTTTTCCTCCCCTTTCCTCTTTCCTAATTAAAAGCCGGATTCGGAGTTTGGTCTCCATTTATTGTAGCTGCCACGATGTGGAATTACAACAGAGAGCCGTGGAGTACAACACCCTTTTCCGAAAATACGATCACCTCAGGTACTTGTTAGCTGGTCCAGTCCATCAAAAGCCCAATGATTCTTACTGCGGTGTGTGTGTGTGTGTGTCAAACAAATCCCTAAGTTACTAGTCCTCATTGCCTTGTGGGAACAAACTGTACAGATGGACCAAAGGAGAGGAGGGCGTTTATAGTTCTTTGGAAGCACTTCTTACTCTTTCGTCATCATTAGGGCTTATGTCATTTCTTCCTAATCCCTTTACCCTCCTTCATCCCAAAATCCCTGCCGAACCAAAGCAGCAGACACAATGAGGACAAGAAACCTGATTTGTTTTTAAATCAGAAGAGCCCAATTCCCTCAGATCTTTGGTGTAGCTTCCAACCCCACCAGGGGCCATCCAAAAGAGATTGCCAGATATCAATTTGTAATATGATCAGTAAAGATTTTTCTAAAAAAAAAATTTATGTTTATTTTATTTTATTATTTTTATTTGATAGTTTATTTTATTATTTATTTATTTGATAGTTTATTTTATTTTATTTATTTGATAGTTTATTTTATTTATTTGATAGTTTATTTTATTTATTTGATAGTTTATTTATTTCATAGTTTATTTTATTTATTTCAGTTTATTTTATTTGATAGTTTATCTTATTTCATTTTATTTATTTCAGTTTATTTTATTTATTTTCTAAAAAAAATTTATGTTTATTTTATTTTATTATTTTTATTTGATAGTTTATTTTATTATTTATTTATTTGATAGTTTATTTTATTTTATTTATTTGATAGTTTATTTTATTTATTTGATAGTTTATTTTATTTATTTGATAGTTTATTTTATTTATTTCAGTTTATTTTATTTGATAGTTTATCTTATTTCATTTTATTTATTTCAGTTTATTTTATTTATTTCATAGTTTATTTTATTTATTTCATAGTTTATTTTATTTTATTTATTTCATAGTTTATTTTATTATTTATATATTTGATAGATTGTTTTTATTTGATAGTTTATCCTATTTTATTCATTTCATAGTTTATTTATTTTTATTTTTATTTTTTTTTAATTTTACGATTTTTATACCGCCCCCCTTCCGAAGGACTCGGGGCGGTGTACAGCCCAATTAAAAACATTAACATACAAAAGGTAAAAATATTAAAAATAAATTAAATAATTTGGCCCAATCATTTAAAAACCCAATTACCTAAAAATAATTTAGTCCGATCATTTAAAACCAATGCTTAATCTTAAAACTCAATCCCCATAAAACAATTATGGCCTTGTTGGAACCGGAGCTACTATCCCAGGCCGGCTTGTCGAAATAAATATGTCTTTAATTCTCGACGGAAGGAACGCAATTCCGTCAACGTACGGAGTTCGGGGGGGAGCTCGTTCCAAAGCGTTGGAGCTCCCACAGCGAAGGCCCTCCCCCTGGGGGTCGCCAGCCGACATTGTCTGGCCGACGGCACCCCGAGGAGACCCTCTCTGTGGGAGCGTACCGGACGGCGGGAGGTATTTGCTGGCAGAAGGCGGTCCTGTAAATATCCGGGTCCGATGCCATGGAGCGCTTTAAAGATGGTCACTAACACCTTGAAACGCACCCGGAAGGCCACCGGCAACCAGTGCAGCTCGCGCAGGAGCGATGTTACATGGGCGCGCCATGGCGCTCCGGTCACTACCCGCGCGGCTGCATTCTGGGCCAGCTGAAGCCTCCGGGTGCACCTCAGGGGGAGCCCCATGTAGAGAGCATTACAGTAGTCCAGCCTGGAAGTGACGAAGGCATGAGTAACTGTGCATAGCGAGTCCCGGTCTAGGAAGGGACGCAACTGGCGCACCAGGCGAACCTGATAGAACATCCTCCCAGCCACGGCCGCCAGATGGTCCTCTAAAGACAGCCGTGAGTCCAGGAGGACTCCCAAATTGCGAACCCTTTCCGAGGGTTTATTTTATTTATTTGATAGTTTATTTTATTTTATTGTTTTATTTGATAGTTTATTTTATTATTTTATTTTATGTTTTGGATTTGGGTTTAGCTTAGTTTAGCGCCATATTTTTCAACCTTGACAAAGCTGAGAAACGGCAGGTGGACTTCAACTCCCAGAAATCCCCTTGGCATCGTATGCTTTGGGCTCAGTTTAAAAAAAAACTAAATTCTCCATTTAAAAAGATGGGATCCCTTCCATTTAAATCAGCACGGAGACTCTGGGTTAATTTTCTGGCATCCAGGGAAGGTGAATCCTTTTGAATGTGAACACATTTGAGTAAATTCTTCTGTTCACCTCAAGATGGGGGGACTTCAACTCCCAGAATTCCACAGCCATGCAAGACACGCTGAGGAATTCTGGGAGTTGAAGTCCCCCCCATCTTAAAGCTGCCAAGGTTGAGAAACATCACACCAACCATTTATACGCCTGACTGATGCCAGCAGAGAAAGATCTAGAGTCTAGACCAGGGGTTCTCAACCTTGGCAACTTTAAGACTTGTGGACTTCAACTCCCAGAATTCCTCAGGGCATGCCTGGCTGAGGAATTCTGGGAGTTGAAGTCCACAAGCAGGGGTCTTCGAACTGGGCCCTTGGATGACTTGTGGACTTCAACTCCCAGAATTCCTGAGCCAGGCGTGCCTGGCTGAGGAATTCTGGGAGTTGAAGTCCACAAGTCTTAAAGTTGCCAAGGTTGAGAACCCCTGGTCTAGACCAATCCTTCAGCAGGGCTGGACTAGAAGATCTCTAAGGTCCCTTCCAGCTGTTATTCTGTAATTCAAATCATTTGCACTATCCTCCCCACCTTGTCTCGTGGGCTGAAAAATGACATTTACAGGCATCCCGTTTTCCCTTCCTCATCCAGAGCATCCATACTGGAAAAAATGCCCGTGGTGGAGAAATTTGGTGAGGACAAGGAGAGCCATGAAACAGACCAGAATGGAAATGAGATTGTTACCCCAATCGTCCTGCAGGGGGAGCCCTCCACAGAGCCCAAACAGCAAGAACCTCACCAGGTAGGTGCTGCAGTTCCCAGCTTTGGGCAGCAGGGGGCAGACGAAGCCATCAAATCCTGAATGGAAGAGGCAGACAGTATCAATCTGATGATTGCTGGTAGAAATTCAATTTTAAACCTAATTTCTTCTCTTGCTCCGTGATTACTAGCCGAAGTTAAACTGAAGTTCTTGTAAAGAACAGCTGGGAAGATACAGGTCGTCCTCGACTTACAATGGTTTCATTTAGTGACCGTTCGGAGTTACAGTGGCAAGGAATAAAGTGACTTAGGACCATTTTTTCTCAGTTGCAGAGTGGATTTCAACTCCCAGAATTCCCCAGCCAGCCTGCGGAATTGTGGGAGTTGAAGACCGCGCTTCTTAAAGTTGCCAAGACTGAGAAACAGCTTGTTCTTTTTTCTTCCGAGGTCACCCAAAAGCTGAGCAGACCACGGTTTATGATCAGGATTCGTGGCAGTAGTTCTGATCATGAATCGTGGTTTGCTCGGAAATTTAAAACTATTTCCTCTTTTGGTCTGTTTATCGCCAACAAATGGAGGTTTCTAAGAGATTGGACAGCCATTTATCTCGGAATCTCCTGCTTGAGCAGGGGGTTGGACTAGCTGACCTCTGAGGTCCCTTTCCGACTCTTGTTCTTCGGTTCTTGTCTTTCTCTGCCTAGGTCTTCGATCTCTTGGACCTCCTTGGAGAACCTGTCGATACATCTCCGGCTCCATCCAAGCCAGCCCATTCGGGAACAGGATCGCTTCTGGGTTTGCTTCAGGATCTCAAAACTCCAGGTAGAATTACAGGGATCTATTAAAGCAAAGAGCTACGGAGATTCTCCGTCATCCAGGTGATAGTTGTCCCAAAGATTCTTTTTCAGTAAACAACTGGACTTCCTCTCTCTCTCTCTCTCTCTCTCTCTCTCTCTCTCTCTCTCTCTCTCTCTCTCTCTCTCTCTCTCTCTCTCTCTCTCTCTCTCTCTCTCTCTCTCTCTCTCTCTCTCTCTCTCTCTCTTCGCTTCTCATCCCAGAAGCTTCTTCAGCTCTGACTGGATGGTGGAGAACGGAAAGATTTATACTACTACTAATAATAATAATAGTAAAGTTGGAAGGGACCTTGGAGGTCATCTAGTCCAACCCCCTGCTCAGGCAGGAAATCCTAGACCATTTCAGACAAATGGCTGTCCAGTCTCTTCTTGAAAACTTCCAGTGTTGGAGCAGTCACCGCTTCTGGAGGCAGGTGGTTCCACTGGTTAATGGTTCTCACTGTCAGGAAGTTTCTCCTTAGTTCTAGGTTGCTTCTCTTCTTGGTGAGTTTCCACCCGTTGCTTCTTGTCCTGCCTTCTTCAGGTGCTTTGGAGAATAGCTTGACTCCCTCTTCTTTGTGGCAGCCCCTGAGATACTGTAACACTGCTATCCTGTCCCCCCTCGTCCTTCTCTTCGTTAAACGAGACATACCCAATTCCAGCAACCGTTCCTTGTATGTTTCAGCCTCCGGTCCCCTGATCATCTTTGTTGCTCTTCTCTGCCCTCTTTCTAGAGTCTCCACATCTTTTTTGCATCGCGGTGACCAAAACTGGAGGCCGTATTTCAAGTGTGGCCTTACCAAGGCCTTGTAGTAAAGTGGTATTAATACTTCAGGTGATCTTGATTCTATCCCTCTCCTTGCAGACAACTGGTCATTTGCATCCTTTTAGAGAGACGTTGAGGCCACCTGGAGGTTCATCTGTGTCCTCGGGGTCCCCTGAGCAATGCAAATGGGTGTGCAGCCTTCTTGGCTACAGGATGCTTTCTGCCCTGCGTCTGCACCGCTCCGGTGACCCCAGCTCCGCCTCCAAGTGGCCTCAACGGCTCTCTGAAAAGAAACGCAAATGACCAGCGCTGTCTGCAAGGAGTATCAGTCCTTCCCTTCGCCACCATCCAGTTAGAACTGAAGACGCTCCTTGGATGAAAAGGGAAATGTCTTCAAAGAAAAACCAGGAAGTCCAGCTGGCCCCCTGAAAAAAAAAACACCTTTGGGACAAACCTCCAAGGGGCCCCAGAGTGCGCCAGTCGAGGGGCCGGCTGACGGACACCGTCGGCCCCCATGCGCTCACTGTGGGCGGTGGGCCGATGGTGTCCGGCAGCAGCTGCCCCGGCCCTTGCCTTGCCCACGGCAATGGCACCCCTGCCCTGCCTCGCCTCACCCTGCAGGACGAGCCTCCTGCCTCCTGCCCCACCTGCCAGAGACCCCCTCCCCGGATCTCCCCCAACCCTGCCCCCCCACAGGCATCCCTTTCCATTGACGTGACCACGCCCACCTTGGCCACACCCACCCACTCTGTCATGACCACCACAGCCCTGCCCAGCCAGTGGGCCACGCCCCGCCTGGCCCCCGGCGATAAATAAGTGGGCTTTGGGTTGCAGTTTGGCCACGCGGGTCTCTAAAAGGTTCGCCATCACTACTGGCTGAGGGCTTACGGCTGGGGAGGTCTAAAAAAAATAATAATCTTCAAAGTTGACGGAGTTGAGAAACGCGGTCACTCTAGGCCAGGGGTGGGCAACCCAAAACACCCAAAGAGCCACTTGGACCCGTTTCCCACCAAAAACAAAACACCAGGAACCGCAAAACCCTTTTGATATCTAAAATGAAGATAACACTGCATATATCCTTTTTTACCTTTATTATAAGTGTGTGTGTGTGTATAATAAAGGTAAAAAAGGATATACGCAGTGTTAGCTTCATTTTAGATGTCAGAAGGGTCTCTGTCTCTCTCTGTCTCTCTCTCTGTCTCTTTCTTTCTTTCTTTCTTTCTTTCTTTCTCTGTCTCTCTCTCTCTCCCTCTCCCTCTCTCTCTCCCTCTCCCTCTCCCTCTCCCTCTCCCTCTCCCTCTCCCTCTCTCTCTCTCTCTCTCTCTCTCTCTCTCTCCGATCTTCTGCTCTCCTGGCAAGCTGGCTTCAAGCTGTTCTCCAACAAGCTCAGGGGTAGGCAACCTCAGCTCTTTTATGACTCATGGACTCCTCTCAGAATTCCTGAGTCAGCATAGCTGGGCTAGCTAGCTCTCTCCTGCCCTTCCTGCTTCCTGCAGAGACGCAGCAAAGGGAGGAGCCCCGTTCAAAAAGCTTTTCAGCTCCTCGGAGAACACTGTGAGTCCACGCTCTTTTTTACACACAAACACACACACACACACACACACACACACACACACAGAGAGAGAGAGAGAGAGAGAGAGAGAGAGAGAGAGAGAGAGAGAGAGAGAGAGAGAGAGAGAGAAGCAGGGAAGCGCAAGTGCCTCTCTCTGTCTCTGTCTCTCTCTGCAAATGGCAGAGGAGGCTGGGAGCCGCAGTGGAAGGCTCAAAGAGCCACACGCGGCTCCGGAGCCGCAGGTTGCCGACCTGTGCTCTATAATAATAAAATTGATAAGGGACCTTGGAGGTCATCCAGTCCAACCCCCTACTCAGGCAGGACACCCTATACCATTTCGGACAAAAGGCTGTCCAGTCTCTTCTTGAAAACTTCCAGTGTTGGAGCCTTCGCCGCTTCTGGAGGCAGGTGGTTCCCCTGGCTGATTGTTCTCACTGTCAGGAAGTTTCTCCTTAGTTCTAGGTTGCTTCTCTCCTTGGTTCACTCTGGTTAACTCTGCATCGGTCTGGACCAGACCCACCTTTTCTGAAACGACCCACCTTTTCCGCAGAGGCCACCCCCTCCCGCATGGAGGTCTGCAAACAGAACGGGCTGCTGCTGGAGTTTTCCATGAGTCGGGCGCCGGGGGAACCTACGTTGCTGCTGATCACGGCCACGGTGACCAACACCAGCCCCGGAGACATTGAGAACTTCTCTATGCAGGTGGCGGTGCCCAAGGTGAGGAGGAGGAGGAGGAGGAGGAGGAGGAGGAGGAGGAGGAGGAGGAGGAGGAGGACTGTAGGGTCCTTGGTGCTCTCTGAGTTTTCTCGTAGAGGTTTCCTGACCCAACTATATAAATATATATATAAATATAACTAGGTAACATTGTCCAAACTACAAGGGAGGAGGGATTGTGGAGAGGAGGAGGAGGAGGAGGAGGAGGAGGAGGAGAAAGAAGAAAGAAGAAAAAGAAGCATGGTTTTTTTTGTTAGTTAAATTTGGGTCTCACCTTCTCACCTCGAGCAATTTCTGTTCACTTACAACTGCCTTCTCTTCCCTCTTCTTTCCTTCTCCTCTTCTTTTTTTCTTCCCTTCTTCCTCCACTTCTCCTCCCTGTCTTCTACCTCCTCTTCTTCCCCTTCCTCTCTTCTTCTTCCTCCTCTTTCCCCCTCCTCCTCTTCTGCTTCTTCCTCTCATCCTGCTCTTCTTCACCTGATCCTCTGCCTCTTCTCCTCTTTCTCCTCTCCATCTTTATCTTCACCTTCTTCTCTTCTTTTCTTCCCTCCCTTTCTCCTCTCCTTCTCCTTTCCTCTTCTCTCCTTCTCTCTGCTCCTCCTCCTCTCCCTCTTCTTCCCTCTCTACTCCTTCTCCTCTTCCCTGTCTCTCTTCTTCTCTCTTCTTCCTTCTCTCCCTCTTCCCTTCTTCTCCTTGTCCTCCTCTTCTTCTTTTCTCTCCCTCTTCTTCCCTTTCTTCTCCTCTCCATCCTTTCCTTCACCTCTCCCTCTTCTATTCTCCTCCTCCTCCTCTTCATCGTCCTCTCCCTCTCTCCTCCCTCTCCTTCCCACTCATCTTCTCCCACATGGTTTGACCTTCCACTCCTCCTCCTCCTCCTCCTCCTCCTCCTTCCAGTCTTTCCAGGTGGAACTTTTAGCCCCCAGCAGCTCTACCGTTCCGAGCCAGGGAGGCTCCCCCATCACCCAAGTCATTCGAGTGTTGAACCCCAAAAAGGTAAGAACGAGGAGAGAGGATCGGAGAGATTGACTGGCTAAAGAACAGCATGATCTCCTTCTGCTTCTCCCCTGGGGGCGTTGCGCCAAGGTCCTCCAGAAATCCAGATGGTCCTAAGGCAGTGGTTCTCAACCTTTTTAATGTTGCGACCCCCAACCGGTCGTAAGTCGAAGACTACCTGTATTTCCCTGCCCGAGAGCGCCGCGCATGCGTGATGCCGCCCCCTGCACCGGCCGAGGCGTCGCTGGCAAGGGGCAGCGATGGCACAGGGCGACCACCGGCTGGGCCACCAGCTGGCCCAGCCCAAGGGAGGTAAGGCACCCGCCGGGCCCCACGCGCGCCAGCAACCCTCCCTGCGCCCGCCGGCCTCCCACCTCCCACCCCTGGCCTTCTTTTACTTACATTTGTAGTAGTTGCTCAGCAGGGAGGGGTGGAAACTTCCGGAGAGCTCGCCTTCGCTGCAGACAACTCGCAGCCCCGTTTGCAGACTGGGACTTTTGGGGGGCTCAGCAGGGCAGAGACAGCCTGGACAATTCCTATTGGCTTTTGAAAGCCAATAGAATTAGACTCTATTCAAGAGAGTCTGTTCTATTGGCTTTCAAAAGCCAAGAGAATAAGAGGGAGTAGCACAGCTAAGGAAAAAATGGCGGGCTGCGTTGTTTGGCGACCCCCGTGAAATGGTCGTTCGACCCCCAAATGGGGTCGCGAGCCACAGGTTGAGAACCGCTGACCTAAGGAGATTCTTCAACCAGGTTTTCTGCGAAGGAAAAGGAGTTTGTAAAGTGGCCATCTGGGTACTTTAGCCCAGGTTTTATCGGCCAGTGGATTAAGGCGGATTCTCCCCAGCCCTCCGGGGGAGGGACGGCTTTGATCCGCTTTCTAACCCGCTCATGATTGAAGGGGAAGCTGGCTACCTGCTTGGAGACACGGAAGGGGACTTTTCCGGGGCCCCTCCCGTTCTGCATCATCATCACTGGCGTCCTTCAGTCACGAGAGACTATCGTGCTTTGGGGAAAAGGTCCTAAAACAGGGCTTTTCAACCCGTGGTACGGGTACCCCCTGTGGTACACTGGCACCTGGCAAGTGGTACGCGACCATCCTACAAAAGTGGTAGCGGCGGAGGGGAATGAGCTGAACCGGTGGCAGCACCACACAAGCCTGAGCGAGAGACGGCTGGAGCTGCAGGGCTGTCAGGGCTCAGCGGAAGCGCCAGGATCAGCACCAGGCTCCAGCTGGAGCTCGGCGCTGATCCTGGTGCTTCTGCTGAACCCTGAATAATCACCAATCAGCTGGAAAGCGGCGCTGATCCTGGCGCTTCTGCTGAGCCCAGAAGAAGACCAATCAGCTGGAAAGCGGCGCTGATCCTGGCGCTTCTGCTGAGCCCTGAAGAAGCACCAATCAGCTGGAAAGCGGCACTGATCCTGGCGCTTCTGCTGAGCCCTGAAGAAGCACCGATCAGCTGGAAAGCAGCACTGATCCTGACGCTTCTGCTGAGCCCAGAAAAAGCACCGATCAGCTGGAATGTTGCCGCCTCTCCAGGGTCTTGTGATTGACATTCAGATGCTTGGCAACCGAGTCATATTTATGACGATCACAGTGCCCCAGGGTCATGTGAAGTGACCAAAACCTGCTGCAACCACCCAGCAGACGGGGGGAGGAATAAAAACCAAGCACCCCCCCACCCCACCTCCGCTGCCAATCCCCAACAGAAATACTCACAACAATGAAAACCTTGGACAGGAGGAAGAGCGCCTCTGGGCGGGCAGGCAGGTGTCTTGCTCGGCTATGGCTTGGGGGGCACTTTTTTCAGTGCCGTTGTAACTTCGGACAGTCACTAAGCGAACTGTTGTAAGTCGAGGACTACCTGTACTTTATCACTTTTTTTCCTTTTTTTGTTTTTTTTGGTCAAGTTTTGGACACCTTGCTAGGTGACTGGGGGTACCTGGATGTTGCCATATCCTGAAAGTGGTACAGTGGGTGAAAAGGTTGAAAAGCCCTGTCCTAAAGCAGCATCTGGTGTGGCTAAAAAGACCAATTCGAGAAAGGCAGTCCCTTCCACACTGAGGGCAGATACAATCTGTCCCCTGTCCAGCCCCCAGATTTCGCGGTTTCTGGGACTGCCTCTTTGCCTCAGCCTGACGCGCAAGTATCTCTTCGAATTGGAGACGTCCACGCTGCGTCTTTAGCCTCCAGGCTGAACGATCGTCGGTCAGGGATTCCCAGCTGTTAATGTCCATTCCCAAAGCCTTTAGGTCCCTCTGGCAGATATCCTGATATCGCAGCTCAGGTCTCCCTCTGGGGCGCCTTCCCTCCACTAGTTCTCCGTACAGGAGATCTTTCGGTATCCGACTATCAGCCATTCTCACAACATGCCCAAGCCAGCGTAGACGTCGCTGTTTCAATAGTGTATACAGGCTAGAGATTCCAGCACATTCCAGGACTGCGCTATTGGGGACTGTGTCGTGCCCGGGGATGCCGAGAATACGTCGGGAGATAGCGCATATGAAAGGTGTTCAGCTTTCTCTCCTGCCGTTACGTAAAGGGTCCCAGACTCACGGCAGTAGAAGAGTGTGCTCAAGACGCAGGCTCTATAGACCTGGGGTTGCAAACAAACCCAGACTCAGCCATTATAAGGCCTCTCCTGATCCTTCCCATCAGTCAGAGGATCCTGCCTAGCTGTCTTGTATCTGGAGGAGGAGGAGGAGGAGGAGGAGGAGGAGGAGGAGGAGACTGTACGGTCTTTGGTGCTTGCTGAGTTTTCTTGCAGACGTTTCCTGACCCAACTAGATGACATCATCAGTGTTAGAAGGGAGTGGAGAAAGAAAAAGGGGGAGGAGGAGGAGGAGGAGGAGGAGACTGTGCAGACGTTTCCTGACCCAACTAGATGATATCATCAGTGTTAGAAGGGAGTGGAGGAAGAAAAAGGGGGAGGAGGAGGAGGAGGAGGAGGAGGAGGAGGAGGAGGAGGAGGAGGAAGAGGACTGTGGAGTCCTCTGAGCTTGATAGTTTTCTTGCGGACATTTCATCACCCAACTAGGCAACATCATCAGGGCTCACTCTCTATTTATCTACAAGTGGCTTGCCCTGTCACTGATGGAGGGAATGCCTTCCTGGCGGTTCCCTAATCAAGGAATTGATTATCTAGATTCCGCTATATAAGCAAAGAGCAAAACCTACATTGCCGTCATCTGATCATGGGACACCAACAAACTGCAAATCACATGACTGCAGGGGAGACTCGGCTGTCGTAACTTCGAATCTGCCACGTAAACTGCTCTAGGGAGGCCTGTTGTAATTTCAAATGGCCGCTAACTAACTCGTCATTAAGTTGAGGGCTTGCCTGTACAATATAAAACACCTTGCTTTGGCTTCCGCTGGGATCCGTTTCGATTCTCCAAGCGTTTGGTTAGCGCAGAGATGTGACGTTACGCCTCTTTCTCTTGTTTCTTGAACCCAGATCCCTCTCCGGATGAGGCTACGCCTTTCCTACACGCTGCCTTCTGGGGCTGTTGTACAACACGTCGAAGAACTCAACTCGTTCCCAGAGACTGCGTGGAAGTGAAGAGTAGGTTACCCAAGGAGCGAGCGGTTCCTGGAGTCATAACTACTCCTCAGTTAGCTGGTGGTGTTTACGTTCCCTTTCTATGCTATGAATAAACATGTCTTGTTCTCCCAGAAAGCTGGTTTTGCCTGGTGTGAATGAAAACACACACCAGGTTCACAAAAGACTTCACAGGTAGTCCTCGACTTGCAACGATCCGCTTAGTGACCGTTCAAAGTCACAACAGTACTGAAAAAAGTGACCATTTTTCATTGTAGCCTCGTGTTCACGTGATCCAAATTCAGACACTATTTATGACGGTCGCCGTGTCCCCGGGTCATGTGATCCCCTTTTGTGACCTTCCGACATGCAAAGTCAATGGGGGGAGGGAGGGTTGAGCCAGATTCACTTAACAACCGGGGTAGTAACTTCGCCTAACAACTGAGGCCAGGAAGGTTGTAAAACGGGGGGCAAAATGAATGTTTCACTTAAACGATGGAATATTTGGGCCCAATTGAGGTCGTTAAGTCGAGGACTAGTGGAAGGAAGACCACGGAGCGATCGCGCCCACTAAGCGGAGTCATTTTTATACAGGCAATCCTCGACTTACGACCACAAGGGAGCCCAAAACTGATGTTCCTGAGTTGTTAAATGAAGGGCGATCCATTTTAAGGCCTTTCTTCCCGCCGTTGTGAAGTAAATCACGGCAGCTGTTAAGAGAGTCACGCGGTCATTAAGCGAATCTGGCTCCCCCCCCCGTTGACTTTGCTTGTCAGACAGTCGCAAAAGGGGATCGCGCCACCGCGGGACGCTGCAACTGTCACAAGTACATGTCAGTTTCCAAGCTTCCGGATTTTGATCACGTGACCCCGAGGGACGCTAGAAGGAAAAACAGACGTGTCCCTTTTTTTTCAGTGGATTTGTAACGTCAGTCACTAAATGAACCGTTGTAATTCAAGGACTGACTGTAGTTGTTTCTCTGTCAGCCCACCCTGAGCCAACTCTGTTTAGGTCACCCTGTGACCTTATCCAGGTTACCCGACTTCAGCCATCATGGCTTAGCTGGCATATTTTTCCCCCTAATTTCCAGTAACAATTAGGACATTTTACCATAATTAGTATATGGCCCCCAAAGGTCCTCTTTTTCAAATCCAGTTTCATTTGAACAAACATTCTCGATTGCTTTGGCTTTTTAAAGCTTTCCTGGCCCTTGATGGATGCTAGCAGGTTACTACGTGTTGAGGCCTATCGGGGTTTAAAGGTTAGCTTCTTAATACAGGTCGTCCTCAGCTTACAACAGTTTATTTAGTGACCGTTCAAAGACACAAAGGCACTGAAAAAAAGGTGACTTGTGACAGGTTTTCACAGTTGCAGCGTCCCCACGATCGTGGGATGAAAATTCAGATGCTTGGCAACGGTTTCGGACTCACGACGGTCGCAGTGTCCCCGGGGTTCGTGCGGTCCCCTTTTGCGACAGGCAAAGTCCATGGGGGAGCCAGATTCACTTAACAACCAGGTTGGCTAGCCCTATCCAGTGCAGCGATTCACTTCACACCTGAGGGAAGAAAGGTCGTAAAACGGGGCAA
This sequence comes from Bothrops alternatus, assembly GCA_034064705.1. NCBI lineage: Eukaryota > Metazoa > Chordata > Lepidosauria > Squamata > Viperidae > Bothrops > Bothrops alternatus. The sequence goes on along the minus strand of JARGCV010000133.1, from coordinate 677,526 downwards.
AATTCATCGAATAAATGTCTCACTTAACGACAATAAGTTTTGGGCTCAAATTGTGGTCGTATGTCGAGGATTGCCTGTACGTTGCCCCCTCCCCCGCCTTGATTTACCCACTAGGCCAGGGCTAGGCCACCTTGGCTCTTTTATGACTGGTGGACTTCAATTCCCAGAATTCCTGAGCCAGCCATGCTGAGGGGAAAGGGAGGTTTCCAAGCTGAGCCATGCTGACTCAGGAATTCTGGGAGTTGAAGTCCACCAGTCATGAAGGGGCCAAAGTTTCCCTCATGCTGGCTCAGGAATTCTGGGAGTTGAAGTCCACCAGTCATAAAAGAGCCAAGGTTGCCTACCCCTGTGCTAGGCCATCCAGCCTTCCCTGATTTGCATACAGTGGAAAGCCTAAAAGCCTCCTTCCCATATATCTTTATAGTCCTCGACATACGACCGCAATCAAGCTCAAATTTTCTGCTGCGAAGTGAGACATGTTAAATGAATTTTCTCCCATTTTAGTTAGTTTTTTTGTTAGATTTGAGTCTCACCTTCTCATCTTGAGCAATTTCTGTTCACTTAAAACTGCCTTCTCTTCCCTCTTCTTTCCTTCTCCTCTTTTTCCTTCCCTTCTTCCTCCATTTCTCCTCCGTCTTCTACTTCCTCTTCTTCCCTTCTTTTCCCTCTCTTCCTTCTCTTTCCACCTGCTCCTCTTCCTCTTCTTCTTCCTCTGCCTCCTCCTGCTCTTTACCTGATCCTCCCCTTCTCCTTTCCCTCTTCCTCTTCTACTTTCTCTTCTCCATCTTTATCTTCACCTCATTCTCTTCTTCCGCCCTTCTCCTCTCCTCCTTTCCTCTTTCCTTCTCTACTCTTCCTCCTCTCCATTCTTCCCTTTCTACTCCTTCTCCTCTTCCCTTCCCTTCCTCTCTTCTTCTCTTCTTCTCCTCTCCAGCCTTTCCTTCACCTCTCCCTCTTCCCTTTTCTTCCTCCCTTTTCCTCTCCTTCTCTTCCTCTTCTCCTTTTCTCTCCTTTCTTCTCCTCTCCATCCTTTCCTTCACCTCCCCCTCTTCCCTTCTTCTCCTTCTCTTCTAGTAAACCTAGTTGTTAAGTGAATCTGGCTTTCCCATGGACTTTGCCCCATGTCGCAAAAGGGGATCGCATGAACCCCAGGGACACTGCGACCGTCGTAAGTCCGAAACAGTTGCCAAGCGTCTGAATTTTCATCCCACAATTGTGGGGACGCTGCAAAGGTCCTCCCTGTGAAAACCTGTCATAAGTCTTTTTTTTCAGTACAGTTGTACCTTTGAACGGGGACCTCTGCTACGGTGTACTTTCGAAGCAGGACTTCCCAGCGCGCAAGCAGTACCAGGCCGTTGCCAAGTGTGGTGCGCACACATGTGCGGAGGTGTAAATACGGGAACCCCGATCACTCGTCCGCGGCTTTTTCCTCTCTCCTCACTTCAACTGCCAGGAAATCAATTCAATTGATCAGCCAGATGGGGAAACTCCACAACAACCCAGCGAGACTAAATGGAAATCAATGGCAATAAAGAACGAAGCAAAGAGAAGCCGGTTGTCGAATCGACAATAGCCGCACGCGTGCACGGATTTTCTCCCTCGGAAGAGTCAATTCAGAGGTTCTGTCTCAGGGTTCCCACAGCCACACACATAGATCTGGCCCTGCCTAAATGGCCCCACAGATACGCACCCCTCGGGAGACCCCATAACACTAATGAGCTAAACCAAGGGAAGAACCTTAAAATCAGAATAAAGCTGGAAGGGACCTTGGAGGTCTTCTAGTCCAGCCCCCTGCTCAAGCAGGAGAGCCTCTTGATCATTTCAGACAAAGTGGCTGTCCAGTCTCTTCTTAAAAACCTCCACTGATGAAGGACCCATGATTTCTGGTGGCAAGCTGTTCCACTGTCTTGATTGTTAGGACGTTTCTCCTTAATTCCAGGTTGCTTCTCTCCTTGGTTAGTTTCCATCCGTTGCTTCCTGTCCTGCCTTCAGGCACTTTTTAAAATAAGCTGACCCCCTCCTCTTTGTGGCAGCCCCCCCCCAAATACTGGAACTCTGCTATCATGTCCCCCCCCCCAAGTCCTTCTTTTCTCTAGAATGGCCAGACTCAAATCCTGCAACCGTTCTTCGTATGTTTTAGTCTCCAGGTCTTTAATCATCTTAGCTGCTCTTCTCTGCACTTTTTCCAAGGTCCATAGAGGTGTCCTCTATGACAGGGATCCCCAACCTGTGAGCTGGAGCCCACTACCAGTCCACAGTCTATTAGCAACTGGGACGTGTGAGTGGCTGGCTTGCGCGCACAACTCAAAAAGGTTTGGGGAACTTTGCTCTGTGGAGTCCCACCAGCTTCTCACACCCTGATGGATGAATCAGCCACATTGGGCACAAATGGGTAACCCGAGTCACCAGCTCTCCTGCCCTGGTCTCCAGCTTTCCATCCCAGCTGTCCAACATGTTGACACTGGAGGACGTCAAATTTCCCTTGAGTTCTTCTCACAAGGTCTCCCCAACCCAGTTCACGTCTAGCATTGAGGCTAAACCTTTGTGTCTTCCTGAGCACATGATGTCTGCCATGATAGTCCAGCTGAGCATGCCATATTCCAAGCCAGCCCATGCCTTGTTTATAAACCCTGGTTAAAGCTAACCACGGAGGTCCTCAACTCCCACCATCTCTGGTCAGCTGGACCAGAGAGGAAAGCTAGCCAGCAGGGCAACCAACATCAAGCAAACCACTATACTTCGTTTGGCTAGGCTGCGCAGGGGTAGGCCACCTTAGGTCTTTCATGACTCATGGACTTCAACTCCCAGAATTCCTGAGCCAGCCTGGCTCAGCTTGGAAACCTCTCCCTTTCCCCTCAGCATGGCTGGCTCAGGAACTCTGGGAGTTGAAGTCCACAAGTCATAAAAGAGCCAAGATTGTCTACCCCTGCCCTAGACCAGAGGTGGGGAACGATGGCCCCTTTTTATGACTCGTGGACTTCAACTCCCAGAATTCCTGAGCCAGCATGGCTCAGCTTGGAAACCTCTCCCTTTCCCCTCAGCGTGGCTGGCTCAGGAATTCTGGGAGTTGAAGTCCACGAGTCATAAAAGAGCCAAGGTTGCCTATCCCTGTTCTAGAATAATCCAGTGATTTTTGGCCAATAAGCCCTCCCCACTTCAGTCATTGGCTCACCTGCTGTGACCTCAGGTCAGGTTCATGAAATGCTGAAGCAGCATTTCTCAATATTAGCCCCTTTAAGATGGGTGGACTTCAACTCCCAGAATTCCCCAGCCAGCTTTGCTGAAACTGACAAACACAGTTAAAGGGAAGGTGAAGAGATCAATTACCAAATTAAAAAATAAAAATGAAAATGAAACTCTCCTTACAATATTTTTGGAAGGAAAAGGAGAGTTTATTTGAAATGCTTTTTTTTTAATTTAAAGATAATTTAATTTAATTTAAAGATTAATTCTGGACTGTCCTGTAGTTTGGACATAAAACTCTCTATCCCCCATCCCGGTTCTTGACCCATCAGACTTTTCCATCCTGGCCCTCCGTTGTATTGATCACTTTCCGCACAATTATTTATTTGTTTGTTTGTTTGTTTGTTTGTTTGTTTGTTTGTTTATTTATTTATATATTTGTGTGCCGTCCCTCTTCCAAGACTCGGCCTCCATCAAGGCCTGGTAATGGGCAGGTCTGAATCTGTGCAAATACACCGACATCTTGCCAGGAATGGCGGTTTCTTCTCTCAAACCTAGCAGAGGAAGAAGAAGAAGACTTTTATTTCTATCAACAAGGTAGAACAAAAATCTGAGCAAAATTCCAAGTAGAAATGAACAAAGGTGGTGCTAACTTAAATCTGAAACGTTCCTAATGTCCTTTTCTCAAGCTGAGAAAGAATTTAAGATAAATATATCCAATCATTTAAAAAAATATATTGAATTTATCACACACTCGTACACAAACCCACAAGACTGAAGACGATCAGCCTTACCTAGCTGCCTGGAAAACTCCTGAATCTTCTCCAGAGCTTCAGCGACATCTTCTAACTGCTGGACCACGGCTTCCACCTCCCCCACAGAATAGCCAAAATCCGCCGTGTCCAGATCAACGTGCAAATCCCCCACACGGTATTTGCGCCGCGTGGTCACGAAACTAGCAAAAACCTGCAAGCCCAGTTCTTCTACTGCTTTGTTCACACAAGAACTCCAGTTCGGTCCTGGGTCTCTGTCCAATAAACCACAGAGGCGCGTCACGATATTTTGGGGACACGTCATTTCTTGGTACTGGCTGGCCGTGCGGGATGGTCTCGTGTCCCTCGGTGGTTGCAAAACCAGAGAGGACGGACGGTTACCCGTCTCTGCCGCAGACGGGGTCCCCTTGCTTCCCACCTCCCTAACCGGGGGACATTTAAGCTCCCAGCCCACCCCCTCGCGATCCCGCAGCCAATGATCCGCTCGCGTCAAGCGCCAATCAGGGACGTCATAGTAGCTGTCGCGAAAAGAGACGCGGCCTTCCAAGATTGCTCCCAGCTCGGCTAACTTCTCGATGGTGTTGGGCCCGAAAAGAAATTTCTGTTCTACCTCGATGGCTCCGGAAATCTGATCTGGGGCACACACAAAAAAGAGAAAGGGTCCAAAATTGTGAAGAATCGTAGCGATTTTTCCCCGCAACAAATTGGATTATTATTATTATTATTATTATTATTATTATTATTATTATTATTATTATTATTATTATTATTATATTTATTTATTTATTTATTTAATTTCTATGCCGCCCTATTCCGGAGAACTCAGGGTGGCTCACAACATGATAGAAATTACAATAACATACATAAATATAAAAACCCTTAAGTTAAAAAAGGAAAAACCAATCATCCACAAACATACACACAAACGTACACTGGCTAGGGGCAAGGTGTTAGCTGCCCCAGGCCTGCCGGCAAAAGTATGTTTTAAGCAATTTACGATTCTGCTCTTTGTGACTTGCTCAGCGGGTTTTGCTGTTTTGGAGAACCTGCTGATGAAAAATATCTTAAAATACATTGATAGGGCTTTGGATTCAAAATTGTGTAGGGGCTTTTAAGCTTCTAAGTCCCTTTTAGGCTTCAGATGTACCTCCTAGCACAGTGGTAGGCAACCTTGCCTCTTTTGTGACTGATGGACTTCAACTCCCAGAATTCCTGAGCCAGCATGGGGGAACTATGGCCCCCTCATGACTCGTGGACTTCAACTCCCAGAATTCCTGAGCCAGCGTGGCTCAGCTTGGAAACCTCTCCCTTTCCCCTCAGCATGGCTGGCTCAGGAATTCTGGGAGTTGAAGTCCACATAAAAGAGCCAAGGTTGCCTACCCCTGTCCTAGCAGAATCAGAGTCCTTGACTAACAGAAACCATCTTCCACTGCCTTAATCTTTTAAAAACACAACAGGGTTGCAACTATAGGAAAGCTTAGACTGGGGGGGGGGAAACGGTTTCTAATCTCCCCAAATAGCATTTCCTGTGTTTCTCCTCCTCCCTTCTTGTTTCAGGAACAGGTCATTTTTCATTTAATGACAACTTTGCTGTCTTTTCTTGACTTTAAGACGCTTCCTTCCATCCATTTTATACTCAGGATCAGCCTCAAGGTTGGTGGGACAGACCGCCGCGGGGTGAACAACAGTGCCCCCTCCACGTCACGGTTAGTGGAGGATTTGAACCCAGGCCTCTGAGGGCTGCCTTGCCTTGCCATGATTTCAGGAGAAAAATCAGCCTGAGATGCATGTATACAGGCAGTCCTCGACTTAACGACCACAATTGAGCTCAAAATTTCTGTTGCTAAGCAAGACAGGTAAGGGGGTTTGGGCTCTTTTTACGGCCTTCCTTGCCAGAGTTGTTAAGTGAATCACTGCAATTTTTTAAATAATAACGATTGTTAAGTGAATCTGGCTTCCCCCACTGACTTTGCCTGTCAGAGGTTCGCCAAAGGGGATCGCATAACCCTGGGACACTGCGACGGTCATAAATATGAGTCAGTTGCCAAGTGGCTGAATTCTGATCACGTGACCACAGGGATGGTGCAAAGGTCGTAAGTGTGAAAAACGGTCGTAAATCATTTTTTTTTCAGTGCCGCTGTAATAGTCACTAAACGAATGGTTGTAACTCGGGGACCACCTGTACAAGCTAATGAAGCACGAACCATGGTTTGTAAGCTGCATCACCTAAAGTGGACCAGGGGGGAAAATTTAAAAGAAACCTTTATGGCAGGGGTCTTCAAACCTGGCCCTTTGATGACTTGTGGACTTCAACTCCCAGAAGCTGGCTGAGGAATTCTGGGAGTTGAAGTCCACAAGGCCTAAAAGGGCCCAGTTTGAAGACTCCTGCTTGTGGACTTCAACTCCCAGAATTCCTCAGCCAGGGTACCTCACTGAGGAATTCTGGGAGTTGAAGTCCACAAGGCCTAAAAGAGCCAAGTTTGAAGACCCCTGCATGTGGACTTCAACTCCCAGAATTCCTCAACCAGGCACGCTGGCTGAAGAATTCTGGGAGTTGCAGTCCACAAGTCCTCAAAGGGCCAGGTTTGAAGGCCCCTGCTTTATGGCTTTCAGATGTGGACTAGCAAATCCCCACAACTTTACACCTGACACCTTCGCGTGCATTGCACGTTCCTAGTTTAACGAAGAGAAGGACGAGAGGGGACAGGATAGCAGTCTTCCAATATCTGAGGGGCTGCCCCAAAGAAGAGGCAGTCAAGCTATCTTCCATAGCGCCTGAAGGCAGGACAAGAAGCAACGGATGGAAACTAAGCAAGGAGAGAAGCAACCTAGAACTAAGGAGAAACTTCCTGACAGTGAGGACAATTAACCAGTGGAACTACCTGCCTCCAGAAGCGGTGAATGCTCCAACACTGGAAGCTTTTAAGGAGAGACTGGACAGCCATATGACCGAAATGGTATAGGGTTTCCTGCCTGAGCAGGGGGTTGGACTAGATGACCTCCAAGGTCCCTTCCAATTTTACTACTACTACTACTACTACTACTACTACTACTACTACTACTACTACAGGGGGTTGGACTAGATGACCTCCAAGATCCCTTCCAACTTTACTACTTCTACTACTACTACTACTACTACTACAGGGGGTTGGACTAGATGACCTCCAAGGTCCCTTCCAACTTTACTACTACTACTACTACTACCGGTACTACTACTACTACTACTACTACTACTACTACTACTACTACTACTACTACTACTAATAATAATAATAATAATAATTATAGTTCCCCGCAGGAGTTTTGCAACTGACACCTTCGTGCATTGCATGTTCCGGTGTTAGCTTAATCCGGATTAATTGCACTCCTGCCCGTTGCTCCGACTCCGCCCCGGCTCCCTCCGCCCGTCCTCGGAGCAGGCCACTGACCTTCCCCCGGCTGGGGGTCCGGAGCTGCGGCCGCCTGGCAAGCAGAGCCCCGCTCCATGTCCGCGCTGCCCGGGCCTAGGACTACAACTCCCAGCCTCCTTTGCAAAGGGGCTCGCCGGGCCGAGCCAAGCCGCGAGCTCGGCGAGGCTTTTGCAAACCGAACACAAAAGAGGGACGGACTCAAGTCCTCCTTCGGACGTTCAGCGGGGGGCGGGGGGGGTGGTTGGGGAAAGGAAAGGCAGCTGCGCCAAAGGCCGGGAGCGCGGCGCAAGGGCGCTTGGGAGTCGTAGTTTTTCCCCGCCTCCCCAGCAGGTACCTTGGCCGCTCGCCTACCTCCCTGCTCCCTTTTTTTCTTTTTTTTTTAATTTGCTCCTCCGGCTGTTCCTATTTTTTATTCCTCTCCCCATGTGACTGTCTCGCTCCCTCGATCACCGTTGCCAGGGAAACCGGAAAGCTGCAATTAAGAGCAGCGGGGGGGGAGGGGGGTGCATTCCCAACCAGGGAAGGTGTAGGAGGGGAGGGGGGGAAACAGCCCAGGTTTAACTCCTTGCAAGCCAACATTCCCGGGTTCCCTGCGCGGAAGGACAAGCAAGAGTTTCCCCATCCCCCCCCCGCCACTCTTCCCAGTATTTTTGGGGGGGGGAGAGGTAGAGGGTGGGGGAGACCCGCGCAAGCCGGGCACGCGTGGAAGCCAACCTAATCTGAGATTCTCCCGACTTTAAAGAACGTTGCTGTTTTTGCAAAAATAAAATAAAAAATAAAATAAAATAACCCCCTCATTTATTTATTTTTTATTTTTGCAATAAACTCTCTTTTTCCAGGAGGAAAGTGAGGGCGCGGGGAAGGGGGGGGAGGAGGGCAATCTTCCTAGCAAGAATAAATGACCCAGAGAGAGGGATCATCTCATCATCGCTATATAATCACCACCAGGCAACGTTTTGTAGGTTGCAATTTAAAACAACAACAACAAATAAACAAATTTTCCTGCAGTTTTCTCTGCCCGAGCTTTTCGGCTTTCCGCTCTCTTTTATCACATCTGGAGGGTGCTCAGTTTTGGAAGGATTGGGCCCACAGCTGGGGCAAGGCGCCCCTGCGAACCCTTGCAAGGTGGGGAGAAAAATGACCGCGGTCCCATTTTTCTGGGGGGGCTGAGCCAAGATTGAGAAAAATTACAGCTGGTCCTCGCTTTACGACCATCTTGGAGACCGGGGTTTCCGTTGCTAAGCAAGGCGGTTTTTAAGTGAGTCCTGTGCCACATCTGCTTCCCTGCCAAAGCCCAGGTACATGATTTTCTCCCCCCCCCACCATGTGATTATAGATAGTCCTCGCCTTACGACCACCAGGGGGACCGGGATATCCGTTGCTAAGCAAGGCGGTTCCTGATTTTGCAATCTCTTTTGCCCCTGTTGTTAAGCAGGTCAGCGTTGTTAAGTGAATCACATTGTTGGTTAAATGAATCCGGCTTCTCCCGTTGACTTGTTGGAAACTGGCTGGGAAGGCTCACCAATGATTTCGGTCGTTAAGTGAATCGTAAGGTTGAGCGAATCCAGTTTCCCTCCATTGACCTTGTCAGAAGCTGGCTAGGAAGGTCGCAAATCACAATACGTCGTTCGTAAGTGCAAGGACCGATCGCAAGACGCCTTTTCCCAGGGCTCTTGTAACTTTGAATGGTCGCTAATCGAACCATTGTAAGTCAAGGACTACCTGAGTTCAGGATGGCTGGCCATCCAAACTTCCTCTCTTTGTCTGAGTAAGTCAAGATGTCTTCCTGCACTGGCCTACCTGATCAGGTTGTTGTAAGACTTTCAAGTGGGAGGGGCTTATCTTGTCTGGGAAGACAAACTCACCCCCAAGTACATCATCGTCGTGACCCCCACCAAATACCACTATTGATTATTACAGGCAGTCCTCAACGTACGACCACAACGAGCCCATCGTTTCCATCTTTAAGTGAGTTTTGCCCTATTTTACGCCCTGACTTGCCACACTTGTGAAGTGAAACCCTGCAGTGGTTAAGTTAGTAAACACGGTCATTAAGTGAATCTGGCTTCCCGCCCCTCCCCATGGACTTTGCTTTTCAGAAGGGCCAGGGATGCCGCGACCGTCATAAGTACGAGTTGCCAGGTGTCTGAATTTCGATCTCGTGACCGCAGGGAGGTTGCAACGGTCGTAAGTGTGAAAAATGGCCAGGCGTCTCCTTTTTTCCTTTCTGTTGCAACTTCGAACAGTCACTGTTGTAAATCAAGGACTACCTGGAGTTGATTAATTCGTCCCTAAATGAAACTGTCGTTAAGTTGAGGACTACTTTTAATCGATTAATTCGTCCCTAAGCAAAACTGTTGTAAGTTGAGGACTACTTTCAATCGATGAATTCGTTCCTAAATGAAACTCTCATAAACTGAGGACTACTTTGAATCAATTAATAATTCATCCCTAAGTGAAACTGTCGTTGAGGCCTACTTTGAATCGATTAATTCGTCCCTATGAAACGAAACTTGTCAGAAATCAAGGACTACTTTCACTCGATGAATCATTCGTCCCTAAGGGAAACTGTCGTAACTGGAGGACTATCTGCTGCCCATCAATTCGTCCCTAAATGACAACTGTCATAAGTCGAGGACTATTTTTATTCATCTGTCGTTAAGTCGAGGATGACTTTCAATTGATCAACCGGTCCCTCAGTGGAAATGTCATCAACCGAGGCACGCTTTTGATAAAACAATTTGTCCCTAAGCGAGACCGTCCTAGGTCGAGGACTACTTTGAATCGATTCATTCGTCCCTATGAAACAAAGCTTGTCAGAAATCGAGGACTACTTTCAATCAATGAATCATTCATCCCTAAGGGAAACTGTCGTAACTGGAGGACTATCTGCCGCCCATCAATTCGTCCCTAAATGACAACTGTCATAAGTCGAGGACTATTTTTATTCATCTGTCGTTAAGTCGAGGATGACTTTCAATTGATCAACCGGTCCCTCAGTGGAAATGTCATCAACCGAGGCACGCTTTTGATGAAACAATTTGTCCCTAAGCGAGACCGTCCTAGGTCGAGGACTACTTTGAATCGATTCATTCGTCCCTATGAAACGAAGCTTGTCAGAAATCGAGGACTACTTTCAATCAATGAATCATTCATCCCTAAGGGAAACTGTCGTAACTGGAGGACTATCTGCCGCCCATCAATTCGTCCCTAAATGACAACTGTCAGAAGTCGAGGACTATTTTTATTCATCTGTCGTTAAGTCGAGGATGACTTTCAATTGATCAACCGGTCCCTCAGTGGAAATGTCATCAACCGAGGCACGCTTTTGATGAAACAATTTGTCCCTAAGCGAGACCGTCCTAGGTCGAGGACTACTTTGAATCGATTCACTCGTCCCTATGAAACGAAACTTGTCAGAAATCGAGGACTACTTTCAATCGATGAATCATTCGTCCCTAAGGGAAACTGTCGTAACTGGAGGACTATCTGCCGCCCATCAATTCGTCCCTAAATGACAACTGTCAGAAGTCGAGGACTATTTTTATTCATCCCTATTCAATAAAACTGTCGTTAAGTCGAGGACGACTTTCAATTGATCAATTGGAACCCTCATTGAAAATGTCATCAATCGAGGAATACTTTTGATGAACAATTCGTCCCTAAGTGAGACCGTCCTAGGTCGAGGACTACTTTGAATCGATTCACTCGTCCCTACGAAACGAAACTTGTCAGAAATCGAGGACCACTTTCAATCGATGAATCATTCGTCCCTAAGGGAAACGGTCGTAACTGGAGGACTATCTGCCGCCCATCAATTCGTCCCTAAATGACAACTGTCATAAGTCGAGGACTATTTTTATCCATCGGTCGTTACTTTCAATTGATCCAACCGGTCCCTCAATGGAAACGTCATCAACCGAGGCACCGCTTTTGATGAAATAATTCGTCCCTAAGTGAGACCGTCCTAGGTCGAGGACTACTTTGGATCCGTGAACTCGTCCCTACCAAACGCAAATGTCGTAAAGCGAGGACTGCCCGCCCGGCCTTCCCTCCCTCAAGGCAGGGCGGGCTCTGCCCGGCCAGCTGCGTCCGGGGACACCGTTTCTAATCCTGCCCCACAAGCTGCACCTGCCGGAGTGACTGGCTCCTCCCTCCCGGGGAAGGGAGGGGGGGAGCGGCGTGCACGCGCGCGCGCGGGGAATGTGTGCGTGCGTGAGCGAGCGAGCGAGCACGCGCGGGCGGGCGGGCGGGCGGGCGGGCGGGGGAGGGAGGCAGGCGCGAGCGAGCGAGCGAGCGAGCGAAGGAGGGAGGGGAGGGGAGGGGAGGGGAGGGAGGGAGAGGCGGAGGGCTGAATTGATTATTCCATTGTGTTGCGAGGCAGCCGCCAGGTCCGCGGAGCGAGGGATCGAGGCAGGCTGGGAGGCGGACGAGTGTAAATCAATGGGGAAGCCCCGGCGCGGCGAACCCCATCGATTTTTGCCTGCCTGAGCCGAAGGAGGCGAGCCAGGATCGGCGCGGAGGAAGCCGCCAGCCGGCGCAGCCAGCCAGCCAGCCAGCCAGGCAGGCAGGCAGGCAGCCGGGCAGCCGAGCGGCGCTGACGATCTCCAGGCTTGTGGCGCCCCCCCCCCCCCACCACCTCCCTCCTCGAGCCGCCCCCGCCCGCCCGCCCGCCCGCCCGCGCGCCCACCGCCCACCCCGCCGGCCAGGAGCGTCAGCGGCGCCTGCTGGTCCCCGCTCTCTTCCAGCGGAGGTGTAAGTGGCATCGATTTCCTATCCTGCCAGCCCAGGAAGGCAGCCAGGCAGGCAGCCAGGCAGGCAGCTCGCGCGCCAGCGGCGGCGGAGAGAAGGAGGAGGCATAGAGGGGAGGAGGAGGAGGAGGAGAGGAGGAGGAGGAGGAGGAGGAGAGCGGCTGGGCAGAGCGAGAGCAGCCAGGAAAGAGGAGGCGGCCGAGCCAGCAGCCAGGGCAGCGCCGCCGCCGCCGCTGCAGACCCCCGGCTGCCCGGCTGTGCCCACCGTCCCTCACAGCCTGGCAGCCGGGGAGGGGGTCGTCCGGGGAAGGGGGCTGCGGGCGGGCAGCGAGGCAGACCGGGCCGGAGGAGGAGGAGGAGGAGGAGGAGGAGGAGGGCCGGAGCGCGGGAGGGAAGGACGGGCAGGCAGGCAGGCAGGCGGAGAAGGGCCGGAGGAGCGGGCGAGCGAGCGATAAATGAATGCGGAAAAGGGGCGGCGGAGCGAGCGGGGGAGGCGCGCGGGCGGGCGAGGAGGAGGAGAAAGGAAGGAAGGAAGGAAGGAGAGGAGAAGGAGGAAGCAAGCGAGGAAGGGAAGGGGAAGAGAGATAGAAGGAGAAATGGGAAGGAAGGAAGGAAGGAAGGAAGCGAGGAAGGGAAGGGGAAGAGAGATAGAAGGAGAAATGGGAAGGAAGGAGGCAGGAGAGGAGGAGGAAGCAAGCGAGGAAGGGAAGGGGAAGGAAGATAGAGGGAGAAATGGGAAGGAAGGAAGGAAGGAAGGAGGAAGCAAGGAAGGAGGAAGCAAGGGAGGGAGGAGAGAGGGCCAAAGGAAGGAAGAAGGGAGTAAGGCAAGAGGAAGAAGAAGGAAGGAAGGAAGGAGAGAGGAAGGAAGAAAAGGGAGAGGAAGAAGGAGAAAGGAGGCAGAAGAAAAAGGAGGAAGGAAGGAAGAATGGAGAGAGAGAGAGAGAGAGACGGAGAAAGGAGGGAGGGAACCGCGAGCTGCTGCCGCTGCTGTCGCTACTACGGGGAGGGGGGGCCGCAGCGTCCCGCCGGAGAGACCCAAACGGGGAGACGAGGCTGGGGAAGGGGGAGCCGGGTGGGCAGCGCCGTGGGAGAAGGCTTGGCGGACGGGGACGACCCCGAACGGCCAGAGAGCGGGGAACGCGACTTCCAGATGTGACAGGGACAGCCGGGGAGGGGGGGGGGAAGAGGGAGAGCAGCGAAGACTTTGGCCAGCTTGGGGGGGGAGCTTCCCTGATCCCCCCTCTTTTCTCCCCAGCAGAGCACTCCAAGGCTGGAAGAGCAATGAAGGTGGGAGCGGGGGGGGGGGTTCCCCAAATTGTTGTCTCGGGGTGTGTTAAGACCAGAAGTACGGAGAAGACCCCACCACCCCCACCCTTCCTGCCCGCCCGTCCCCCTCCCTCTATCTGGGAAACGTGGAAAGACCCCTCCCCATATATCCAGGAACAGGTGCCCCCTTTTCAGAAGTTGCCTTTGCTTCCTGGAAAGACCTTGCTTAACCCCCCCCCCCCATTTCCAATTCCAGCCCCCCCCTCCCCATCCTAACTCCTGGCACAGGCTGAGCCCCCCCCCCGCCCCCTTTTCTGCCTTCCTTGTCCTCTTACCAGCCTCCCTGGCGGCGATGGGTCGTCTTTGCCCCCAGGTACCCCAGTTCTCCATCCCTGTTTTTTTTTCCCTTCATCCCCCTGACAGCCGTTGGACAGGATGATGGAAGGACTGAGAAAAGACTCTTGGCGGAGGTGTGGAGGGCAGCTTTGGGCAGCTCATATTTCCCTCTGCGCGACAGGCTGCCGACACCAGGCTCCCTTAGCAACCCATTTAATTGATTTTACAATCTTTCTTCTTCCTCTGCCCTCCCCTCCTGCCTTCCTCTGCTCGCTGGCTCCCCCTCTCCCCGTTTTATGACCTCGGCTTTCTCTCCTCCCTCTCTGGGTTCCCCTGACCAAACTGTCAATGGGTGGTGGTGGTGGTGGGGGGAAACGGCAGAAGGAGGGAAACCTCACCAAACAGTAACCCCAGGGGTCAGTCCTTCAGGCTGGCGGCTTTCGAACTCGGCATCCCAGCGGGAGGGTGGATACTTTAGCTTTGTTTTTGCGTACTTTGCGCATCCAGAGATGAACGCTTAAATCTGGAGGCAGGTGGACCGTTGCAGCTCCGCTAAAAAAAAAACAAAAACAAAAAAACAACACATAGCAAGGCAAGCTGTGTAACAGGGCTGCGCTTTGTACATGCTCGGAGAGACGGTTGACTTTACTGTTCCTGTTCTTATTTTGGGGTATTCAGCAATTTGAGCTCCATTGGCAAGTGTATCTGTCTTTTAAGGCCGTTTTATGGAATGCTACAATTCTTGCAAAAGTCTTCGATTGCCCTCGTGAGAAAAAAAGAGGGGAAACTGAGTCAGAGAGACGATAACGATCCTCCAGCAGATGCTTTTCCTGGATTTCTGAGGTCTGGGGATTGAGGGGGGGCAGAGGCCCTGAAAATCTGTACGCGTGTGTAACATTCCCGTCCTTTGTGGTTAGGGGTAAAAATCCTAACTTCCTTGATATGAGTCGTAGGTGTTAAAAGCAACAATTTTAAGTATCCTCCGGCTGCTTTGCAATGTGCATTTTTCCAAAGCCGACTTTACAGATGGCTAACAACAACAACAACAAGAAAAATTGGGGTGAGGTTTGCCAGATTTCTGCCGGGTTTACGAAATCTCATTTCCGTGGATTCCCCCAATTTTGCAAGAAATATACATATAAATATATGTATATTATATATTTAGCCTTGCAGGTTTCCTGAATTATGGCCTGCTTTGGGGTCAAAACCAAGTGACCGAAAGAGATCCCGGTTAACGGCTGGGTCCTCCGCAGGACAGTGAGGCGAGCGAGGAGGGGGAAAAAAATCTTTTATCCTTTTGTCTTAGATCAGCCGTGCCTTCGCTTCTGCACGTTGTCCGTCGTCGTTGTCGTCACCCGCCGGTTAAAAAAAAAGTGCTGAAAGATGCTTCTTTCCCCGATTCTTAAAAAGGCCAGGTTGGAAAAGGCCTTCAAATTTGCTTTAAGACCAGGCTGTTTGCAGAACGAAAGGTCAGGCTGAGTACAAATGCCATTATACCCGTCGTACAAAAGCGATCGGGACAATGCATTGCCTTGCACAAAGGGGTGGCCGCGTCACAATTAATGGGAAATAATTCATAATTTCCTTAGACGGCTTGGAAGCGGGAGAATTTTTTTTGGGGGGGGGGTGTGTCCGAAGTGAGGCCTTTTGCAGATTGCAAAGCCCCTTTTACCACGTCTGATTGGCGGTTCCTGTCCTTTTGACGGACTTGGCGGCTTTGGCGGGTCCCGCCTCCTGTGTCAAATATCTGTGGTTTGCCCAAGGGAATTGGCTAGCTATATTCTGATTTTCTCACCTGTCGGCCTATTCACGAAAAAAAAAAAAAGGCCTCTGATCAGAAAACTCGCTTTCTTCTCTGTTCCACGGCAGGTTCACGCGTACGAACGAAATAGCGCTTATCAAACCGGATTCTTCAACCATCTTGTGGCGTCGGACTCTCTACAGATGCCAAATTTAATGGCAGGGGGTGAGAGGGGTAGCCCCCCTCTCTTCCCAGAGTCACCAAATTGGGTAAATTAGCTTTATACACATTGTGCGATACCGATAGGAGAGAATATTGGTAGTTCAGGGTTAAACTGTGGGGTCCTTGGTGTTCTCTGAGCTTGGCTGGTTTTCTCACGGTCGTTTTATGACCCAAGTAGGTAACATCATCAGGACTAGAAGGGAGTGGGGTTTCTGGAGAAGGAGGAGGAGGAGGAGGAGGAGCAGGAAAGGAGGAGGAGGTCTGTGGGGTCCTTGGTGCTCTCTGAGCTTACTTGTTTTCTTTCAGACGTTTCACGACCCAACTAGGTAACATCATCAGTGCTGGAAGGGAGTGGGGTTTATGGAGAGAGGAAGAGGAGGACGAGGGGGCGAGGGGGAAGACGAAGATGACTGTGGCGTCCTTGCTGCTCTCTGAGCTGGGTGTTTTTCTCGCAGACGTTTCATGACCCAACTAGGTAACATCATCAGTGCACTGTGCAATGCAACGAAATGAGGATGTTAACCTATTATGGGCGTAAAACGTCTGCAAGAAAACCACCCAGCTCGGAGAGCAGCGAGGACACCCCAGATAGGGCAGCCTTAACACATAGGAGGCCCACTTGCTCACAATCCCCAAGAGATGTATTCAGGAGAGAAGATAAATTGAACCTCCATCCACCGAGGCAGTCTACCCCCAAACACTAGATTGCAGGGCCAAAGCATCTCTGGAAAACAATTTCTACTGCAGTTACTGCAGTTAGACCCTCAAATTATTTTGCTTCCCACTGGATTAAGAATGAGGGATCTAGAGCCCTCCAAATGTTGATGGAGGACAGATCCCTTAGAGATCAAAGGCAGTTTTACATGCCTCATCCCCTTCTAAAGCTGCGGTGGGCCCAGATGGGAATTGTAGTCCTTAACGGCTTCCCGAGACCAGCAGGCCAAGGGCAAGCTGATCAATCTCATTTTTAACGCTCAACTGGCCCTCAATTCGTCTTTGCACCCCTCTTCCAAGGAATTGTATTCAAATATGCTGCTCTTCGGAGCAACGGGACAGCTGTGAATTATCCGTGCACGTGTCACAGGTTTAATGTTCGTGAAAACCTGTTACTAAAAAAAAATAGGGGGGACCAAAACATCGAATCATAAATTTGCAAAGAATCTGGGCTCCTCCATTACTGTAGCTCCTGCTTAAGGCCTACACAATAATAATTTTAAAAAGGCCCAATTTCAGAGCATTAAAAACCCAAAGCACCAAGGTGGTGTGCTTAAATTCCAAGACTTCACAGTTTTGGGAAGAAGCAGCTAGGGGAAAAAAAAGACAGCTAGACAAAAAATAATTTTAAAAACACCGTCTATATCAGGTGTCTTCAAACTTGGTCCTTTGATGATTTGTGGACTTCAACTCTCATAGTTCCTCAGCCAGCATGCCTGGCTGAGGAATTCTGGGAGTTGAAGTCCACAAGTCATCAAAAGGCCAAGTTTGAAGACCCCTGCTTGTGGACTTCAACTCCCAGAATTCCTCAGCCAGGGTACCTGGCAGAGGAATTCTGGGAGTTGAAGTCCACAAGTCATCAAAGAGCCAAGTTTGAAGACCCCTGCTTGTGGACTTCAACTCCCAGAATTCCTCAGCCAGGCACGCCAAGATTGAAAACCCCTGATCTATATTCTGTAAATCTCAAAGAGAAGCAGTATACAATGCATTAAAAAAGGCGGGGAAAAACTGCAATATGGTAGATAAAGACATAATATAGATAGTCCTCGACTTATATCCATATGTTTAGTGAAGGTCCAAATTTACAGCACCGAAAAAAGTGGTTTAAAACCGCTCCTCATGCTTATAACCGTCACAGCACATAGCTAACATTCAGGCACTTGGCAACTGGCATGTACTTATAACGGTTGCAGCATCCCAGGGTCACCTAATCACCATTTACGACCATCCCAGCCGGCTTCCGAGATGCAAATGGAGGAAGCTGGATTCATTTAATGACCGATTCTCTTATTGGCTACCGAGATTTGCTTAACCAGGGTTTCAAAAGGTGATAAAATCAGGCCCAACCACCTTGCTTAACAATGGCCCCCCAATTGTGCTTGTAAGTCGAGGACTTCCCGTGTTTATGGAAACCTGAGGTATTTATGTCAGGTTGGACAGATACAGCGCACAGGATCAAAATCTTGAATTTTGAGGGAAGGTGCTCAGCACATACATGGAAGTAGCGTGTTTTAAGGAGATGTATGACTCTGGGCCAAAAGACACAACAGTCTAATGATCAGGTGAACTAGAAATCTAAATTCAGGGAGTCCTCGGCATACGGCCACAATGGAGCCCAACGTTTACGTTGCTGAGACATTTGTTAAGTAGCTTTTGCCCTATTTTGCGACCTTCCCCGCCACGGTTGTTAAATGAATCATTGCAGCTGTTAAGTTAGTGACTGGGTTGTTAAGCGAATCTGGCTTCCCCATTGACTTTGCTTGTCAAAAGAGGTCACAAAAGGACATTGTGACTGTCGTAAGTATAAATCAGTTGCCAAGCATCCCAATTTGGATTGTGGGGGGATGCGGCGACGGTTGTTAAGTGTGAGAAATGGTCATAAGTGCCATTGTAGTTTCAGTCACTAAATGATAATGATGATAATAACAATAATAATAATGTTGGAAGGGACCTTGGAGGTCATCTAGTCCAGCCCCCTGCTCAGGCAGGAAACCCTATACCAGGGGTAGGCAACCTTGTTCTTTTATGACTCGTGGACTTCAACTCCCACAATTCCTGAGCCAACATGGCTCAGCTTGGAAACCTCTCCCTTTCCCCTTAGCATGGCTGGCTCAGGAATTCTGGGAGTTGAAGTCCATGAGTCATAAAAGGGCCAAGGTTGCCTACCCCTGCCCTAGACCAGAGGTGGGGAACAATGGCCCCTTTTTATGCCTGGTGGACTTCAACTCCCAGAATTCCTGAGCCAGCACGGCTCAGCTTGGAAACCTCTCCCTTTCCCCTCAGCATGGCTGGCTCAGGAATTCTGGGAGTTGAAGTCCACGAGTCATAAAAGAGCCAAGCATCCCCACCCCTGGCTTAGGCCTGTAACTCCCAGAATTCCTGAGCCAGCATGGGGGAACTATGGCTCCTTCATGACTCGTGGACTTCAACTCCCAGAATTCCTGAGCCAGCCTGGCTCAGCTTGGAAACCTCTCCCTTTCCCCTCAGCATGGCTGGCTGAGGAATTCTGGGAGTTGAAGTCCGCCAGTCATAAAAGAGCCAAGGTTGCCTACCCCTGCGGCCTATACCATTTCAGACAAATGAGTTGTTAAGTTGAGGACTAACCTGTATTTGGAAACAAGGTTTGCGGGGATCCTACCCAGATTCTCCACAAAATTCTGCCATACTGGTGGCTAACTCTGGATTTTGCAGATTTGAACAGTGTGTATGGCGTTTTGTGACACCCTATAATTCTAGCGACACTAAAGTGAAAACTGTTCTCCGTGGTTAGAAATTTTTGCTCCTATTCTCCTTTTAAAAATAGCCCTTGCAAAAGAGTTCGGCACCCCTAAAGGCAGTAACGAAACATACTGTAGTTTATTACATTCCTGTAATGAAACTTAGCCGCTAGTCCTCTTGGAGCCAAAGCGGCATTATTCCTGTAGACATTGCAAAATTTATAAGTTAGACTGCTGAAGAGTCAGATTCCAGCTTTTTTTTTTAAACTCTCTTTATACGTGCAAAAAAAAAGTTTTTGCAGCAATGAATAAATTACAATTGGACGGGCTGGATAAAAAGTGTTTTGAAGCATAATGTGATTTTATTCCATTCGTTTAGGGATGAAAAAGGAATTTTGGGCCCTTCCTTGGGGATTTGGTTTTTTTTTTTTTTTTGTAAAGCAACTTATCAGTTTGAACCTGGCTGAAAATATTGCCTTTGCTCATCAGCAAGGGAAGTTGAATTGTCCCAGAATTCTTTAGCACCACACCAAAAAATTCTGGGATGTTTTTCTCAGTCTCTGCAGAGGAGGAATCCCATCTTTAAATCAATCTTCTTAAAAAAAGAAAAAAATGAAGAGAATTGATCTAGGCTCAGCCTCTTGGCGATCCTCTCATTCAACCATTTTTAGACAGATTGATTTTTCCAGAATTCCCTAGCAAGCGAAGCCTTTATATTATATATTATATTATTTGAACTTATGTGCCGCCCTTCTCCTAGTACCCATGGCGGCATCTAAGAAATCTGGGAGAAATCTGAGACTCTGTCCACACCTGTTTAATAGTATCAAAATTCCCTTCATCTACTTCAGTGTTTGTCAACATTGACTGCTTTAAGATGCCTAATTCCCAGAATTAAATTAAATTAAATTAAATTAAATTAAATTCTGGGAGTTGAAGTCTGGACATCATAAAAGCTGCCAAAATTGAGAAAAACTGGTCTACTCAGAAACATACTGTACAGAAATGGGACATTTTTGTGTCTCACCAGTTTATATTATAATCAGGGACAAATTTTATAGCTTAAAAGGTTTTAGCATCCCTTTTTGCCCATAAACAAGTAGCTAGTCCTCAAGTTACCACTGCAATAGAGCCCAACATTACTCAACAATGTCACAAGGCACCTTTTTTTTGCCGCAGTCGTTAAGCAAATCGTGCAGTCATTAAGTGGATCCAACTTCTCCCATTAACTTTGCTTATCAGTAGCCAGCTCGCGAGGTTACAGACAGTGATCATGTGACCCTGGGATGCTGCATCCGTCATAAGTACATGCCAGTTGTAAAACCTCTGAATTTTGATCACATGACCACAGGGATGCTGCAACGGTCCTGAAGTCTTTGCTGTTGTAACTTTGAACAGTCACTAAACAAGTCTAAAGACTTACCTCTTATCCACATTAACCTTCCAAAATTAACACAGACCAACTATTTGTCTGAAATGGTATAGTTTCCTGTTTTGAGCTGGGGGTTGGACTAGACAACCTCCAAGGTCCCTTCCAGCTATGTTATCCTGTTCTATTGGACTACAGTTTGTCTCTTCGGTTGAAATCTCCCTAACACTTGGTGCTGTTTGCCTGAGGACTAGCAGCTTGGTCAGACCAAATATTTCCACCTTTGTGCTTAGTCTTTGACGTATCCTGGCTTAGCCACCCGAACAGAATAACAGACTGGGTAAATATTAAGGAAAGACCACGTGTGTGTGTGTGTGTGTGTGTGTGTGTGTGTTTGCATTTTTAAACTTTATTTGTACCCATCACCCATGTTTGTAGCTGGTTTTTCATTTTGCAGGGAGCAAATATGAACAAGAAATAAAAGCGGTGACCCAATCTGCATCATTTAAAAATATATATATATATTTTGCATCTGGAGAACCTTTCTGGGAAAGTTAAAATGTGCTTCCTTTCCACACCCACCCACCCAGAGAGAGAGAGACAAACACACACACCTTACGCTCCTTACAATGAATGCAATATCCCAGCCTCCCATCTTTTATGGGGTTTTTGCAATTGGCTTTAAATTGTAATGCCCTTGGAGAGGACACAACCTCATATTGTAACCCGGCACGCATGCGCAGGCCAGCCAGGCAGCCACGCACCCGGGCACCTACACAACACTCGCCCAAGCCCATTTGGAGCTTCTGTTCCCCCCCCCCACCACCACCACCTTTCCTCCAAGATTCAGGAAACCTCACCTTTTCCACCCAAATAAATAAATAAATCATCTGATATTTAGTTAAGTTCAGCTCCAGGTCTTAAAGAGACATAGGCAGGATAGTTTTATATATTTGTTTTAAAACCAGCATGCAAATGACACATTTCCAGAACACTGTTTTTCTGGGGGGGTTTGTGTTTTTTTTGTTGTTTTTTTGCAGGCCTTTCCCTTCCCCCTTTGCAAGGCTTGTGAGGGGTGGTTTGTTTTTGCAAGGGGGGGAGAGAGCAAATCCCACCCTCCAAAGCACCTTTGGAAAAGAGACACCCCTCCCCCAAAGTTGCATACTTTGCTATTATTATTATTACTATTATTATTATTGCAAGGATGGGATGCATTGTTTCCACGCGCCGTTTGGGGAAGGTCTCTCTTTTGGGGAAGGGGGGGAGAGGAAAGGAAGGAAGGAGCAAAGGAGAGGGCTCTCCGCCCCTCCCCATTGTATGCAAATCAGATACAAATAAAACCTTTCAACGCACGGCAGGATGAAACAAAAGGGAGGGGGGAGAGGAGAGGGAGGGGGCGACACCTCGCGTCTCTATCTTTGCAGAACCCAGCCTGGCATGCCCACGCGCCCTCGCCCCCCCTCTTTCCCTCCCGCAGCTACGCAATTGCTCCTTTGGGGAGGAGGGGGCGAGAAGGTGCATTATTTTGGGAGGGGGGGGTCACAAATCTTGCATTGCAGCCCCCTCCCCTTAAAGCAAAGAGGGGGGGATGTTCAGCATCTCTGCGTCTCCCAGGGTGCTTTTTTTTTTGCAAATATTGGGGAGGGGGTCTTCAGGGTGCGCCTCTCGGCCGGGAGGCCTGCGGATCGGGGATTTGGGGGAGGGGGTTGCCCCCCCGTCCCTCCCTTCTTGCTGCCTCCCCCTCCCCCGCTGCGCAGAGTAATTTAAAGCGGCGCCTGTCACCGCGCTCGGCGTTTTATTGACTCGCGCTGCCTCCCCGTCACCCCGCGACATTAATCTCCCCGTTAATCGCCCTGCCGGAGACCCCTCCTCTTTTTCTCTCTCTCCCTCCCTCCCGCCCCTGCTGCAGCCCCCGCCCGTCCTGCCGGCACGCCACATGGGCTCGCTTCTCCCCCCCCCAAAAAATAAAGTCTTGTCTTTTTTTATCCCTTTCTTCCATCTTTTCTTTCTTTCTTTCTTTTTCTTTCTTTCTTTCCTTCCTTCCCTTTTCTTTCCTCTCCCCTCTTTTGTTGCAGCGGCCAGCCCCGGCCTCGCCCTTCCCCTTCTTCTTCTCTCGTTCATCCCGGCTCTTTCTCCTTCCTCTTTTTCCCCCCTTCTTCATCCTTCGCCCAGGAATACGCGCTTCCTCTCCTCCTCTTCCCCCCCCCACACGTATCTGTGGGGTTTGCACCCGAGTTCCCGTGCCTGCTTGGCGCCCCCTTCGATCGTGTGTGCTATGCGTGTGTGCGCGCACGGTTGTACGGTGTCCATACGGTGCGCGCATAGGTTGCATGCATGCACGCGTGTAGCGCGCATACAGCGCCCGCCTGCCTGGATGCCGGGCATACGGTGCATGCACAGAGCATGCATGCATGCATGCCACGCATTCAGTGCATGTGCACCGTCCCTGGTGCGTTCACGGATGCCCAGCGGTTGCACGCGCGGGTAGCGCACATACGTGTTTGCCGCTGACGTTGCATGCGCGGGATGCACAGGTTGCACACACCCAACATGCGCGCTGTGCATCCTGGCTTCCAGCAAGGTGCAGAGGCTTCCCGCGCGCGCGTCTCTAGAAATAAAGGCAAGAGGTCCCGTTCCCACGCGCCGCTCAGCGAGAGAGTTTCGCTACTTGTTTTCGCGTGTCTTTCGCCCCCCCCGCCCACACACACACATACATCCCACCCGTGTCGGATTTCCCCTGCCTCTTTCCAAAGGCCTTTTTTGCACGTGGCTCTTGCACGCGGCGGGGCATGCTCTCCAAACGCGTACACACACACAAAAATGCGTGTGTCTGGGTGTCTTGTCTTTCCCCCATCGCTGCTTCTCCCGCTTTCTCTCCGTCCTCCTCCCGCCTCCGCCACGCGCGCCCCCCCCCCACCTTTGTATGTCTGCCTCCCCGCAATAAATATGCAGCAGCCCTTTAATTACGCCTCCCGCCTCCTTTTCTCCTTAATGAGACAATTTGCATCGACTAACCACCCTGCGGAAGGGGGAGGGGGGGAAGAAAAGGGAGGGGGGAGGAAAGAGGAAGCGAGCACAATTTGCTCCTTCTCCCTCCCCTCCTCCCCAGTTTTTCCTCGCTCCACCAAGTGGAGGAATGAACAGAAAAGGGGTGGTGGGCTTAATAAGGTCTTTTTTAATATATATATATACATATGCACATACATACACACATACACACACACACATACATATATACATACATATATATACATATATATATATACATATATATACACACATACATACACATACACATATATATACATATACACATACACACATACATATACACATACATATACACATACATACATACAAACATATATACATATATATACATTTATATACACACACACATATATACATACATATACATACATATACATATACGTATATACATATACGTATATATATATACACACATACATATACATATACGTGTATATATATATACACACACAAACACACATACATACATGTATGTATGTATGTATGTATGTATGTTTAAGGCTGTGATGTGGAAAGGGGTTGCAGAGGGGTGGCTCCAGGCAGTATCCCAGATTCAGGACTACCATTCCCCCCCCCCCGCCTGTGAAATTGCATAGGGACACCCCCTTCCCAGCGGGCTGAGGCTGCTGGGTCGTGTAGTCCGCAAGCATGGGATGCATCTTGTACATCTTGCTTGCTAAAAAGGGGTTGCATAGGGCAGGTTTGCGAGAATCTTCCCTAAATCTCCCTTCTTTAGTTCCCAGCCTTGGGGAGGGTGGGTGAGATAGAATAGAATAGAATTAGAATAGAATTAGAATAGAAAATATGGAATGGAATGGAATAGAAAATGTAGAATAGAGTAGAATAGAATAGAATAGAATAGAATAGAATAGAATAAAATAGAATAGAATAAGAAATAGAATGGAATGGAATGGAATAGAATAGAATAGAATAGAATTAGAATAGAAAATATGGAATGGAATGAAATAGAAAATGTAGAATAGAATAGAATAGAATAGAATAGAATAAGAAATAAGAATGGAATGGAATGGAATAGAATAGAATAGAATAGAGGGATAGAAAGAATGGAATAGAATAGAATAGAATAGAATAGAATAGAATAGAATAGAATAGAATAGAATAGAATAAGAAAATGGAATGGAATGAAATAGAATGGAATGGAATAGAATAGAATAGAAAATATGAAATGGGAATAGAATAGAGTCGAGTCGAGTAGAATAGAATAGAGCTGGAAGGGACCTTGGAGGTCTTCTAGTCCAGCCCCCCTCCCCCGCTTAAGAAGGATGGGAGGGGGTGTCAGAAGATGGCCATGTCCCAAAATCTCATCCTTTAACATCTGGAGCAAAGTTGAGATGATTTTAAGCAAGCATGGGCAGGATCCCAGGGACGCTTCTTTAGCAATAGGATCTTTGGTTTAATGTTGACCACATTAATATGGAACCAGATAAGAGAAACACCAATCAAACAAAGTGTAACAGGAGTATAGTTGAGGCTAGACGCGAGGGGTGGGAAAAAGGCTTACTAATTCAGACGTTTTCAGTGACTAATACCTAGTATTGTATATCAGGTGCCATGATGATTGCTGCACAATATGTTTTTTTTATGTTCAATGTTGATTGTTTTAATAAAAGAATTTTATATTAAAAAAAAAATAAAAATAAACCAAGTTTGCAAATGGCTCACGTGTTGTGTCAATAATGCTGGATAATCCCCAGAATTTAGCCCCGTCTGGAAATTCACCTTTTCCTGACCATCCAATGATGGGCATTATTAAGAGGTGGAATACCTTCAACCAGTATTTAACCAACTCAGTACAGGGAGTCCTCGTCTTAACGACCCCCGTTGCAAAGCAAGACAGTTGTTAAGTGAGTTTTGCTCCCTTGGGCGACCTCCCTGGCCGCTGCGGTTCAGCGGTTCGGTCGTTAAAACGAATCGCCCCCTCCCCCCCATTTGACTTTGCTTATTGGGAGCCTGCTGGGAAGCTGACAGATGGCAGGATACCGTCCTAAGTACATGCCAGTTGCCAAGCCTTCCGACTTTTGATCCCATGACCGTGATGCCGCGACGGTCGTTAAGTGTGAAAACGGTCCCTTTGTTCAGTGCCTGGTCGCTAAACGAATGACTGTAAGGACCGTGTGTAAAAGACCCTGTGGAAAGGCAGATGAGAATTGGATTTTAACCTGTTTCTTTTTCTTTTCTTTCTTTTTTTTTTTAAATTCTTTTATTAAAACAATCAGCATTGAACATAAAATCTTAGTATGCATCAATCATCATAGCACCTGGTATACATCGCTAAGTATTAATCTTTGTAAACGTCTGGTTTGGTAAACATTTTTCACTCCTCACCTCAAGCCTCAACTAGACGCCTGTTACACTTTATTTGATTGGTGTTTCTCTTTTCTATAGTCTATCCACAGTTTCTAGTCTATCACATATTATTCATCTCAGTATTAGTACAATCTTTTAGGATCCCTAACCAAAAATCCTGAGGTAAAAGTTTAATGACCTGAGGTAAATCTTATATATGGACTATCTACTATATCTAGTCTATCACATATTATTTTTTTAAAGCGGCCGAGTGGAGTGATTCAAATCGCCCACGCATCTTGCGAGAAAAATAGAAAAAATCTCAAGACTGAATGGTTTAGATTAGAATGTGTTTAGGAAAGGGGAGGCTGAGGTAAAATGGTTTAGATTAGAATGTGTTTAGGAAAGGGGAGGCTGAGGTATTTGCTGATGGACAGTTAGATTAAGAGCAATTTTAGCCATCGCGAAACAAACAGCCGGATAGGAGGAAATGGCTTTGAATACACCTTGTATTATTATCACACACACACACACATACGGGAGCCATATTGGACGAACAGGGAAATCTAAAACCCAGACGGACTCAGGAAAAAAAAAAACACACAACTACCCCAATTTTCAAAACGACAAAGCTGCCCGTTTCACTGGCTTGTCAAAAATTCACCTTTCCTTCGCCTTTGAAAAGTAAGAAGTAAAAGAAAGAAAGCAAAGACAAGCGCGTTTTACGCCAGTTTGGTCAAAAAAATAAAAAATAAAAAGTCAAAATGGAGGCTGCAGTCATGAGGGGAAAGTTCACGCTTGGTCCTTAGTTGTTTTGTGTGTGGGGTGGGGAGGTTTTGGGATGGTGTTTGCAGGCCCTCCGATAAACCCAAAGGAATTATTATTATTATTATTATTATTATTATTATTATTATTATTATTATTATTATTATTATTATTATTATTATTATTATTTATTTATTTAATTTCTATGCCGCCCTATTCCGGAGAATTGCAGTGCTGCAGATAGTCCTCGGCTTAGCGGCCATTCGAAGTCGCAGGCGGCCGGGGAAAAAAGGCAGTTTATGACCCGTTCCTCCCACTTAGGACCCTTACAGATAATCCTTGACTTACAACAATTCGTTTCGGGACTATCCAAAGTTACAACGGCACTGGAAAAAAAAAGGGACTTATGGCCATTTTTCACACTTGTGACCGTTGCAGCATCCCCGCCGGTCAAGTAATCAAAATTCAGATGCTCGGCGACTGACTCGTATTTATGACGGTTGCAGTGTGCCGGGGTCATGTGATTGCTCATCTGCTGACAAGCCAAGTGCAGAAGCCAGATAACGACCGGGTTTACTAACCATGGCAGGGATTCAGTGAATGACCATGACAAGAAAGGTCGTAAAATGGGGCGAAACTCAACCGTCTTGCTTAGCAACGGAAATTCTGGGTTCAGTTGAAGTCGTAAGTCGGGGACTGCTTTTGCTCAGTTTTAGCTCATCTGGAGAATCCTAGGAAGGGCTTTAAATCGAGAGTGGGCAATTAATTTTCCCAAAAAGCCGCAAGGGAAACTGAGGTTGTCATGGATAATCCTAAACCGAGAAACTGAACTGAATTCTGCTCAATGTTAATTTTATCACTTTCTAAAAAGGATAAATTACAGGCGGTCCTCGACTTATTATCACATTTGTGCCCAACATTTCTGTTGCTAAATGATATATACCGGTATATGTTAATTGAGTTTTACAGCATTTATGGTCTATTTTCCCGCCCTTTTTTGCCACAGTAGTGAATCCCTGCAGTTGTTAAGTTATTGACACGGTTGTTAAGTGAATCTGGCCTCCCCCATTGACTCTACTTGTTAGAAGGTCGCAAAAGGGGATCACGTGACCCCGGGGCGCTGCGACTGAATTGTCTCAATTTGGATCACGTGATCATTGGGGATGGTACAACGGTCATAAGAGTGAAAAACAGTTGTAAGTTACCATTTTCATTGCCGTAACTTTGAACAGTCACTAAACGAACTGTTGTTAAGAGGAACCGGGCATAGGAGTGAAAATACATAGGTCTGAACACCTTGCGGACAATCAGAAAATATACACCTCGTATAACGGTGTTGTACAACTCGTACAATGGTGGGCCAGTCCCCATCTTATCAGTTGTCAATGGGCCGTTAATTTGCATTGCAAATCTCTGTAAGGAACAGCTTTCCCCCCTTACAGGCAGTCCTCAACTTACGACAATCGCTATCAGAAAAACCATTGTTAAGCAAGGCGGTTGTCATGCAAGCCATGTCTCATTTTACAACTTGCCACGGTTGTTAAGTGAATCAGTGCAGTTGTTAAGTTAATATTCCGGTTGTTAAGTGAATCCGGCTTCTCCATTCCTTCTCGGAAGGTCGGAAAAAGGGGATGATGTGACCCTTGGGACACAGCAATCCTCATAAATCAGCGGTTCTCAACCTGTGGGTCGTGACGACCATTTCACGGGGGTCGCCAAGTACCGCAGTCTGCCATTTTTGGGGGGGGTCGGCCATTTTTTTTCCTATCGTGATGGGGGCCCATTTTTTTTTCGCGATGCGGGCCGGGGTCGAGCCCCGGAAAAGGTTGAGAACCGCTGTCATAAATACAACTGGTTGCCAAGTGTCTGCATTTTGACCACGTGAGCAAAGGTGGTAACTGTGAAACACAGTCGTACATTGCTTTTTTCAAGGCCGTTGTAACTTTGGACGGTCACTAAACGAACTGTTGTAAGTTCGAGGACTACCTGTGTTGGAAAATCCATTATTAAGCAAGGCGGTCGTGATGTGAGCCGTGTCTGGTTTGACAAGCTTGCCACGGTTGTTTCCCCGTTGACTTTGCCTGTCAGGAGGTTGCAAAAAGGGACGACACTGCAACCATCATAAATATGAGTCGGTTGGGAAGCATCTGAATTTTGATTACGTGACCGTGAGGGTACTGCAATGGTCGTAAGTGTGAACAATGGCCATAAGTCCTTTTTTTTTCAAGTGCTGTTGTAACTTTGGATAGTCACGAAACGAATTGTTGTACGTCTGCAACACTTCCTAAGATTCCTGTGTTCCTCGGACAGATTGCTAGCTGTATTAGCCACAACGCTAAATGCGTATTAGAGTAAAGGACCGTTTTGTCCTCTTGTGACAGGGTGGGATTCACACGTGCTTGTCTTCTCTTGTTTTCTCTGCAGGGTCTCGGCTCCTGTGCTGAGATGATCCCTCCGCACTCCTCCCGCCTGCACCGCCATGGACGCCCCCTCTAACTCCTCCTCCTCCTCCTCTTCCTCCTCCCACTCCTCCACTGCTGTCCCCCCGGCAGACGGACAGGATGACCGGGCCATGGTTCGGCCTGCTCAGGGCTCTCCTGCCTTGCCACCCACCAAAGAACCCCCCCTCTGGGATCCTTCCTCTTCCCCCTCGCCCTCTCCTGATGACGTCGTCATGAGACCCTGCGCCAGTGCGCAAGCCTCCGCGCTCAGCTTGGCCAAGTTCCCCGCCGCCATCTCATCCACCTCACAGCTCCAAGCGGATCCCAGCCCGCCCTTGCCAAATCCGCCCCATTTCCTTCTAGGCCTGCCGCTGGCCAAAGATGGGGTCCAGCCGCAAGACCACAGAGACGAGGACGGTGGGCGCGAGGCCCAGCTCTTCTTTGCTCCCGACGGCTCGGCGTACCTCCTCGCTAGTGGCCACGTTCTCTTACCAAAGGGCTCCCCTGTCACCGCCACTCCTCAAGTGTCCGTTCTCCACATCCAGGACAGTGGAGGTCCTAACCAAGGCTTTATGTCTGCTGACCAAATGTCTCAGAATACCTCAGCGCCAGGCGAGGTGATCCCTCAAGGCGCCTTCTACAGTTACCGACTGGCCGGGGCCCCAGCTCAAAGTACATCTGCCAAAAACGCTGCCACCAAATCCAAAGATGACCCCACTTCCCCCGTGGAGAATGAGGAAGCCCCCCGTGGCCGAGACAAGACGATGCCAGGGGGTCCTCTCTGGCTCTGCCTGACATGCCGCCTCTCATTCAACCAGGGCCGCACCTTGGCGTCTCATGCCCGCACGGTGCACGACGTGCAGCTCAGCAACGAGAAACACCAGGACTTGGATGGAGGGGCTTCGGCTGTGCTCCAAGGCACCGACCTGGGCTTCCTAGAACCAAATAACCCCACCACCAAGGCAGACCTCAATGCCAGAATGTGTAGCAGATGGGTGAATGTAAAGGAGGAGGAGGAGGAAGAGGAGGAGGAGGAGGAGGAGGAAAACGAGAAGAGGAGCCCAGAAAGACGATGCGAGCCATCAGATACCAAAGATTCAAGGGTCGGCGGCACGCACTGGGCAATCAGGTCCATGGAGGAGGAACGAGAAGAGAAGAAGGAGAAGGAAGAGAAGGAGGTGGCGACACAACTGGATGAAAGAAAAAAAGAGAAGGAACTGCTTCCAGACCAAAGTTCACCAGCTACATCAAGCACACTCTTGGCTGCTAACACCACTCCCTCAGAGACACCGCTGACCAAAGCCCCAAATTCTGACCACACGGGGCCACCCCAGGAGGACGTCAACAAGGACATGACCAACGACAAGCTCCCGAAGGAAGAACTGATACACAAGGTCCCTTGTGTGGACCTAGCAGACGAAATCAGCAGGGCCGAGTCCGTTCCCAAAGCCAACAGCGTTCCCAGTGACACCAGCCGGACGAGCATTGGGCTGGCCCGCGACATCAGCCCCACCGACTTGTCGGATAGCCCGAGTAGTGTAGGGATGGCCAACGAAGTGGTGACGGTTGGGTTTGAGGCCAACAACGGACTTGGGAGCAATGGCCACAACGGTGGAGGAGGACCCTCACTTAGCTTCGGGGAAGATTTTACGGCGATGGCGTACTCGGGGTTGACTTTGTCGGGCCACATGTCGCTCCTGCATTCGCGCAACTCCTGCAAGACACTCAAGTGTCCCAAATGCAACTGGCATTACAAGTATCAGCAGACTCTGGATGTGCACATGAAGGAGAAACATCCGGAGAACAACAGCCACTGCGCCTACTGTAGTACTGGCGGTCCCCACCCGCGACTGGCCCGTGGTGAGAGCTACAACTGCGGTTACAAACCCTACCGCTGTGAGGCCTGCAATTACTCCACCACTACAAAGGGCAACCTCAGCATCCATATGCAATCCGATAAACACCTGGCCAACCTACAAGGCTACCAAGCCACGGGAGGCAGCGGATCACCGGTGGCTCCTCCGGTGGCGCCTTCCCCGTCTTCCCCTGAGGAGAAGGAGTCGAAAGGCAAGTCGTCCTGGCAATGCAAGGTGTGCAGTTACGAGACTAACATCTCCCGTAACTTACGGATTCACATGACGTCCGAGAAGCACATGCAGAACATGTTGTTGCTCCATCAAGGGCTCCCATTGACCCTACCGGGACTTCTGGGACAACCTCAGACTCCTCCTGGAGGCAAGGCTCAGCCCGAGCTCTTTCCATTCTATGGGGCACAGGCTCTAGGCCATGCCCACCACTCACATCCCCACCAGGCCCACGCGGGGAGCAACCCACCTCTGCGGGCAGACAAACCCATGGAACAACCCCAACTCTTGCTCAACGGAGGCTTCCAACATCTCAGTGCAGCAGGCCGGAAGATGGCTACCTTGGGGGCAGGTAAGAACCTTCCCTAGTGGCTACCATTCCTGATGTCCATATGGACCTCATGGTTTTGCCCACGAGGACCCTAAGCTTGACTGTATTCCCTGTCCTGTGGTTCATCCATGGTCCACCATTACTTCAGAATCTCCGCTGACATCTTAATTTGTCTCTCTCTTACATCCATGGACATCATGTCTATGCAACGTTATGAGTTATAATCCAACTTGCTTTTCCAACCTCAATTTTTAAGTAGTTTAGCAATAGCACATACGTACTCCTTCATAATGCTTTACAGCCCTCTCTATTATTATTATTATTTATTTAATTTAGTCTTTACAGAGTCGGCCTATTACCCCAACAATCTAGGTCCTTGTTTTACTTGGAAGGACGGAAGGCTGAGTCAACCTTGAGTTGGTCAGGATAGAACTACTGACAGTGAGCAGTGACTTAGCCTGCAATATTGCACTCTAACCATTGAGCCATACTTTCCCCATAACTCTCACTCCTCACTCCTAGCAGGGAATTCTGGGAGTTGAAGTCCACACATCTTAAAAGTTCCCACGGTTGGGAAACCCTGCCCTGTAGGTACCCGAAACTCACATGCCCACTTTGTTTCTTGTCTCTGCAGCCCCCGCCTCTCTCTCTCCTGAACCTGCTCCCCCCTCCTCACCACCAGCCCAATCCGGACCCGATCCGCTGGCCCCCCAGAGATTGTTCAGCTGCCTGGTGTGCCAAGTCTTCAGCACAGACAGCCTGGACACCCTCCTGCGGCACGCCTCCGCCCCACGCTCCCTGCCCGAAGTGGAATGGAAAGAAATTTCCGGGGACCTGCACCGGTGTCGCCTCTGCGCGTACGGCACCCAGTTGAAAGCCAACTTCCAGCTTCACCTGAAGACCGACAAGCACGCCTTGAAATACCAGCTGGCCGCTCACCTGCGGGAAGGGGGCAGCTTGAGTGCACACCTGGGGGTGGAGCTGCCGCTGGGACCGCCCCTTCACCTGCACTGCAACCTGTGTGAATATGAGACCAACAGCAAGGAAAAAATTCAACTTCACGCGGCGGGCACCGGACACCAGGAAGCCCTGCAAGGTTATAAGGTACCAAGATGGGGCAGGAGGCAGGGAAAAATAGGATGGAGAATAATAGTCCGTAGAGGCAGTCCTCGGCTTATGACCACGATGGAGCCCAGAATTTAGGTTGCTAAGTGAGACATAGACCGAGCGAGTTTTGTCCCATTTTACGGCTTTCCTTGCCACGTTCGCTAAGCGAATCGCTGCAGTTGTTAAACTTAGACACCCATTTGTTAAGTGAAATCTGATATCCCCCGTGGGCTTTGCTCGGTGGAAAGTCACAAAAGAGAGTCACGTGACCCCCAGGAACACGGCAACTGTCATAAACATGAGCCAGTTCTCAAGCATCTGAATAATGTAGGACAGGGGTTCTCAACCTTGGCAACTTTAAGACTTGTGGACTTCAATTCCCAGAATTCCTCAGCCAACTGGCTGAGGAATTCTGGGAATTGAAGTCCACAAGACTTAAAGTTGCCAAGGTTGAGAACTTCTGATGTAGGATTACCTGACCGTGGGGATGCTGCAACGGACATGTGAAACACGGTCATAGGTCGCTTTTTTTCAGTGCTGCTGTAACTTCGAGCGGTCACTAAACGGACGTACAACTGTCGTAAGTCGAGGACTGCTTGTACAAGTGTCACTGAAAAGAGGTGCAGCAGATGTCCCCAAAGGACATTGATTAGGTTGAATTTGAATCCTAGAAAAAGTGCAGAGAAGAGCAACGCAGATGTTTAGAGGACTGGAGGCTAAAACATACAAGGTTGCTGGAATTGGGGATGTCTAGTCTAACGAAGAGAAGGACGAGGGGGGACACGATAGCAGTGCTCCAATATCTCAGGGGCTGCCCCAAAGAAGAGGGAGTCAAGCTATTCTCCAAAGCACCTGAAGGCAGGAGGAGGAAGTAACGGGTGGAAGATAACAGAATAACAAATTGGAAGGGACTTCTAGTCCAGAGATCTCCAGCCTTTTGGGCACCAGGGACCAGTTCTGTGGAGAGAGGTTTGTCCCTGGACCGGAGGGTGCGTGGTTTTGTGTGCTGCCTTGCGTCTCGCGGATGGGGCTTTGCTTATTTGTGCAGACCGGTTGCTGGTATGGCACGGCCCAGTACCGGTCTACGGACCAGGGGTTCGGGACCCCTGTCCTAATCCATCCCCCTGCTCAAGCAGGAGACCCTATACCACAATGGCTCCCAACCTTTTCTATACCCTGCCCCCGTCGAACACTTCTGATATATTCTCGCACCCCTTACAAAAGTTCAAAAGAACAGCAACGGATTACGAAATCTACACCATAATTTTGAAAACCCTAGTTTTCGCACCCCCTGGAATATCGTGTCCACACCCCCGGTTGGGAACCCCTGCTACACCATTTCAGACCAGTGGCTGTCCAGTCTCTTCTCAAAAGCCTCCAATGATGGAACACCCACAAGTAGTGAAGGCAAAGCCAGTTTGACTGGTTCATTGTTCTCGCTGTTAGGAAGTTTCTCCTTCTGTCCAGGTTGCTTCTCTCCTTGATTAGTTTCCTCCCGTTGTTGTTTCTTCTTCTGCCTTCTGCTCCTTTTGGAAAATAGATCATTAAAGAGAAAGCCAACCCAGGAAAAATGTCCTAACAATGAGAACAATTAATCAGTGGAAAGGCTTGCCTCCAGAATTTCTGGGTGCTCCATCACTGGAGGTTTTTAAGAAAAGATTGGACAGCCTGGTGGCCGGAATTAGTACAGTCTCTCCTGTTTGAACGAGGGGGTGGAGGGTTGGACTAGAAGACCTCCAAGGTCCCTTCCATCCCTATTCTAGAAAGGGGTAGAGGTGAAGGCCCCTACAAGGAGGTTTAAGTCCAAAGTGAGTATGGAGAAAGGAGGAGGCGACAGACCAGTAGTCTCACTAGGAAACCAGTGGTCCCACTAGGAATGCTTTCTCGCTTCTCCCCTAGTTCCTTCTGGAAATGGAGACCACCTCGGCACCCCCGCCCGCCTCCGAACCCACGCAGTTCCGCTGCCTCCTGTGCAACACGGACTCGCCCAGCCGCCTGGCCATGATCCAGCATTTACGCTCGCCCCACCACCGCGAGGCTCACGGCCAGTGGCGCCTCCAGCTACTGCAGAACGGCGAAGGCACGTTGGGTCTCGAAAGATACGTCTGCTTTGTGCCCGCCAACGCCGCAGGTAACCGCCGCGCCGCTCGGATCACGGGCGGGGTGACGCCATGGGCCACGCCGGCGGGCGTTGGGTC
This sequence comes from Bothrops alternatus, assembly GCA_034064705.1. NCBI lineage: Eukaryota > Metazoa > Chordata > Lepidosauria > Squamata > Viperidae > Bothrops > Bothrops alternatus. Next base: position 642,760 of record JARGCV010000133.1, on the reverse strand, counting down.
CCAATGGGATGCGAAGAGGCGATTTTGAGGGAGATTGATGGGTGGGGAGCAGCAGGGAAGGGCCCACAAATGCGCCACCGTGAGGAGGTCTGCAGAAGGGGACACGTTCTCGTTCCTGAGGGTGGGTGGGAATTGAGACCCCTCCCCAGGGGGTAGCAAACACTGTGCAATATCTTAAGCCTGCTGAGTGTTTAAGTCCGGGTCTCGCTCCGTGGATGTCAGAGTGCAGAAACCGCTGAGCGTGGTACGTCCCCGTTCTTCCTCCTCTCTTCCAGCCCCCGCCAGCCTCCTTCTCTCCGTGCCCCCCCCAGCTTCATAATGGATTATGACAGATACTGGGGGAGGTTGCCTAGCAACCTGCAGGAAGAATGAAGGAGAAGAGAAATGAGACCGAGATATGTAGGCAGACCACTGCCGGGGAGATGATGAAGGGGAGGGGGGTGGAAGGAAAGATATATATATTTCTCCCTCCCCCAGCTGAGGCTGCCCACCCTCCCCTTCCCTCCCCCCTTCCCATACTGGGGAACCCTATCCAAGCGGTAGCTATTGGCCATCTTCCCAGCTCTGATTTATTGGTTGCAATCCACCTGACCTTGCGTCCTTACCTGGCAGCGGAAGTCAACAGGGATCAGCAGGACGGGATTTAAAAAAAAAAAAAAAAAATAGAGGGGAGGGGTTGCCGGTGGGCACGCATGATTGAAAGCGGAGTGATGGTTCAGGACCATGGGCCAAAGATTTCACCTTTTGCAGAAGAGGTGAAGGGACCGCGCGTCCAGGCTAGAGCCGCGACTGAACGGGACCCGGGCGGGCTTAGGGATGCAGGAATTCTCCTCGGCGAGCCGTACGTGTTGCGAGGGGGACTAGCACCTTGTCAGTGAGAAATGGGGGTCTTTGTAACCTGGCGGGCGTATTGAGCGGTGTTAATTGAGTTGCCGATGGTAGCCGGGCTGCGTCTATCGGCCAGGGAGGCCAGCCCATTCAATATTAACGATCCCACTCAGGTTGAGAGTTTAATTAGTCGCCGATGAGGATAAAATCCTGCATCGTGTGTCATTCAGGTTTTTCCACAGCCTTCTGGATGGGATTCCCGCTTTCTCTCTCTCTCTCTCTCTCTCTCTCTTTTTTTTTTTTGCCATCTTTTCGAGTTTGTGGTCTTCCAGGCCCCCTGGATGGCGAAAGACAGGACAAGACATGTTAGCTTACGCAAACTTGGTTTGCTGCCTTAGGGTTACAAGTTCCAGGAAGATGGGCAGACGGTACTTCCAGCACATTGGAAAACCACCCACGACAGGCCGTCCCCGTCTTAAACGACCCCCACAAGGGAACCCCGAATTTCCGCTGCTAAGCGAGGCATTGGTTAAGCCAGTTTTGCCCCGTTTTACAACCTTTCCTGCTACCGTCCTTAAGCGAATCACTGCAGCTGATGCACGAGTAACCCGGTGGTTAACACGAAATCTGGCTTCCCCCGTTTGACTTTGCTAGACGGGTCGCCAAAGGCGGTCACATGGCCCCCAGGGACACCGCGGCCGTAGAATCATAGAATCGTAGAGTTGGAGGGGACCTCCCGGGTCATCGAGTCCAACCCCCTGCCCGAGGCAGGATTCCCTAAACCATCCCAGACAGATGGCCGTCCAGTCTCTGCTTGAAGACCTCCATCGAAGGGGAGCTCACCACCTCCTGTGGCAACCCGTTCCACTGGTCGATCACCCTTACTGTTAGACATTTTTTTCTAGCATCTAATCTGAATCTTCTCCCCTGCAGTTTCATCCCCTGCATTTCATTCAGCATGGGATAGAAAAGGTGGATAGAGAAAAATTCTTTTCTCTATCACACAATACCAGGACAAGGGGGCACTCCCTAAAGCTCATAGCTAAGAAAGTGAGGACAAATAAAGGGAAACATTTCTTCACCCAGAGGGTCGTTGGTTTATGGAATTCACTTCCAGAAGGGGTCGTGACAGCTGTCAGCCTTGACAGCTTCAAGGCAGGGTCAGACAGATTCATGGAGGCCAAGTGTATCGGTGGTTATTAAAACGGGTGTCCATGTGCCGCCTCTATGTTGGTTGAGGCAGGCAGGATTCCCTTGAGTACCATTTGTTGGGGGTCAAGGGAAAGGGAGGGTTTTGCCTTCTCTTTCTGCTCAAGATCCCCATGTACAATTGGTGGGCCACTGTGGGACACAGAATGCTGGACTCGATGGGCTTTGGCCTGATTCAGCATGGCTCTTCTTATGTTCTTATGTTATGTTCTTAATCCCATTGTTTCTAGTCCTTCCTTGGGCAAGTGAGAACAGGGCTGATCCCTCTGCACTGTGACAGCCCTTCAGGTATTTGTAGACAGCTATCATGTCTCCTCTCAGTCTTCTTTTCTGTAGACTAAACATTCCCAATTCCTTTAACCGTTCCTCATGGGACATGGTTTGTAGACCGTTCACCATCTTGGTAGCTCTCCTTTGAACCTGCTCCAGTTTGTCAGTGTCTTCCTTGAACTGGGGTGACCAGAACTGGACACAGGACTCCAGGTGAGGTCGGACCAAGGCAGAGTAGAGGGGAATAATAACTTCACGTGATCTGGACTCTATGCCTCTCTTGATACACCCCAGGATCGTGTTGGCCTTTTTTGCAGCTGCTTCATAAACATTGGCAAGTTTCCAAGCATCCTATGTTGATCACATGATCACGGGGGATGCTGCAGTCGTCGTAAGTATGAGCCAGTTGCCAGGAGGTAAATCACGTGACGCTGCATAAGTCCCCTTTTTTCCCCCCAGTGGGGTTTTAACTTTTGAGTGGTCGCTAAATGAACTGTTTTACGTTGAGGAACGACCCGTGTTAGTTTGGGAGAACTTCGCTTCTGTCCTTTCAAATTTACCTTGATTCCCACCTTGTTCTCTCCGTCTCCAGGGAAGGAAGCTGTCCTGGATAGCTTAACCACTGAAAGAGAAAAGCAGAATAAAACGTGGATAGCTGGTGAGTAACTCCGTGGGTCAATGCAAGCCACGTGCCCCATCGAGGTCGTCCTCTACTTACGACCACAACCGAGCTGCAGATTTCTGTCGCTAAGCGAGACCTCTGCGAAGCGAATGGTGCCCCCTTTTACGACCTGGCTTTCCTCTGTCGTTAAGTAAAAATCACCGCGGTTGATAAATTCGTAACCCGGTTGTTAAGTGAAGCTGGATCCCCCCTCTCCCCATTGACTTCGCCGCAAAAAGGAGGAATCGCATAACCCCGGGACGCTGGCCACCGTCGTAAATACGAACCGGTCGCCGAGCATCTGAATTTTGATCCCGTGTCCGCGGCGATGCTGCAACGGTCGTCCGTGTGGAAAAAACGATCGCGAATCAGTTTTTTTCCGGTGCCGTTGTCACTTCGAAACGGTCGCTAAACGAATCGTGAGTTGAAAACCTGAGGTATTTTGTGTCGGTCGATGAAAGATGGATCTTTTTTTGTCCTCCTCTGGGGAACGGGGTGATGACCCCTCCCAAAAAAAAAAAACCCCACGGTGGGGACTCCCCGTTGGGGGAAGCCTCAGTCCACTGAGAGTTTTTACTCAATCCTGGTCTGAAAAAACAAGCAAGGATTGGCGTTGCTTCAGTCAGGACCGTTTGTTTTTTTTTTCTTGTTCACACCTGAACGGCCGTTGGCGCGCCTCCCCGTGGGCGCGTGGATCCAAATTCGGAACGCTTGGCAACTGACTCGTGTTTGTGACGGTGGCAGCGCTCCTTGGGGGGGGGAGTGACGTGAGGCCCTTCTGACCGGCAAAGTCTTAAGTGGGGAAAGCTGGACTCCCTTAATGACCAGGTGACTAACTTAAATGCTGCAGGGGGTTCCCTTTAACAACGGTGGCCAGTGCGGTTGCAAAATGGAGCAAAAAGGCCCTGAGTGTCTTGTTTAGCGAGAGAAATTTGGCGCTCAGTCGTAAGTCGTAAGCCGAGGACTACGTGTGTGTGTGAGAGAGAGAGAGAGAGAGAGAGAGAGAGAGAGGAGAGAAAGAGAGAGAGAGAGAGAGAGAGAGAGAGAGAGAGAGAGAGAGAGAGAGAGAGAGAGAGAGAGAGAGAGAGAATTGCAGGTCCCAATCTGTCCCCAGCATCCACCCTTCCAGCTTCGTGCAAATTGCACACTTGGTGGCCTTTCTTTTCTTTTCTCTTTTTTCTTTCCTTTCTTTCTTTTTCTCTCTTCCTTCCCACCTCCATTCCGTTCCTTTTCTTCCTTCCTTCCTCCTCCCAACCTCATCCTCCCTCCCTCCCTCTTATTCCATTCTCTTTTTTCTTCTCTCTCCCTTCCCACTCCTCCCTATTTTCTTCCTTCCCTCCCCTTATTCCCTTCCCTTCCTTCCTTCTTCCTCTTCCCTCCTTCCCACCTCCCCCATTATTCCCTTCCCTTTCTTCCTTCCTTCCTCCTTCCTCTTCCCTCCTTCCCACCTCCCCCATTATTCCCTTCCCTTTCTTCCTTCCTTCCTCCTTCCTCTTCCCTCCTTCTCTTCCCTCCTTCCCACCTCCCCCATTATTCCCTTCCCTTTCTTCCTTTTTTCTTCCTTCTTCCTCCCTCCCACTCCTACCTATTTTCTTTGTTCCTTCTTTCTTTTCCTTCCTTCCCTATTCCCTTCCCTTTCTTCCTTTTTCTTCCTCCCTTCCTCCCTATTCCCTCCCTCCCTCTTCCTTCCTTCCCACCCTTCATTATTCCCTCCCTTTTTCCTCCTTCCTTCCTTCTTCCTCCCTTCCCACTCCTATTTCCTTCCTTCCTTCCCTCCCTTCTTCCTTCCTTTTTCTTCCTTCCTCCTTCCCTTCACCCTCCCTATTCCCTCCCTCCCATCCTTCATCTTTCTTCCTCTTTTTCTTTCTTTCTTTCTCTTTCCTTCTTTCCTCCCTCCCTTTCTTTCTTTCTTTTTCTTTCCTCCCTCCCTTTTTTTCTTTCTTTCTTTCTTCCCTCCCTCCCTCCTTCCTTTTTCTTTCTTTCTTTCTTTCTTTCTTTCTTTCTTTCTTTCTTTCTTTCTTTCTTTCTTTCTTCCTTTTTCTTTCTTTCCTCCCTCCCTCCCTCCCTCTCTTTCTTTCTTTTTTTCTCCTTTATTGGCCAAGTGTGGTTTTTTTTTTCCCCCTCCAGATTCCGATGAGACCGAAGCGGCAGCTTCTGGCAGTGCGGGGGACACTACGGTGAGTTGATCCGTTTCTTGGGTTTTTGTGGGGAGGGGGGCCTTCTTAACAACACTTCCTGCCATCGGTCCCCCCCCCACGCCTGCCTTCCACCCAGATTTCGGGCTGCAGGGTCTTAACCGCCCCCCCCCCGCCCCTTTCCCCAAATGCACAGAAAGTAGCACAGGTCTGCCTCCCGACTCCTGGCAGGAGGGCAGATGTTTCTGAATTAAGACTAAAATTAATTAGCGTTGTCTGCGGAGGCGGAAAGGGGGGGCAGGAGAGGTGCTTCGCCCACACAATGCCAATTGGGTGCAGTCAACTGTGAACGGAGGAGGTTAATCAGAGGAGCGCCAGGCGCTGGGGCTGCCAGCCTAGCCGAGATCTATCTATCTATCTATCTATCTATCTATCTATCTATCTATCTATCTATCTATCTATCTATCTATCTATCTATCTATCTATCTATCTATCTATCTATCTATCTATCTAACTATCTATCGAATCTATCTATCTATCTATCTATCTATCTATCTATCTATCTATCTATCTTTCTTTCTTTCCTTCCTTCCTTCTTTCTTTTCTTTCTTTCTTTCATTTTCCCCTCCTGTTTAAAATTATACTGACGGATTGGAGTTTTATACCGACTTCATAACAGGAGCTCTGTCAAGTAAAAGGGTTTTCAGCTTCTGGAGCCCTTCTGGGCCGGGCGTTAATTGCCAGCCTTTCTGGTGGGGTGGGTGGGCTAGGGGGGCCTGAGGATCCAGGGGCTGGGGAGGATGGCCCTTCTTTTGCCCTGTTCGGGAGTCCTGCTTTGTTCAACCAGTCACGTCCAGGTGGGGAGCTGGAAGCCCACCACTCTCTGCTTTTGTTCAGATTCCAAGCTTCTGTCGGTAGGTCGGTCGTTTTAAGAATTTTTTTTTTTTAAAGGAAGACTACCGGTACTATGCAGAAGGGCACGGGATAAGCCTCGTTGGTGTTCCAAATTGAGCAAAAATACAAATTAACTCCTGGCTCTTAGGTGGTGGGTTAAGAATAACTCTGAATTCCTTCCTTCCCTCACTCCTTCTGTCCAGCCTTCCCTCCCTCCCTCCCCCTCCCTCTTCTTTCCCTCCCTCCCTCCCTCCTTCCCTCCTTCCTTCCCTCCCGCCTTCCTTCCTTCCCTCTCTACTTCCCGTCCCTTCATTTCCTCCCTCTCCTTCCTTCCCTCCCTCCTTCCTTTCCTCCTTCATCCCCTCCCTCCTTCCTTTCCTCCTTCCTTCCCTCCCTCCATCCCCTCCTTCCTTCCCTCCCTACTTCCATCCCTTCATTTCCTCCCTCTCCTTCCTTCCCTCCCTCCTTCCTTTCCTCCTTCCTTCCCTCCCTCCCTTCTTTCGTCCCTTCCTTCATTCCCTCCCTTCTTTCTTCCCTTCCTTCATTTCTTCCCTCTCCTTCCTTCCCTCCCTCCTTCCTCATTCCCTCCCTTCTTTCATCCCTTCCTTCATTTCCTCCCTCCCTCCCTCCTTCCTTTCCTCCTTCATCCCCTTTCTTCCCTCCCTCCCTGCTTCCCTCCCTCCTTCATTCCCTCCCTTCTTTCGTCCCTTCCTTCATTTCCTCCCTCCCTTCTTCCCTCCCTTCCTTCCCTCCCTCCCTCCTTCCCTGCTTCACTCCTTCCTTCATTCCCTCCCTTCTTTCCTCCCTTCCTTCATTTCTTCCCTCCCTCCTTGCTTCCCTCCCTCCCTGCTTCCCTCCTTCCTTCATTCCCTCCCTTCTTTCGTCCCTTCCTTCCCTCCCTCCTTCCTTCCTCCCTCCCTCCTTCATTCCCTCCCTTCTTCCCTCCCTTCCTTCCTTCCCTCCCTTCCTCCCTCCCTCCTTGTGGACACAACTGAGTCTTTTGTACATGACCCTGGCAGGCAACTCTAACCCGGCTGTGACAATCACCTTATCACAGGGATCTGCTGTTGCATGCCAGGTGCATGTAAAAACAAACAACCAAACCCAGCTGTAGCCACCATCTTGACTTTCCCCCCCCCCCCAGCCTCTCCCAGATGCATCTTGGCTTGGGAAATGGCGGTTGATCGAAGCCAGCTCTGCTTTTGGGGGCGACTTGATCCGTTTGAACCCTTTTGGGTGTTCCGGATACTCTCCTTTCTCATTGCTTCTGGTTTTCTCTTTTCAATCCTTTCCGTGCTGCCCAGGTCTTCTGCTGCCCCTATTGCAACTACGCCGACCAATCAGCCGAAGCCGTGCGGGCCCACACCGTTTCCCAGCATGCCGTGCAGCCCAAGTTCCATTGCCCGCTGTGCCAAGAACAGCTGGTCGGCCGGGCCAACCTCCACTTCCACCTCAGCCACGTTCACAACGTGGTGGCCGAATGTGTGGAGAAGCTGCTGCTGGTGGTGGGTGCAAGGGCCACAGGCCTCCCGGGGAGGGGAGGAGGGGACTTTAGCTGCTCTCCCCCACCATTCAGTCCGCTTCTCTGCCCGCCAGACTAGGGAGAAGCTCAACCTGTTGAATGCCTGCGGGCACGGTTGCCCCAAAGGCTCTTTTTTCACGAGGCAGCTGGACTTCCTTGTTTTCTCTTTGAAGACGTTTCGCTTCTCATCCCAGGAAGCTTCTTCAGGTTCTGACTGAATGGGTGGGGGAAAATGGAAGGATTTATACTCCTTTGCAGTCATCTGGTCATTTGTATTCTTTTAGAGCAGGGCTAGGCCACCTTGGCTCTTTTATGACTCGTGGACTTCAACTCCCAGAATTCCTGAGCCAGCCTGGCTCAGCTTGGAAACCTCTCCCTTTCCCCTCAGCATGGCTGGCTCAGGAATTCTGGGAGTTGAAGTCCACCAGTCATAAAAGAGCCAAGGTGGCCTACCCCTGTCCAAATGCCTGAATTTTGATCACGTGACTGTGAGGAAAAAATATTTAAATATTCAAACCAGGGGTCTTAAAACTTGGCCCTTTTATGACTCATGGACTCCCAACTCCCAGAATTCCTGAGCCAGCATGGGGGAACTATGGCCCCCTCATGACTCATGGACTTCAACTCCCAGAATCCCCTAGGCCAGGGATAGGCACCTTGCATCTTTCATGAGTCGTGGACTTCAACTCCCAGAATTCCTGAGCCAGCCATGCTGAGGGAAAAGGGAGAAGTTTCCAAGTTGAGCCAGGCTGGCTCAGAAGTTTAAATAATAAATAAATAAATAAATTCTGGGTGTTGAAGTCCATGAGTCATGAAGGGGCCAAAGTTTCCCTCATGGTGGCTTAGGAATTCTGGGATTTGAAGTCCGCAAGTCATGAAGGGGCCAAAGTTTCCCTCATGCTGGCTCAGGAATTCTGGGAGTTGAAGTCCACCAGTCATCAAGGGAGCCATAGTTCTCCCATGCTGGCTCAGGAATTCTGGGAGTTGAAGTCCATCAGTCATAAAAGAGCATAAAAGTTGCACTAGACCAGGAGTAGGCAACCTTGGCTCTTTTATGACTCGTGGACTTCAACTCCCAGAATTCCTGAGCCAGCCTGGCTCAGCTTGGAAACCTCTCTTTTCCCTCAGCATGGCTGACTCAGGAATTCTGGGACTTGAAGTCCACCAGTCATGAAGAAACCAAAGTTTCCCTCATGCTGGCGGGAATTCTGGGAGTTGAAGTCCACGAGTCATAAAAGAGCCGGTGTTGCCTACCCGTTTTAGTGGATTGTGGAGGCCATTTGGAGGTTTATCGGTGTCCTCAGGGTCTCCTGAGAGGTGCAAATGGGTGTGGAGCTTTCTTGGAACTGTTGAAAGGACTGTGTGGTAGACTGGAGATAGATGGTGTCATGTCCCTCCCCCTCTGTTGAGGGAGGGCTGTACAGTTTTGACCTTAGAGGGCCTCTTTGACCCCTTCCAAGCCAGCGGTCCTCTCTGTCCAGAATGTGGACTTTGCTGTCTTCGAAAGAGCGGCCTTGGTCTTCTAAAGGCTGATGGGTTTCTTCTCTGGTGTGCCATGTGTTTGGGAAGTGGTTGTGTTGTTTCCCCAGTCTACAGATCTGTGTACACAGTCCCAAGATGGCTCCACACCTGTTTGCACACTCAGGTGACCCTGAGGACACAGATAAACCTCCAAGTGGCCTTCACAATCCTCTAAAACAGGGGTAGGCAACCTTGGCCCCTTCATGACTCGTGGACTTCAACTCCCAGAATTCCTGAGCCGGCATGAGGGAAACTTTGGCCCCTTCATGACTCGTGGACTTCAACTCCCAGAATTCCTGAGCCAGCATGGCTCAGCTTGGAAACCTCTCCCTTTTCCCTCAGCATGGCTGGCTCAGGAATTCTGGGAGTTGAAGTCCACGACTCATGAAAGAGCCAAGGTGCCTATCCCTGGCCTAGGGGATTCTGGGAGTTGAAGTCCCAGATCAGGGGTAGGCAACCTTGGCTCTTTTATGACTCATGGACTTCAACTCCCAGAATTCCTGAGCCAGCATGGCTCAGCTTGGAAACCTCCCTTTTCCCTCAGCGTGGCTGACTCAGGAATTCTGGGAGTTGAAGTCCACAAGTCATAAAAGAGCCAAGGTGGCCTACCCCTGCTGTAAAAGAATGCAAATGACCAGATGACTGCAAAGGAATCTAAATCCTTCCATTCAGAGCTGAAGAAGTTTCTGGGACGAGAAGCGAAACGTCTTCCAAGAAAAAAAACAAGGAAGCCCAGTGGCCTCCTGGAAAAAAAACATTTTTGGGATGACCTGTTGGATGACTGCCTGTCTTTACAGGATCGGAGAGGGAATTTGGAGCTAAGGGATGAAGGAAGATGAGCTACTTCAATGGAGGGATATTTACCGGGCCCTGTCTCTGTTTTCTACTTCAGGCCACCACGGTGGAGATGACCTTCGCCACCAGGGTCGTTCCCGGGGTCTTTCTCCCTCCTGACCCACCCAAACCGGGTGGGACCCTCGGCGTAGAACAAGGGGCTGGTCCGGAAGTCCCCGGCCCCTTTATTGGTAAATGGTTCATTTATTTCTTAATTTTTAATCTTATCTTTGTGAACGTCACTTACTTTACAGGTAAGTTCTCGACTTTTACCGCCGTTCTTTTGGCGACCGTTCAGAGTCACAACGGCACCGGGAAAAGTGACCGAGGAGCCTTTCTCGTGCTTAACGACCGTCGCAACAGCCCCGTCGTGATCGAAATTTTGGAGGCTTGGCGACTGACTCATACTTACGATGGTTGCAGCGTCCCGGAGTCACACGATTCCCTCTTTTGCGACCTTCTGACAAGCAAAGTCAAATGGGGGGGGGAGCCAGATTCGCTTTGCGACTGAATTACCAACTTAACAACGACGACGGTGATTGGCTTAGCCAAGGTGGCAAAAAGGTCGTAAAATGGGGCAAAACTCACTTAACAACCGTCTCATTTAGCAACAGAAATCTTGGGCTCAGTATTGGTCATAAGTTGAGGACTATTTCTATTTCTTTGTCCTCGTCTCGCTTCCTTCTTCTTCCTTCCTCTTCCTTTAACCCTCTTCTTCCTTTCTCTTCCTCCTTCTTTATCCTCTTCCTTCCTCCTTCTTTATCCTCTCCTTTCTCTTCCTCCTTCTTTCTCTTCTTCCTTCCTTCCTCCTTTAATCTTCTTCCTCCTTTACGTTCCTCTTCCTCCTTATCTTCTTTTCTCCCTTCCTCCTCCTTTATCCTCTTTTCCTTCCTCCTTTACTTTCCTCTTTTATTCTTTTCCTCTTTCCTTCCCCTTCTTTCTCTTTCTCTTCCTTCCTTCCCCCTTTATTCTCTTCCTTCCTTCCTCCTTTATCTTCCTCTTCCTTCCTTCCTTCTCTTCCTTCCTTCCTCCTTTACGTTCGTTTATCCTCTTCCTTCCTTCCTCCTTCCTTAATCCCCTTCCTCCTTTACCCTCCTCTTCATTCCTCCTTCTTTATCTTCCTCCTTTATCCTCCTTTTCCTTCCTCCTTCTTTATCCTCTTCCTTCCCTCCTCCTTTTCCGCTTCCTTCTTTATCTTCTTCTTCCTCCCTTCCTCCTTCTTTATCCTCCTCGTCCTCGTCCTTCCTCCTCCACCTCGACCAGTTTCACTAAATGTTCCTGAAATTAGGATACGCAGCTGGTCCTCACTTAGTGCCCAGCTCACCATTATGATGTCACAGCATCTCACCATCGTGTGATCGTCCTTCAGAGCCTCCAAAGTCATTGGGAAAGCCAGCGGGAGGTCACAGATGGCGGATGCAGGCATAGGCAGTCCTTGACCGAAAGCCATTTGTTTAGGGACCGTTGAAAGCCGCAGCATCCCGGGATCACGTGATCACCGTTTGTGATCTTCCTTTCTTTCCTTCCGACAAGCAAAGTCAACGGGGGGGGGAGGGATTCACTTACTGACTGTGTGATTCACTTAATGACTGCAGGGATTCCCTTAATTGTGGCAAAACTTGTAAAATTGGGCAGAGCTCGCTTGGCAACTGTCTTGTTTAGCAACAGAAATTCTAGTCTCAGTTGCGGTCGTAAGTTGAAGACTATCTGTACTACTTTGCCTTGTTTCATTTATATCCTGGGGTCTTTCTGAGGTTTTGTTTTTTTGGTAGGGGAGGGTCTGCTGAACAAAGGAGAGGAATCTGGGTGGGAAAATAACTTCTTAGTGTGTGAGAAAGAGATTACTTGAGTATCTGGATCAGCGGTTCTCAACCTGTGGGTCGCGACCCCATTTGGGGTCGAACGACCATTTCACGGGGGTCGCCAAACAACGCAGTCCGCCATTTTTTCCCCTTTTCCCCTCGGCCGGCGCAGGGGGCAGCAACATGCATGCACGGGGTAGCACTGCGTATACGCGATGCGGGCCGCCACGCCACGCATGTGCGATGTGGGCTGCCGCACCGTGCATGCGCAATGCGGGCCGCCGTGCCGTGCATGCGCGATGCGGGCCGTCGCACCACACATGCGCAGTGCAGGTCGGGGTCGCGCCACGCATGCGCGGCGCAGGTCAGGGTCGCAGCCTGAAAAAGGTTGAGAACCGCTGATCTGGATGGAGATTAATTTGATCTGACGGGTTATTCTAATAGCAGTTTATTCAGTGGAGAGCCAGTTTGGGGTCATGGCAAAAGCACCAGGCTAAACATCAGGGGATCGTGAGTCTGCCTTATTCCCCAGAAGCAGCTGGGTGACCTCAGGCCAGTCAGTCTCCCCGGGCCCTGGGAAGCAGGCAATGCCAAATCATTTCTGAAAAATCTTGCCAAGAAAACTGTCGGGATTAGTTCAGACGGTCACCCGAAATCAGAACTGTCACTTTCAAAAGTAATTAATATAAATGCATTTATTTTATCTTGGCCCAAAGTCACCCAGCTGGCTTTCACGCTTAAGATGGAACTAGAACTCCCAGTCTCCTGGTGATTGGCCCAGTCACCCAGCTGAGTTTTCACGCTTAAGATGGAACTAGAACTCCTAGTGTCCTGGTGATTGGCCCAAAGTCACCCAGCTGGCTTTCACGCTTAAGATGGAACTAGAACTCCCAGTCTCCTGGTGATTGGCCCAAAGTCACCCAGCTGGCTTTTATGCTTAAGTTGGAACTAGAACTCCCAGTCTCCTGGTGATTGGCCCAGTCACCCAGCTGAGTTTTCACGCTTAAGATGGAACTAGAACTCCCAGTCTCCTGGTGATTGGCCCAAAGTCACCCAGCTGGCTTTCACGCTTAAGATGGAACTAGAACTCCCAGTCTCCTGGTGATTGGCCCAGTCACCCAGCTGAGCTTTCACGCTTAAGATGGAACTAGAACTCCCAGTCTCCTGATGATTGGCACAAAGTCACCCAGCTGGCTTTCACGCTTAAGATGGAACTAGAACTCCCAATCTCCTGGTGATTGGCCCAAAGTCACCCAGCTGGCTTTCACGCTTAAGATGGAACTAGAACTCCCAGTCTCCCGGTGATTGGCCCAAAGTCACCCAGCTGGGCTTTCATGCTTAAGGTGGAACTAGAACTCCCAGTCTCCTGATGATTGGCCCAGTCACCCAGCTGGCTTTCACGCTTAAAATGGAACTAGAACTCCCAGTCTCCTGGTGATTGGCCCAAAGTCACCCAGCTGGGCTTTCACGCTTAAGTTGGAACTAGAACTCCCAGTCTCCTGGCGATTGGCCCAAAGTCACCCAGCTGGCTTTTATGCTTAAAATGGAACTAGAACTCTCACTCTCCTGGTGATTGGCCCAAAGTCACTCAGCCACTTTTATGCCTGAGGCAGGACTAGAACTCAATGTCCCTTGGTGATTGGTCCAAAGTCAATCAGCTGGCTTTCATGCCGCACACAGGACTAGAACTCACTGTCTCCTAATTTCTAGCCTGCTGCCTTCCCTGCTAGCCAACACTGGCTCCCTTCTGTAGGGATATTGACAGTCCTGTAACTCTTCCCTCTCTTCCCTCTCTTTTCAACAGCACCAGCCACAGAGGAGAAAGCCTCCCCGACACCAGTACTTTCCCCTGAGACCCCCCCACCCTGTGTCGCCGCCTCCCCACCTCCTAAGGAGCAGCCTGAAAAGTCACTTCCTGCCTCGCCACCCCCTCCTCCTCCTCCTCCTCCTCCTCCTCCTGCCGTCACTCCTCAAGAGCCGGAAGAGGACGACCCTTTGCATCCAAACATGACCCCCGAAGAGCAGCAGCCGCAAGCCCCTCTCCTCGTGGAGCCTCCTGAGGCCTCTCCACCCATCCTGCCTAATCTGGATTCCCGGCACCCACTGTCCTACCGCAAGGCAACCAATTTCGCCTTGGACAAATTCTTGGATCCTGCCCGTCCCTACAAATGCACCGTTTGCAAAGAGTCCTTCACGCAGAAGAACATCCTGCTGGTGCACTACAATTCGGTCTCCCATCTCCACAAGATGAAAAAGGCCTCGACTGACCCTTCTGTGTCGTCTCGGGGGGAGCCCGGCGCCCCCGGGACTCTCCAGCCCTCTTCGGACAAACCTTACAAGTGCACCACCTGCCGGGTTTCTTACAACCAGAGCTCCACTCTGGAGATCCACATGCGCTCCGTGCTGCACCAGACGCGCTCCCGCGTGGCCAAGATGGAAGCCGCGGGCAAGGCGGACGTGTCCCCTGCTGAGCTGGAGCCTCCCAACGACACCCCTCTGGAAACTGAGGCCCCCAGCTGCGTCCAGGTGCCCGCCCTCCCGTTTCTCACCCCACCTGCGGCAGAACTGCCCCGCTTCCCTACACCCCTTTTCACCCCACCCCTGCTGCCCCCTTTTCCTCTGGTGCCGGAGTCCCTTCTTAAACTGCAGCAACAACAGCAGCAGCTGCTGCTCCCCTTTTATTTACATGACCTGAAGGTGGCCCCCAAATTGGCCTTAGCCACACCAACCCTGACCCTCCCGACCCCGTCGCCTGTCCTGCTCCCACCCCTGCCCCCCAAAGAAGAACCAGCCCCCACGGCCGCGAGTAGCTCCAAGGTAGAGGCAGCCGAAGAGACTGAAGGAGAAGAAGTAGATGGAAGTCAAGCAGGGAACGAGGCTTCTCGCACGGCAGCGAAAGCCCTTCTAGAGAATTTCGGCTTCGAGTTAGTGATCCAGTACAACGAGGGCAAACAAACTACCACTGTGCCCCCGACTGTGCCCCTGCGTCCCCCCACGGGCAAGCTGCAATGCGGCACTTGTGGGAAACAGTTCTCTAACATGCTCATCCTGAAAACCCACGAGGAGCACGTGCACCGGCGGTTCCTGCCCTTCGAGGCACTCAATCGCTATGCTGTGCAGTTCCGGAAGAGTTACGACAGCATGTATCCCCCCCCTCCTCCCGTGCTCCCAATTGAGACAACTGCGATCACCACTACTGCAGCAGCAGCAGCAGCCGTTTCAACCGTCACCACCACCGTCCTGGAGAATACCACCGTCACTGTGACCCAATCCTCCCTGCCGCTGGAGATTCCCTCTCTCTGTCCTCCGTTTTTGATGCAACCCTTGCCAGTGGTCATGCCCCCACCAGAAAGCGAGACTCCCTGTGTACCTCCTGAATGCCTGAAGTCTCTCTGGTTTCGAGGGGAGGAAGAGGAAGGCAAGAGCGCATCGTCTGGAGTTCTGGATCTTCCCCGCGGGAGCTTCCCTGCAACCCGGCGTTTCTCTCGTACCAAATTCACCGAGTTCCAGTCGCAGGCGCTGCAGTCCTTCTTTGAGTCGAGTGCTTATCCCAAAGATGGTGAGGTGGAGCGTTTGTCTGCCCTCTTGGGGTTGCCCAATCGGGTCATCGTGGTCTGGTTCCAAAATGCTCGCCAGAAAGCCCGAAAGAACAGTGGGAACGAAGTGAGTGTGGGCAACTGTGGAAACGCCGCAGTGCAGCCGTCTTGTAAGAAATGTCGGACGGCCTTCCGCTGCATCTTTGAGCTGATGCGCCACCTGAAGAAGTGTTACAACGATGAGCTGGATGAGGGGGAAGAAGATGGAGGTGAGGAAGAGAATGAAGGGCCTGAGGAGGAGGAGGAGGAAGAGGAAGGGGACGAGAAACGAGAAATTTTGGATCCTAGTGGGGATATGAAGACAGATGGTATTGGAGACAAACCCGTGGAAGAAGAGCAGCCTGTCCTCTCAGTACCCCCAGATATTTCCAAGAACTACCCCTGTGATCAGTGCACCGCCGTATTCTCAAGCAGCGACCTGCTCAATATCCACCGCATTAGTCACCTGCCAGCAGCTGGCCCTCCCTTGGCTTCGACTGGTCCTCAACCTCCCCTCGACATGACCCCATTAGTATTTGGCGACCGCCCAGTCAATCCAGATCCTTCACGTGCCCAAAAGCGAAAACACGAGGATGGGACCTTGTCTCCCACCGGAAGTGAAACTGCCAGTGTTGTCGGGGGAGATAACGAGCCCCCCAGGGACAAGCGTCTCCGTACCACCATTTTGCCTGAGCAACTGGAGATTCTCTACCGCTGGTACATGCAAGATTCGAACCCCACCCGGAAAATGCTCGACTGCATCTCTGAGGAAGTTGGGCTGAAAAAGAGAGTGGTCCAGGTGTGGTTCCAGAACACAAGAGCTCGTGAGCGAAAGGGCCAGTTCCGCTGTAATACCAGTGTCACCACTCCAACCAGCAAGCCTCCACCAGCACAACCCAACACTTTCCCAAAGTTCAACCCTCCACCACGGGACACCCCTGTCCATTATGGTGGTTCTTTCATACCCAACCTCCCTGTGGTTAACCCCCAGCCCCTTCTAACTAAGCCAGAAGTTGTCATGGAACCACAGAGCTTGGAAGAAATGGCTGAAGAAGCCCCCAAGGAGCACGAAGACCGGAGCTTGTCTGGAGGAGAGCTGAGCGATTCTTCCTCCTCTTCCTCCTCGGCTGACCTGGACTTCTCCGGTGGCCACCGGAATCGAACGATGGATGGAGGTTCTGGAGAGTTTCACGATCCTTTCGGGCAGAGACGGTATCGTACCCAGATGTCCAGCCTCCAGCTGAAGATCATGAAGGTGTGCTATGGGATCTATCGAACCCCAACCATGCAGGAGTGCGAGGTGCTGGGGGAGGAGATAGGACTCCCCAAACGGGTGATCCAGGTGTGGTTTCAGAACGCGCGGGCGAAAGAGAAAAAGGCCAAGGCTGCTTCCGGCGGGACCAGTGGCGGTGACGAGGCCCCCTCCGCTGCTCATGCTCCATCTGAATGCCCCTACTGTGAAGTCAAGTACGATTTCTATGTCTCTTGTCGTGGGCACCTCTTTTCTCGTGGCCACCTAGCTCGGCTAAAGGAGGCCATCAAATCCCAGCTCAAGAGTGAGAGCAAGTGCTACGAGCTGGTGTCGGACAAAGGAGCACCTTCCCCAACAAGGCTGGGAGTGCCGGTGACTCCTACAGCCGTACCATCTTCTCTTGGGACCAAGCCCTTTGTGCCAGGTGAGTGGGGTTGTAGAACGGCGGGCATCCAAGGATAGTTGTAGAGCCTCGGATTTGAGTTGCACGATGGGCTTTACTGTCCAGTGCACTGTACTCTACAACATACTGTACGTTTAGTGTGGAACGCCCTCCCTGCTGTAGGAATGCCCCGTTCTGATCTTTCCAGGAACACCGTTGATGTTCCACGGTGTCCTCCAGCATTTCCCAAATTCTAAGTTCTGCTCCACGTTTGACCTGGAAGGTTGGCCTACTGCATGTTTATTTTCTGGTTTCCTTCTCTGGTTCGTTAATCCTCATTTTCACTTTGGTACTTTCCATCCTTTAACCTTCTTGCTCTTTTTTTTGTGAGAGGGGGGGGGAGGGAAATGATTATATATGCAGAGAGCCGAGGAATTTCCCATCCTCTCCTCCATTTTTGCATCGAGGACTGCTGGTGGACTCCCGTTTCGTAGTAGTGAGGTTGGAGGAGAGGAAATGGTCAACCTGTAAAGGCAGGAAGATGGTTTTGCAATTTTAACCAGGGGAAAAAAGGGTGGAGGCATTTGGAAAGGACACATGTCCCCAAAGAGCGAGAGAAGCCTGCCTTGATTCATCTCTCTTTTTTCTCCCACCCCAACAGGCACGCCTGCTTCCTCTGCGGGGATCCTGAGCTCCCCTTTGACCTCCTCCCAGCCAGGCCTCTCCTTACCTCAGCATCTGCCGCCCGAATCTGGCCAGGTTGGCCCCTTAACTGAGCCTGTTCCTGCTCCTGAGACCTCCCCAAGTGATAGTCAGGCTGAACTGACTTCAAATTCAGTCCAGGAGCTCTCCTTGTCCTCTGCTGCCACGCTGAAGAACCTCAAGACATTGAAGGCTGCAGTGCCGGCCCTGCTGGGAGGCCAGTTCCTGCCTTTCCCGTTGCCAGCAGCGGCCACTGCAGCCGCAGCCGCCCCCTCTCTTTTCGGAGCGCAACTGCCCGGGGCGTACTTTCAGCAGCTCTATGGCATGAAGAAGGGGCTATTCCCCATGAACCCCGTCATACCTCAGACACTTATGGGGCTGCTGCCCAGCCCCCTGCTCCCAACACCCACACCTGAGCCCCCCGTCGAGGTGTCCGAGGTCCCCGGCATCTCTACAGTCGACGTGACCCACCAGTACCTTTGTCGCCAGTGCAAGGCCGCCTTTGAGAGCGAGGGGGCAGCTGTCGCCCATCAAGCCGCGCTCTGCTACTTCGGGCGCCAGTTGCCAGCCGCACCACCTCCACTGCGCGTGCCTGTGTGCACCTACCACTGCCTGGCCTGCGAGGTCCTCGTGAGTGGCCGGGAGGCGCTGGGAGCCCACCTGCGCTCCAGCGCTCACCGGCGCAAGGCCAGCTCCACCACAGCAACCGCATCGGTGTTTGCCAAAGAGGAATCCAAATTACCTCACTCGGACTCCAATCCAAAAAGTAACTCTACCTCTACGACACTACTAGCTTTATAGAGATGGATGCTATACTGCCGCCAATGGAGAGAGATTGACTAGCGAACGAACCTGTGGGTGGGTGGACGCCTGCATGGACCACCCCTCTACTTCCACCCAACAGTCCTTCAAGGTTCATTTCAGACCCAGGTCCCCCCATTTCTCACTGCCAGCCAGGAAGTTTTCTCAAGAGGGATACTCCTTGTGTCCCCTCCCCAGGCTGACTTCAAGGGCCCAGGTCCCTGCCGCAATTTTCATTCCAAAGGTCACTCCGCTTCTACAGGGTGACCAGAGGTTGAGCCAAACGGCAACCCGTCCATTGAGGTCCTTACTAAGCTTCATCTTCTTTAGAGGGTACCCAACTCAACCCTGGCTGTTGCACATGTTCTCCTACTACCGTAGCTTTTCTTCACACTGAACTGATCTGTCCTTCCTCCCACTTAGACATCTCCCGGAGGACCTGTTGATGCTAATTCCCTACCTCTTCCTCCTCTCCCGGGTCATGAGATTGGGTGGCCAGATCCAATGAGATCGACAGCCCGTGATCTCGCCTCTTCCTGCTTCCTCCATAATTTCCTTCCCACCTTTTTCTGTACTCCTGAGTCTTCCGCCTCCTGTGCTACAGACGGGTCCCTCTCTTGAAAAAAAGGCTCCAGAGCTACATCTTCAACCTCTTTCCCACCTGCCAGGAACATCTCAAGAAGTTTCCTCCTATTTTAATAACGCCGAGAAATTGGGATGTGCCCCTCCTTTTATAGTATCAAAACCACGTCACCCATCTTCACATCGGCGTTCCAAAATTCTTCACCCACATGTCCCATAACTCCATTTGCCCTACCGCAGGTGGCCCCAAACCCCCCCCCCTTTGACCCATCGGTGCTACCATCTCTCTGATCTCTTTCGCTCACCCCGTTGAAGACAGTTGCTGGCCAATCTTGACGTCCACCACCCTACACTCAAAAGTCTCCTCTCTCACGCACACACTTACACACCTTTACATCTCCCCCCCCCACTTCCATAAAAGCTCCTTCTCTTAACACTTAACCTTCTACTCTTTTACTCCTCTTAACACTTAACCTTCTACTACTCTTTTACTGCGTTATGGACTGGGAAAACAAAAAGGCCAAAAACAAAACAGAAAGAATGGACAAGAAAAAGAAAAGAAGAAGAAAAAAAAGATAAACCCGAGGAGATGAAATTTAAGATGGGGGAGGGGTTAAGTGAGAAATTCAGTCTCCCCCACATCAGCCCAACACCAACCCTCAACAAAGCACGTGCTGCCCATTTTTGTATATTAATGACCGTCAAGGACAAATTCCTGAACTGTTGATGGATTTGATCAGCAACCAAACAGGGCGAGAGAGTTTTCTCTTTCCCGTAATTTTTTTTTTATTTTTATTTTTTCGTCTCTCTCCTCTTCCTTTTTTCCCACCCCACCCCAGCTGGGTCTTTTCTGGTCCTGGGGAACCAAATAAAACCCGACAACCTCAACTGTCTTTTTCCTCCTGATACACGACGAGTTCTGTCTCGGCGCGGGAAACGACGCAAAAAACCTACTCCGATGGCTTTAAAAAAAAATAAAAAAATTTAAAAAAAAAGAGAGAGAGAGAGAAAGAACACTGAATGACTGACTGACTCTCGTCAAACACGCAGACGCTGCTCCGGGCGCCGCGTGCTGACAAACCTTGCAAAAAATGGAAAAAAAATACTCAAAAAACCCTCTTTAGGAATCCAAAGCTCTTAAAAAAAAAACTTCTATACAATAACCAAAAAAAAAAAAAGGGAGAGAGAACACCCACCACCACCAACAACAAAAAGTCATAAAAAGCAAACTGGAAATAATTTTCCTTTAAAAAAAAAAAAGACATAAGATGGAGAAGAGAAGAGAAAAAAAATTTAACCAGTCGCGTTCTTTCCTGCTTTTGTAACACTTATTTTGGGAGGGGACGATCTTTTGATTCCCTCCCCACGGCGTATTTTGTATTCCCTCCCAGACGGACGTGAATTTTTAAGAACTGGACGAAGAAGATGGAAACTCGTGGGTTTAAAGAAGGAGACACACAAAAAAAAAATAATAATGGAAAACCCACCGCCCTTTACACAGATACCAAACAAACTACGAGAGGGGGAGTAAGGAAGGCTGAACGGAAGAACAGCCGATCCGTCACCCCGTTCTCAACTCTCCTTCGCCCCACAACTCCACACCCCAGAACTGGGGGGGGAGGGAGGGATTTGTCTTTCTGTTGTGTATTTAAGGTGAGGGGGTGGGAAGGTTGGGGAATGACTTAAAAAAAATTATATTAAAGAAAACCATCTCGAAGGAAAAGAAAAGATCAAATGCAAGACGATTGAGATATAAAAAAAAGGGACAGTCGGGATTATTTTTTTTTCTTTTGATTCCTCCTTTAAGGCGTTGCGGGTCAGTGTGCAAACGCACCCGGGTTTTTGTTGAGAATGGAGGCGTGTGTAAAACATTTCCCTTCCAGAGCGTGCTGACCACAGACTGGCTCGAGAATACAGGCAATCCTCGACTTAATGACCATTTTGTTTCTCACACTTCACAACTGCTGTCGAAGCCCTGCAGTCACGCCATCACGATTTGGTCGCTTGACCACACCGCTTAAGACTTATATACCGCTTTACAGCCCTTTCTAAGCGGGTTACAGAGTTGGCATATTGTCCCCCCCCAAAAAATAAACCCACAATCTGGGTCCTCATTTTACCGACCTTGTAAGGATGGAAGGCTGAGGCAACCTTGAGCCCGGTTGGGATCGAACTCCTGGCAGTGGGCAGAGTTTGCTTTGCAATACTGCATTGTAACCACTGCGCCACCCCATCTGGTGCATTTATTTAATGCAGGGGTTCTCAACCTTGGCAACTTTAAGACTTGTGGACTTCAACTCCCAGAATTCCTCAGCCAGCTTTGGTGGCTGAGGAATTCTGGGAGTTGAAGTCCACAAGTCTTAAAGTTGCCAAGGTTGAGAACCCCTGATTTAATGCATTTATTATGATCGTGACAACATCTCACCTCCTTGTGATTGTCATTTGTGACCTTCCCCAGCCAGCTTCTCAGAAGCTGGCAGGGAAGGTTGCAAGTTGTGATCATGTGGCATCTGTGCTAATTTGCGTAGCGATTATGACAAAAAGGCCATAAAATCCGGTGTGTGGTCACCTCAGGCCTCACTGCACCGCTTAATGGTGAATGTTCCGGTTCCTGTCGCCGTAAGTCGAGGACTACCTGGAATATACTTCTGTAGCAGCCCTTTCGCAAAATCAGGATCTCCGGTAATGAAATCTTTTGTGTTGGATTTCAGATGTAGCCTGTTTTTCTTGCACATTCATAATCTCATGTCTGAAAAATCTTGAAAGTATCCAGAAATAATTCATTTTTAGGAAAATGAATTATGGTTTGTTGTTGCAATGCATCATGGGGATGAATTGATAGGGCAGGGGATTTCAGTCTTGATAGCTTTTAAGCCTTGTAGACTTCAGCTCCCAGAATTCCCTAGCCCAGGGGTAGGCAACTTTGGCCCCTTCATGACTCGTGGACTTCAACTCCCGGAATTCCTGAGCCAGCATGAGGGAAACTATGGCCCCCTCATGACTCGTGGACTTCAACTCCCAGAATTCCTGAGCCAGCATGGGGAAAACTTTGGCCCCTTCATGACTCGTGGACTTCAACTCCCAGAATTCCTGAGCCAGCACGGCTCAGCTTGGAAACCTCTCCCTTTCCCCTCAGCATGGCTGGCTCAGGAATTCTGGGAGTTGAAGTCCACTAATCATAAAAGAGCCAAGGTTGCCTACCCCTGCCCTCGCCAGCAAAACTGGCTGAAGAATTCTGGGAAATGAAGTCCCCAGGTCTGAAAGCTGCCATGTTTAGAGATCCCTGAAATAGGGTCAAATCAGAAAAGATGCCGTTTTCATCTCCCGCTGAGACAGAAATGGCGGTAGCTGATGGACTGCAACATGCAGCAAATCGTATCTGTGCTAGGGAGCAGAACAACCCCGAAACATTATTTGACAAATACATAATTGGCAAAGAACAGATCGTCCTCAATTTACGACCATTCGGTTAGGGATTGTTCAAAGTTACAATAGCGCTGAACAAAAGAGTGACTGACAAATGCCCTCACACTTAATGGCTGTCGCAGCGTCCCAATAATCAGCATGATTAAAATGCAGGCCACTGGCATGTACTTACGACGGTTGCAGTGTGTTGGGCTCATGTGATCTCCTTTTGTGACTTTCTGATGAGCAAAGTCAATGGGAAAGCCGGATTCACTTAACGCCCGTGTTGTTAAGGTTACCACTGTGGGCCACTGGCATGTACTTAGGACTGTTGCAGTGTGCTGAGTCATGTGATCTCCTTTTGTGATCTGACGAGCAAAATCAGCGGGAAAGCCGGATTCACTTAATGACCATGGCAAGACAGGTGGTAGGATGGGGCAAACCTCACTTAAGGACTTGTCTCGCTTAGCAACAGAACACTGTGGTCGTAAATCGAGGACTAACTGAATTTTGGCCTAATTGTCCACCTTAGTTCCATCAAGTCCTGGTTCCCTGATTCCACCGGGCTGTATGTGACTTAATTGGGGGCAGTTGCCCAACCCACTGAAGCATAAGTAAATCAACTTTTTGGATTAACCCGACAAGGTAAGTCGCAGAAGAAAACTAACCAAGGTTACTGCTAACCAGCTTTGGGATGTCACCCCTGTAGGTCCTCTACAGGTCATTGAATGAAAATGTGGGCCTCTCTGCCTTCCTGGTAGGCAACCTTGGCTCTTTTATGACTCGTGGACTTCAACTCCCAGAATTCCCGAGCCAGCATGAGGGAAACTTTGGCCCCTTCATGACTGGTGGACTTCAACTCCCAGAATTCCCGAGCCAGCATGAGGGAAACTTTGGCCCCTTCATGACTCGTGGACTTCAACTCCCAGAATTCCTGAGCCAGCATGGCTCAGTTTGGAAACCTCTCCCTTTCCCCTCAACATGGCTGGCTCAGGAATTCTGGGAGTTGAAGTCCACAAGTCATAAAAGAGCCAAGGTTGCCTACCCCTACGGCTGTCATGGGTGATTGTCACCCATAACATCTCGTAATGTTGATAGCTATCAAGTTAAACTTCAGTTTCCAGAATTCCCCAACCATCCTTATTGGGGGTGTTTTCAATACATAGATTGATTTCCCAGAATTCCCTAGCAAGCGAAGTCTTTCCTGAGAATTCTGGGACTTGGTCCACACAGTTAATGATGTCAAGTTTACCTTAATCTACCTCAGCATTTCTCAACTTTGGCAGTTCTAAGATGCCTGGACTTCAACTCCCAGAATTCTCAGCATTGCTGGCTGGAGAATTCTGGGAATTGAAGTCCAGACATCTTGAAGTTGCCAAGGGTGAAAAACACGCTTCTGGATTCAATCACCTCTCGAAATTTTCCTCAACTCTCCCAACAGGCCAACAAAATAAGAAACTGAGCTAAACCAGAAGATTTGCTCTTGAAATAATACAAAATACATACAAAATCAGGACCAAACAGCGGGAAGTGAGCGAGACAAGATATTTAGGTGTCTGAGAATTCCTTTTTTGGAAAATGAGTTTCTAGTCCTCATGAGGAGCCAGAATAAAACTGGCTGGTAGAAGAAAAGCTCAAAAACATTTTAAAAGGATTTTGAACAACCACAACAAAAATGGTAGCACAAATTAATGCATCATCATTGCAGGTTGTTTACATCTGCTTGGATGCCTTCCATAGCGATGCAACCTGGAGGAAAAAGCAATGCTCTGATTGGGACACGTGCCCAAGATAATCTCAAGCCTTTTTTACTGTACAGGTAGTCCTCAAGTTGCGACCACAATTGAGTCCGAAGTTTCTGTCGCTAAGTGAAATTTTGTTAAGTGAATTTTGCCCCACTTTATGGCCTTCCTTGTCGCAATTGTTAAGTGAATCACTGCAGTTGTTAGTGACACGCTTGTTTGGCGAATCTGGTTTCCCCATTGATTCTGCTCGTCGGATGATCGCAAAAGGGGATCAAGTGACCCTGGAACTCTCCGTCGACCGTCATAAATATGAGTCAGTTGCCAAGCATCTGAGTTTTGATGGCATGGCCATGGAGATGCTGCAACGGCCAAAAGTGTGAAAAACGGCCACAAGTCACTTTTTTTCCAGTGGTGTTTTAACTTAATGCTCGCTAAATGAACTTGTAAGTCGAGGACTACCTATATTGAACTGGTCCTGAAGTCTGATTTGAAGCACAATTGATAAAATCCTTTCCTTGAACCCTAACTCTAACCTTTGGAAGGTGCCAACATTAAACAAAAATTCTTTATTCACAGAAAAACCAATATATTATTGACAGAAATGTTCTAGACCAGGGGTCTTCAAAGTTGGCCCTTTGATGTCTTGTGGACTTCAATTCCCAGAATTCCTCAGCTAGGCATGCTGGCTTGAGGAGTTCTGGGAGCTGAAGTCTACAAGTCATAAAAGGATGATAGTTCCCTCACACCAGCTGAGGAATTCTGGGAGTTGAAGTCCACAAGTCATCAAAGGGCCCAGTTTGACCCCTGCTTGTGGACTTCAACTCCCAGAATTCCTCAGCTAGGCACGCTGGCTTGAGGAGTTCTGGGAGTTGAAGTCTACAAGTCATAAAAGGATGATAGTTCCCTCACACCAGCTGAGGAATTCTGGGAGTTGAAGTCTACAAGTCATCAAAGGGCCCAGTTTGACCCCTGCTTGTGGACTTCAACTCCCAGAATTCCTCAGCCAGGCATGCCCTGAGGAATTCTGGGAGTTGAAGTCCACAAGTCATCAAAGGGCCAATTTTGAAGACCCCCTCTTCTAGACTAATGCTCTGCTTTAATAGGGGTGCAACCCCTAGATTTCAAAGTGGCATAACGGTAATTCTTGAATTACGACCAGTTGCTTAGCAACGGTTCAACGTTCCCACGGGCTTACCTCCCCTGTTTCCACGGCCCCTGACAGTTGTGCCAAAAACTAGCATTTGCCACAGATTTCATCAAAACCAGGCCCATAGGAAACCACTGGTTCCGTTTAACGACCGTGCCACTCACTTAACAACCAGCGGGAAAAAGAGTCGTAAAACCGGGTCAGTTAAGCAACCAACTTTGCTTGACAGCCGTCCCAAATGATAATCACAATGGACAGGCTCCATTACGGTCGTAATTCGAGGAATCTCCTGTGTTTTACGACGCCCAGAGAAAAACCACTGATTCACTTAACGACCGTGGTGTTTGTTTAACAACTGCCGCAAAAATGATTGTAAAATCGGGTTGGTCACAGGACCAACCTGTTTTACAACTGTCCTGAGTTATGACCATGACGGCAAGGCTCCAGGGCGGTCGTAACATATAGGCCTACCTATAATCCTGAATGGAATTTTCCAGATTTATGAGGATTGTTGTCAGATTGGCACGGTTAGTTCTGGATTTTAGTTTCCTTAAGCAACGCCCCTGCTGTGGAAAAAGAGCCGAATGGATTGTGTTACACACTAATTGCAGACAAATCTTGTCACTAATGCCTGTACTAAAGAACAAGAGTTAACTTGCTCTCAAATTGTGGCTTCCCAGTTGAAGCGCTCTTTTGACGAAGAACAGAGGTACTCCTTGACGTACGACCACAACAGCCCAACGCTTCCGTCACTAAGAGAGACCATTGCTCAGCGAGTTATGCTCCCTTTTACGACCTTCCTTGCCACCGTTGTTAAGCGAATCGCTTCAGCCGTTAAGTCACACGGTTGTTAAGTGAATCTGGCTTCCCCATTGACAGAAGATTGCAAAAGGGGATCACATGACCCAGGGACCTTGCAACGGTCGTAAGTATGAACCAGTTACGAAGCATCCAAATTTTGATCATGTGATCAGGCGGTAGCTGCCATGGTGATAAGCATGAAAAAAGTCACTTTTAACAGTGCCCTTTAAACTTCAAATGGTCACTAAATGGATATTTGTAAGTAGAGGACTACCTGCATTGCAAATGTTCATTAAACGTTCTCAATTTAACTTCAAAAAATGAACTAACAAACCACGGTTCTGTGTATAACTGATACCTGGCCAGTATCTGGCGATTTATTTTAACCCGGTTAAAGACTTTACCACGACATTCTCTTAGCTCAGAGGGAAAGGGAGCAGCTGGGAAATTGGTGTGTGTGTGTGTGCATGCACGTGCGAACGGAGGCGTGCACAAACGGGACCGCCCGCACTCGCGCGGGGCTAGCGGCCTGTTTGTGCATGTGCGCAGGAATTACCGTAGCTGCCACCGCAGCTAGCACTCGCATGCATGCGCAAATGGACCACACAATCCGAATGGCTAGCGGTCCCATTTGCACAGAGGTGCAGGTCCCAGTTGTCGCCAGCCCCACGTTCATGCGCAAATGGGTCCGTGGGGAGGATGAGCAGGCACACATGTGCGTGCACTGGTCAGCCTATCCTGCAGCCTGGTGGCCACTAGGCCATGGCCTGGTGGTCAGCCCCAGCCCGTAGTTTGGGGACCCCTGTCTTAGCTGCTAAGGTCAGCTAGCGTTCAGCTTGTTTTATCTTTATGGAATTCTGCCAATTTAATTATTTTTTGATTAAGTGCATGGGGTAAACCTCCCAAATGGCTTAACTCAGTAGCAAAATCGAAAGCGTTCGGCAAACACAGGGAGTAGGAACAGGACAGCAAATTGCTCAGTTTTTTAAAAACATGACAGCTTTGGGATATCCTCTGTTTCCACAGCCTCCTTGGAATTTCCCCAAAGATTTCGGAGAAATGTATTACGGCCTTCTTACGACAGCCCTAAATCACGACGGTTGTAAAACGTAACCAACCTTGATTATTACAATCTATTTTTTTATCGGTGGTTCTTAAGCGAATTCTCCAGTCGTTAAGTGAAGCAATTGTTTACTGCAGGCCGGTTTTGCTGAAAACCAGAAGTAAATCCCACCCTTTTTTTAATGGAAAACGTCGTAAAAATGGGAGTCAAGCGACCCCAGGATGCTGCACACAGTCCTAAATCTGGGCCAGTTGCCAAGCCTCCGAGATGCAGTCACATGACCTGGGGGGGAGACTTGCCTCCCCATGAGAAGCTCAGAACTAGAACGTCTGTCATAACTTTGAACAGTCACTAAGCAATTAATCATAAGTCAGGGACTACCTGCCCTCTACTAAATACGCTCACACTCACACCAGCAGGGTGCAAAACGATCCGTTTCACATCGCCAAGTGTGCAATAAATAAATTTCACAAAACATTTTCCGAGCCAGGGGGAAAACAACCCTATGTGAGCATCCTGGAAACACCCCCCAAGACCTCAATAAGGTGTTTCATGCTCAGAAAACCCTCGTTTCAAACCTGCACAGCCATTCTACCCTCAAACAGGGAACTTTGAACAAAAATGTGGAACTACGAACACACAAAAAACGTCTGTGGAGATTCTTAGTCAACCAGGTCAGGGGGGTTCACAAGGTGATTTTTCAAAAGGCAACTGGACTGTCGTCGTCGTTCCTTGAAGATGTTTCGCTTCTCATCCAAGAAGCTTCTTCAGTTCTGACCGAACGGCGGAGGATGGAAGGATTGATCTTTCTTTGCAGTCATCTGGTCGTTAGTACTCCCCCTGTGAGTCGTTGAGGCCACCTGGAGGTTTATCTCCGCCCTCAGGATCACCTGAATCAAAGCACAAATATTTGGGTGTGGCGCCTTTTTGGAACTACCGAAAGGAGTCTGTTTAAACAGGAGATGGGGATGTTGTAACCCCCCTCGGCTGAGGAAGGGGTTCGAAAGAGGAGTCAAAGAGGCCGTCTACATTAAGACGGAAGAGTCCTCTCTCAACAGAGGGGCAGGGATACGACACCACCTCTCCTCCTGTTTACCACACGGTCCTTTCAGCAGTTCCAAGAAGGCACCACACCCAAATATTTGCGCTTTGATTCAGGTGATCCTGAGGGCAGAGATAAACCTCCAAGTGGCCTCAACGGCTCTTAGGGAGTGTCCTAACGACCAGATGACTGCAAAGGCATATCAATCCTTCCATTCTCCGCCATTCGGTCAGAACTGAAGAAACGTCTTGAACTAACTGTATTCTTTTGCAGTCACCTGGTCGTTAGTACTCCCCCTGTGAGTCGTTGAGGCCACCTGGAGGTTTATCTCTGCCCTCAGGATCACCTGAATCAAAGCGCAAATATTTGGGTGTGGCGCCTTCTTGGAACTACCGAAAGGAGTCTGTTTAAACAGGAGATGGGGGTGTTGTAACCCCCCTCGGTTGAGGAAGGGGTTCGAAAGAAGAGTCAAAGAGGCCGTCTACATTAAGACGGAAGAGTCCTCTCTCAACAGAGGGGCAGGGATACGACACCACCTCTCCTCCTGTTTACCACACGGTCCTTTCAGCAATTCCAAGAAGGCTCCACACCCATTTGCACTCTGATTCAGGTGACCCTGAGGGCACAGATAAACCTCCAGGTGGCCTCAACGATTCTCATAGGGAGTACTAACGACCAGGTGACTGCAAAGGCATATCAATCCTTCCATCCTCCGCCATTCGGTCAGAACTGAAGGAAGCTTCTTGGATCGAGAAGTGAAACCTCTTCAAGGACAAAGAAAGAAAGTCCGGTTGCCTTTTGGAGAAACAGCCGTGGTGCCAGCGCGCAATTTAATGCCAATCTTTTTCACTTGCTACACTCTTTGCTGTCCAGACTTAAAAAGCGGGAATTAAGATGGCTTAGTATGAAGTGTGCCAGATGAGGAAAAAATATTTTTTTGGGCAGTCTTATGTCCACCCTTACTTACTTATTTATTATTTAATTTATTGGGCCCCCCCTGAGTCTTACATCAAGGTAACTCTGGGCAGCTTATGATCATAACAAGTAGTAAACATTGTATGAACTAAAACATAAATAAATAATAGTCATAAGTTACTTTTTTCACACGGTTGTGAATTCTAATTGTCCCTAAAGAAATGGTTATTAAGTCGAGGACTGTGGTTCGTTACCCTTTCTAGTCTATCCTTGGCCTTTGCAGCCCTGACTACCTCGCAAGGTCGTTGTGTAGGAAATTCAAAGGAAGAAGTGCTACTTTCAGCTCCAAAATCAGATATTCCTCACTGGATGACCGGACATTTTGTGACCGTACAAAGTTACCACAGCCGCAGAATTGGTGCTTTAAAGCAGCCCCAGTCATGTTGCCCCCTGTGGTCACATGACCGCATATCGGATGGGGAAGTTACACAACCTGTTGTGGTGTTGTTAATAAGGTTCCAAAAGCCAGCTTGGTCTAATGCGGAAGGTGCCAGGCCAGAAACTGGGAGACCATGAGTTCAAATCCTGATTTAGGCATGAAAGCTGACAAAGTGACTTTGGGCCAAGCACCAGGAGATGGTGAGTTCTAGTCCTGCCGTAGGCATGAAAGCCGTCTGGGTGACTTTGGGCCAATCACCAGGAGGCCGTGAATTCTAGTCTTGCCTTAGGCATAAAAGCCAGAGTGAGTTTGGACCAAACACCAGAGAAGATGGTGAGTTCCAGTTCCGCCTTAGGCACGAAAGCCCACTGGGTGACTTTGGGCCGAGCACCAGGAGATGGTGAGTTCTAGTCCTGCCGTAGGCATGAAAGCCATCTGGGTGACTTTGGGCCAATCACCAGGAGGCCGTGAATTCTAGTCTTGCCTTAGGCATAAAAGCCAGAGTGAGTTTGGACCAAACACCAGGAGATGGTGAGTTCCAGTTCCGCCTTAGGCACGAAAGCCCACTGGGTGACTTTGGGCCGAGCACCAGGAGATGGTGAGTTCTAGTCCCGCCTTAGGCATGAAAAGCCAGCTGGTGACTTTGGGCCAAGCACCAGGAGGCTGTGAATTCCAGTCTTGCCTTAGGCACAAAAGGCAGCTGAGTGCGTTTGAACCAATCTAGGTGATAATGAGTTCTAGTCCTGTCTGAAACATAGAAGCTGTCTGGGTGACCTCAGGCCAGTCCCTCCCTCTCAGCCCTTTTATGACTGGTGGATGTCAACTCCAAGAATATCTCACCCAGCATGTTTTAAGTCTTCAAACCTTGGCTCTTTTATGACTCGTGGACTTCAACTCCCAGAATTCCTGAGCCAGCATGGCTCAGCTTGGAAACCTCTCCCTTTCCCCTCAGCGGGGCTGGCTCAGGAATTCTGGGAGTTGAAGTCCACGAGTCATGAAGGGGCCATAGTTCCCCCATGCTGGCTCAGGAATTCTGGGAATTGAAGTCCACGAGTCATAAAAGAGCCAAGATGGCCTAGCCCTGTCCTAGCTCTAATCAGCTCCTTATTCCTCTGTCTGAGCCAGCATGAGGGAAACTTTGGCCCCTTCATGACTGGTGGACTTCAACTCCCAGAATTCCTGAGCCAGCCTGGCTCAGCATGGAAACCTCTCCCTTTCCCCTCAGCGTGCCTGGCTCAGGAATTCTGGGAGTTGAAGTCCACGAGTCATAAAAGAGCCAAGGTGGCCTACCCCTGTCATAGGATGTTTTGAAGCATTCCGACATCCTGGAGTGTGATGTCCCAAAAGGTTCGCATGCTTTGGAAGCTGTGAACCAGTTTGCTATACAGGGAGTCCTCGACTTAATAAAAGTTCGCTTAGCGGCTGTTTGAAGTTGCAACGGCACTTCTGTGACTTAACGACTATTTCCCCCCATGATTGTGTTATCAGAATTCAGATGCTTGGAACCTGGTTGCCATTCAGGACCGTGGCTGTGTCCCAAGTTTATGCGATCCCCTTTTTGCGACCTCCCGACAAGTGAGAAAGGTGGTTAAAATGAGTTGAAACTCACTTAAGCAATGTCTCGCTTAACAACCTAAATCAGCGGTTCTCAACCTATGGGTCGCGACCCCATTTGGGGTCGAACAACCGTTTCGCGGGGGTCGCCGGACACCGCGGTCCGCCATTTTGGTTTTTTTGGGGGTTTTTTGTTTTTTTTTCCGTCGCGCGCGCCGCGCATGCGCGGTTCGGGCCGTTGCGCGCGCGCTGCGCATGCACGGATCGGCCCGTCGCAGTCCGCCATTTTGTTTTTGTTTTCTTTTTTTTTGTTTTGTTTTTTTTTTGTTTTTTTTTCGTCACGCGCACGCCGCGCATGCGTGGTTCGGGCCGTCGCGCACGCCGCGCTTGCGTGGATCGGCCCGTCGCGGTCCGCCATTTTGTTTTTGTTTTTTGGGGGGGTTTTGGGGTTTTTTTGGTTTTTTTGTCGCGCGCGCCGCGCGTGCGCGGATCGGCCCGTCGCGGTCCGCCATTTTGTTTTTGTTTTTTGGGGGGATTTTTGTTTTTTTGTCGCGCGCGCCGCGCATGCGCGGTTTGGGCCGTCGCACGCGCATGTGCACGTGTCGGGGTCGCAGCGCGCATTGGCGGCGCAAGTGGGGTCTCAACCTGAAAAAGGTTGAGAACCACTGACCTAAATCTTGGGCTCGGTTGTAGTCGTACCTCGAGGAGTACCTGTATTTGCGGCCTCGGTTTTTAAGACGGGGCAGGAATTAAGGGGCTGGCATTTAAATCTCCAGCGCTTGCTTAAAGCCCAAGCCAGACGAGGACAGGTAATCCCTGACTTACAACGCTTCGTTTAGTGACCGTTCCAAGTTACAACGGCACTGAAAAAAAGTGACTGATGAGCAGTTTTCACAGTTACGACCTTTGCGGCAGTGGCTTGATTGGCACCAGCGCAGGGACCCTGAAACTGGGAGAATTTGCATCACTTAAAAAAAAAACAACACTCATCAATTACAGATAGTCCTCGTTTAGTGACCGTTCCAAGTTACAACGGCCCTGAAAAAAGTGATTGATGACTTATTTTTCACACTTACGACCCTTGCAGCATCCCCGTGGTCATGCTATCAAAATTCAGACGCTTGGCAACTGACTCACATTTATGACGGCTGCAGTGCCCCGGGGATCATGCGACCCCCTTTGGCGAACTGACAAGCAAAAGTCAATGGGGGAAGCCAGATTTGTTTTAACAACCAGGTTACTAACTAATCAACTGCAGTGATTCACTTAACAACGGTGGCCAGAAAGATGGGACAAGTGGGGCAAAACTCCCCTAACAAATGTCCCGCTTAACGGCAGCAATTTTTTGGCTCAACTGTGGTCGTAAGTCCTATATTTGCAGAACTAGGTTTTAAGATGGGGTGGGGGGAGTGGGGAAGCCAACTGGCTGTCATTTAAATCTACAGTGCTTGCTTAAAGCCAAAGCCAAACAAATAATAATAATAATAACCAATGGCAAATTTGTCAATGCCAAGGATGGTGCCCAAGTGCTGCTCCAGCTGTTTTGGGATTGCACCCAAGGCGCCTATCACTATTTTTTTTTTAATATAAAATTCTTTTATTAAAACATTCAACACTGAACATAAAAAAAAATATTGTGCAGCAATCATCATGGCACCTGATATACAATACTAGGTATTAGTCACTGAAAACGTCTGAATTAGCAAGCCTCTTTCCCACCCCTCGCGTCCAGCCTCAACCACACTCCTGCCACACTCCGCCTGACCGGTGCCTCTCTTATCTGGTTCCATATTGGTGCCACCCTTGCTTGCCTTTGCCACAGTCTTTCTATTTCTATTTGTAGGTCTTGGTATTTTGTGATCTCCTCCAGTTCTTTCTCATCTATTCTTCTTCTTCTTCTTCTTCTTCTTCTTCTTCTTCTTCTTCTTCTTCTTCTTCTTCTTCTTCTTCTTCTTCTTCTTCTTCTTCTTCTTCTTCTTCTTCTTCTTCTTCTTCTTCTTCTTCTTCTTCTTCTTCTTCTTCTTCTTCTTCTTCTTCTTCTTCTTCTTCTTCTTCTTCTTCTTCTTCTTCTTCTTCTTCTTCTTCTTCTTCTTCTTCTTCTTCTTCTTCTTCTTCTCCTCCTCCTCCTCCTCCTCCTCCTCCTCCTCCTCCTCCTCCTCCTCCTCCTCCTCTTCTTCTTCTTCTCCTTCTCCTTCTCCTCCTCCTCCTCTTCTTCTCCTCCTCCTCCTCCTCCTCCTCCTCTTCTTCTTCTTCTTCTCCTCCTCCTCCTCCTCTTCTTCTTCTTCTTCTTATTATTATTATTATATTGTTATCTTCTCCAGTTCTTTCTCGTCTATTCTGCTGTCTCTAAGCACTGCCACGTCCACTATCCAGACTTTTTTGTCATTATTATTATTATTATTATTATTATTATTATTATTATTATTATTATTATTATTATTATTTCTAGAGAAAGTCATAGAAAATGATAAAATTAAACTGCTCTGGGACTTCAGAATTCAAGCAGACAAGCCCCTGCCACATAACACCCCAGACTTAACAATTGTCGATAAGAAAGACAAAAAAAGTCTGGATAGTGGACGTGTCAGTGCCTGGAGACAGCAGAATAGACGAGAAAGAACGGGAGAAG
This sequence comes from Bothrops alternatus, assembly GCA_034064705.1. Classification (NCBI taxonomy): domain Eukaryota; kingdom Metazoa; phylum Chordata; class Lepidosauria; order Squamata; family Viperidae; genus Bothrops; species Bothrops alternatus. The sequence goes on along the minus strand of JARGCV010000133.1, from coordinate 609,050 downwards.
ATCACAAAACGCAAAGACCTACAAATAGAAATAGAAAGACTGTGGCAAAGGCAAGCAAGGGTGGCACCAATAATCATAGGCGCCTTGGGTGCAATGCCAAAACAACTGGAGCACCACTTGGACACCATCATCGGCGTTGACAAATTCGGCATTAGTCAATTGCAAAAGGCGGCCTTACTAGGAACGGCTTCCATCCTGCGACGAGATCTGTAATACCATCAAACATCCACATCTGCCTATCCCAAGTCCTGGGTAAGGACTCGCTAGGTGGACAAAAATGCCAAATCCAGTCTGAACATCTGGCTGACTATGCGATGATCAATAATAATAATAATAATAATAACAACAACAACAATAACAACAATAACAATAATAATACAAATTAAAAACTCCAAAGGCCAAGAAACAAAACCAGGATCCAAATTCAAACAGCAGAAGAAACAGTTGGGTGGGGGGGGGAGGACAAAAAAGAAGAAAAAAGACTCAAGAGCTTTAAAGAACAGCAAAAGCCAATAATATTGTATTTCACTTGTTGATTTGAATTAGTTATCCAATTTCTTAGCTGCAGGCTAATTTCACCCGATCCGGAATCGCTCTCCCCCAAATGATTGGTGTGTATGACATAAACGATTATCCTTATCGAACACTTTGTAATTAGTCAGGTATTTCCCCCCCCAACCCCCCCCCCACACACACCTAAAGCGGTAATCCTATCCGTGCCGGACTCAAGGAAATCCCTTTGAACTCCAGAAAAACGTGTAGGATTAGATGGTTTAAGGTGCCTGGAATAATTATAGTTCCGTTATGACACACGCCTGCACCGGCTATATACAAAGACTCTATGGGTTTAAACTGAGCCGATTTAAACGAAAAAGGCCATTTAACCAGACGTTTATAAAGATTAACACTTAGTGATGTATACCAGGTGCTATGAAGATTGATGCATACTATGATTGCATGTTCAATGCTGATTGTATGAATGTAGATAGACCATATATAAGAGCTGTATTTTCAGGGGACAGCTTATTAATATGAGCCCAGATTTAATGTTGACTGCTTTAATATTGGAAAAGCGTACTGAATTTCTACCTCAGGATACTGAATTTCTACCTCAGGATCTTTTGTTAGGGATCATAAAAGATTGCACTACTACTGAGACGAATTTACGAGTTGTATTGCAGGATATATGATGATTGCCTTTTAATATGAACTTATGTTTAATGTTGATGGTTTTAATAAAATAATTAAAAAAAGGGTGGGGGGAGGAAGCTTGCTCCAATCCAAATAAAGGGGGGGGAAAAACACTATGAATTTTTTTTGCCTTTTTAAAAAAAAAAAAAAGAAAGGGAAATAGGACGATTCTCCAAATGCATAAAACAATAGGGGGAAAAAAAAAGTTTCCACTGCAAATTTTAAATATATTCCATGCACGCTGCCCCCTTTCAGCCTGTGTTCTCTTTTGCGTCTCCTGATCCTTTGTTTGCGCCAGTGGTGGCCCGGCAGCTACGCTCTAAACCCACCCGCCGCCAAGCATCATTGGGCTTGTAGTCCTCTAGTTGGTCCATGTGAAAGCTTCGCGTGCTCCTTTTGGGGGTAAGGAGACCCCCCCACCCCCAATCCATCTCAGGGTATCTTTTGGTCCAGCCAGCCAGCCAAGCACTCCCCCCACCCACTCGTGCCATTCCGATAGGCCTCAAGAAAGAAAGATGGAATCTCACCTCCATGATCCACGAAGGCCAGCCAAAGGAGACGCTGGCAGATGCTCGGAGCTTCTGGACCGGATCGGTTAGTATCGGTTAGTCCCAGGTGGTCAGAGGGCACCTTGGGGAAGAGAGAGAGAACAGCTGGAAAAGGGGAAGGAAGGAAGGAATATAATGAGAGTGAAGTAGGTAGAGAAGGAAGGAAGGAAGGAAGGAAGATAATGAGAGTGAAGTAGGCAGAAGGAAGGAAAATGCAGGGATGATAGAAGGAAAGAAGGAAAAGGGAGAGATGATAATGGAAGGAAGGAAGGAAGGAAGGAAGGAAAGAAGGAAAGAAGGAAAGAAGGAAGGAAGGAAGGAAGGACCCCAACCAACCTCTTTTCCCGTGCCCACAGGGATGCCAAGGCAGTGTCCGGCCAGCAACGTTGCCAACAATACCTCGCCTCCCGCCTCTTCTTTGCAGAGTGCCAACCTCAGGGATTCGGCTCACGTGCCAGCCGGGGCGATGCCAGCCCCCACCAGCTTTGACTCGGTGCCAAGTTCAGGCGGGCACAAGGATGCCAATGGGAAGCAAACTGGGGGGGGGCAGATGGTGCAGGCGGAATAGACCGGAGGTGCCAAGGCCCACTTCTCGGGGGCTCAGCCAGGCATCTTTCGCCATCGCCCAGTCCAGGCGATGCCCACCTGGCGTGCCCACGCCCGGGGTTGGCTTCCCCAGCGTGAGCTACGCCTGTGTCTCGCTTCCCTCCCTGCCTTGTGACATCCCTCAATCCTCGTCCCAAGTCCCTGCGCTGCTCCCGGGACACCGCCTCTGATGCCCGAGCCCTCCGCCGTTGCACGGGCACCCTCTTCCCCACCCTGCGTGGTTCATGCCAGCTGCCGGCTGGAGCCCAAGTCTCTTTGTAGCCGAGGCCGGGGCGGGGCGGGGGGCACAATGCCAAGGCTCCTCAAGCGTCCCGGAAGACCTGCCAGCCTCCGCCTGGATGCCAGTCCCTTGCCCCGGCCTTCTCTGCCTCCATCTGCCTGGCGGGCACCGCCGTGCCAGCTGCTCTGTTCCCCTCCCCTCCGTGCCGGGTGCCCCCCCTCCCCAGGCTGCAATTTGTGCACCAACCTGGCATCTCTCTCGCATGCTGTCCCCCCCCACCCGCCCAGTTGGCATCGGCGATGGTGAGCAGAGCGAATGCCGCAGAAAGGAGGGAGGGAGGGGAGGAGGGAGGGTGGCAGGGCGGGCGGCTGTTCCATGCCAGCTGTCATCACCCCTCCCCTGTGCAGAATCTCTCCTGGTATCCGGCTGGCATACGCCACCTCCCCCTGCCATCTTCCTCTCTTTCCTTCCATCACGGGCGTCCTTGCTCAAGCCATCTTCGGCTTCTCTGCCCGCGTTCTCTTTCTCTCTCTCTCTCTCTCTTTCTCTCTCTCTCTCTCTCTCTCTCTCTTCCTACTTTCCCTGAGACCTCTGGGCAACATTCTCCTGCCTCCACTCCTCCTTCTCCCTCTTTCTCCATCGCCCCATCCTTTCTCTCTCTCTCTCTCCCGACCCTTTTCCTTAGCGCCAACCTGATTCCGGCACCCCATTCCCAACGCCGGGTCCGGTGCAGGTGCCCTCCTCTTTATGCCAACCACGGGCAAGGGCTCGGGGGGGGCGTGTGTGTGTCTGTGTGTGTCTGTGTGTGTGCGCACAGCCACTTCTAGCATCCTTCTCGGGGAAACAACACTCCCCCCCCCAATGTACGACACATAACAGAGAGTCTTTCGGCTTTCATCTCGCCCGGCCCCGCCCGCCGTGGAAAAGTGGCACTCTGCCAGCCCATAAACAGCCATCTGTGCCCCAGTCTGCAGCCCCCTTCCCCCATCGCAGCACTAATTGGCAGCTGAATTAATTAAGTCCGGGTTGCTAATTAACATTCCTACGGTGGCGTGTGCAAGGGGAAACTTACTACCAGCACCGCAGCAAAAAACAAAAACAAAACAAAACTGGGAACGAAGCACCGGGCGGGCGGTGAGTTGGCAAAGGGTGGCTTGATTTGCACCAGCGGAGGGACCCAAAACTGGGAGAATTTGCATCAGGCTTTAAAAATGAAGTAAAATAAAATCGATCAATTGCAGGTCGTCCTCGGCTTAAAACGCTTCATTTAGTGACCATTCCAAGTTACGACGGCACTGAAAAAAGGGACTGATGACTTTGCTTTTCAGTTATGACCCTTGCAGCATCCCCATGATCACGCGATCAAAATTCAGATGGTTGGCAACCAACTCATATTTATGACGGTCGCAATGTCGCAGGATCCAGTGACCCCCTTTTGGAACCTTCTGTCAAGCAAATTGAAAGAATAGAACAGAACAGAACAGAATAGAATAATAAAATATGGAATAGAATAGAATAGAATAGAATAGAATAGAATAGAATAGAATAGAATAGAATAGAATAAGAAATAGAATGTAATATAGAATAGAATACAATATAGAATAGAATAATAAAATATAGAATAGAACAGAATAGAATAGAATAAGAAATAGAATGTAATATACAATAAAATAGAATAGAATGATAAAATATAGAATAAAATATAGAATAGAATAGAATAGAATAGAATAGAATAGAATAGAATAGAATAGAATAGAATAGAATAGAATAATAAAATATAGAACGGAATAGAATAAGAAATAGAATATAGAATAGAATAAAATATAGAATAGAATAATAAAATATAGAACAGAATAGAATAAGAAATAGAATGTAATATACAATAGAATGATAAAATATAGAATAGAGCAATAAAATAGAGAATAGAGCAATAAAATAGAGAATAGAATAGAGCAATAAAATAGAGAATAGAATAGAATAGAGCAATAAAATATAGACTAGAATAGAATAGAGCAATAAAATATAGAATAGAATAGAGCAATAAAATATAGAATAGAATAGAATAAGAAATAGAATGGAATATAGAATAGAATAGAATAGAATAACAAAGTTGGAAGGGAACCTGGAGGTCATCTAGTCCAACCCCCTGCTCAGACCCCTGGAACTTGCAACCGTGATAAGTACATGCCAGTTGCCAAGCGTCTGAATTTTGCTCACGTGATCCCGGGGAGGCTGCAACGGTCGCCAAGTGTGAAAAACGGTCAGAAGTTCACTTTTTTTGAACGGTCACTAAATGAAAGCTTGTTAAGTCGAGGGCTACGTGTAAATCTCTCAGTCTTGTTTCTCCCAACATCATTGCTTTACTAAGGACAATAAAAAAAAATTTGAAAAGCAGTTTCAAAGTTAGTATAGTGTACTGTAGTCTGTAGAGCAGTGTTTCACAATCTAGGCGACTTTAAGATGGGTAGATTTCAACTCCCAGAATTCCATAGCCAGCAATGTTAGCCAAGGAATTCTGGGAGTTAAAGTCCACCCATCTTCAATTTATTAAGCTTCCTTACAGCCATATTGGCTGGGGTATTCTGGGAGTTGAAGTCCAGCATCTTAAAGTGACTAAGGTTGCTAATTCCCATCCTGACTAAGGAATTCTGGGCATTGGTGATCTCCTGATGATTGGCTCAAAGTCATCCAACCAGTTTTCATACCAAAGGCGGGACTAGAATTCACCATCTCCTAGTGATTGGCTCAATGTCACCCAGCTGGCTTTCATGCCTAAGGCGGGATTAGAACTCACCGTCTCCTGGTGATTGGTCCAAAGTCACCCAGCCGGATTTCATGTATTATGTAGGAAGAATTATTATGTATTAACACAGACAAAGAAGGTATTTACAATTCATTCAATGCAGTCTCCCCATTGTTTCAAGCTGTGTGGATTTAGTTACTGTAGCTTATTCAACAAACCATGGTTGTAACCAAACCAGATTGCAATGGTTGAAACTCTTGATGTGGGGTGTGTATGTGTGTGTGTAACTAGCTAGGATAGATAGATGGATGGATGGATGGATGGATGGACGGACGGACAGACAGGCATATGAGATAGATAGATAGATAGATAGATAGATAGATAGATAGATAGATAGATAGATAGATAGATGGATAGATGGATGGATGGATGGATGGATGGATGGATGGATGGATGGATGGATGGATGGACAGACAGGCATATGAGATAGATAGATAGATAGATAGATAGATAGATAGATAGATAGATAGATAGATAGATAGATAGATAGATAGATATTTTCCATTCAATATTAGGTTAAAACTAACCAGCACTTTCAATTGTGGAATCAATTCCTCCAAGCTTCATGGGACTCTCATCCCCATGTTTCCTAGCTCACCTGGCCCAAAGACTGTGGATACTGGGAACTGGAGTCTACTAATCCAGGGAGAGCCACTTTCAGGCCTTGCCACAGCAAACCAGGGTTCAGATAGCCACAAACTTTGGCTGGTTGATCTTACAATTGGTCTATCCCAGCCTGGCCTACCTGTCAGGTTTTCCCCACCCCCACCCCAAGATATAATAATAATAATAATAATAATAATAATAATAATAATAATAATAATAATGATGATGATGATGGAATGGTGGGAAAATTTGATAGATGGCTGTCAGATTCACAGGGCAGGCTACCCCACAGGCCCCAGCTTCAAAGCAAGCCCATGAAGCAATGTTTTTCAATCTTGTCAACCTTGTCAACTCCCAGAATTCCCCAACCAACACAGCGGAATTCTGGGACCTGAAGTCCAGACGTGTTCAAGCTGTTGAGAAAGATTGAGAAACACAGCCATAAAAAATAATAATTATTATTTTTGGCTTGCTGGCCCTGCATCCTAGCAAAGTCCAGCATTTAGGAATAGCCAACAGGGGTGTCTTTCGGGAAGAGAAATCCCTGGATTTTCACCCCCCCTTCTTTTAATTAGCCCCCCCTCCAATTCCTGTGCTCCCCTCCCTCTCGCTCTGTCGAATCCCCGGTGGAATTTCACATACAGGGCCAAACAACAACAACAACAAAAAGACGGAAAGGGGAAACAGAGGCAGGAGCAGATAAATTAAATGCAGGGGGGAAAAAAATGGCAGGCAGAGGGAAAGAGGGAGAGGAAGAATAAAAGGGAGGAAAGAGAGGAAAAGAGGGGAGAGGGCTGGTGAGGGGCTGCAGCGAGGGAGACAGGTCGCAGCACTGAATGGCGGCGCCAAATTAATTTGAGGAGTGGGAGGCTGCGTGGTCGGAATGAAAATGAGGGGGGGGAGAGGAGGAATCGGGGTGCAGGGAGCCCCCTGCAGGCCGAGATAGGTAAAGGCACAAAAGATGGTGGCTGGAAGCGATTCGCCCCCAAAATGCAGATGGACTCAGGTGGGTGGGTGGGTGGGTGGTCAATCCTAAGACCCCCTCCCCTTTCTCCAGGTGAGGTGACCCCCACCTGCCCTCTGCCCTTCAGACTCCCATCTCCAGGGCCCCCCCATCAAACTGGGATCCACGTCCTGACACCTGGGCTCTGGCACCACCAACCCCATCATCCACTCCCTTGTTTCTCCTTAGGGGCGGACTCTACCGCTTGGGCAACTGAAGAGGCTAGACAGCCACCTTTCGAGGAGCTTTTGCTGCCAATGGAAGGATTATCCACCGGGAGCCGAGTTCGGGTCCTGCTTCGGCCACAGCAACCGACAAGGCGACTGGGTTTTTTTCCCGTTGATTTTTATCTGACTTTCCCCCCCCCCCAACTCAAGGCGGCAAACATACCTAATGCTCTTTCCTCCTTGTCTTTTCCCCACGACGACAACCCTGTGAGGTGGGTTGGCCCAAAATCATCCAGCTGGCTTTCATGCTTAAGGCGGGACTAGAACTCACCGTCTCCTGGTGATTGGCCCAAAGTTACCCAGCCAGCTTTCATGCCTAAGGTGGGACTAGAACTCACCGTCTCCTGGTGATTGGCTCAGTCACCCAGCCTCTTTCAAGTCTAAGGCAGGACTAGAACTCACTGTCTTCTTGTGGTTGGTCCAGAGTGACTCAGTGGGCTTTCATGCCCAAGGCAGGACTAGAACTCACTGTCTCCTGATGATTGGCCCAAAGTCACTCAGCGGCTGTCACATTTAAGGCGGGACTAGAACTCACCGTCTCCTGGTGATTGGGCCAAAGCCACCCAGCTGGCTTTCCTCACTAAGGAGATTACGAGTTCTAGTTCCACTTTAGGCCCCAAAGCTGGCTGGGTGAATTTGGACTAATTACTAGGCGATGGCGAGTTCTAGTTCCGCCTCAGGCCTGAAACACAGCGGAGTGATTCTCCGTCAATCACCAGGAGACGGGGAGTTCTAGTCCCATCTTAGGACTGAAAGCCGGCTGGGTGACTTTGGGCCAATCACCAGGAGACTGGGAGTTCTAGTCCCACCTTAAGCACAAAAGCTGGCAGGGTGCCCTTGGGCCACGCCCTCTCCCTCAGCCCAACCCACCTCACAAGGTTGGTTTTCTGGAGAAAATACAGAGGAAGGTGCGTTGGATAGGTTCACCGCCTTATTTATAAAAACAATAAAACACGGGACCCAAATAAATAACATTAAAATAAACCATCTCAGGGTGGGTAGGAAGAGTGGAGTAGCGCTGTTCACCCCATCAACACCCCCCACACCCCAAAAGCTAAAAAAAAAACTACCCCACAACTCCCTGCAATCTGGTGCAATTTCTCCATTTCTATCTTCTTCTGTTTTTTTTTTCTCTCGTCCTTTTGCCCGCTGCCCCCCCCTCCCCGATTCCTCGAGCGTGTTAAGCCATCGATTCCCTCCTCGTGTTTATCGGATTCCACTTAGCCCGATCAGAGTTTAAAACAGGCGAGGATTCCCTTCCGAGCTCCGTCGCGGCCTCCCCTCAGCCTGAGTTTGGATCAATGCCATTGATTTTGCCAGTCACTTTAAAGGCAGACGAGGGGGTTGGGGGGGGGAGAGAGAAAGACGGAAACGGGGAGGGGGATTCCCGTATTAAGGAGGTTGATTGCAAAAAAAAAAAAGAAGGAAGGAAGGGAAAAGAAAGGGAAGGAGGGAAGAAAGGAAGGAAGGGAAGGAGGGAAGGAAGAAAGGAAGGGAAAGGGAATGAGGAAGGAAGAAAGGAAGGGAAAAGGAAGGGAATGAGGGAAGAAAGGAAGGGAATGAGGAAGGAAGAAAGGAAGGAAGGGAATGAGGGAAGGAAGAAAGGAAGGGAATGAGGAAGGAAGGAAGGAAGGGAAAAGGAAGGGAATGAGGGAAGGAAGAAAGGAAGGAAGGGAATAGGAAGAAAAGGAAAGAAGGAAGGTAAAAGGAAAGGAATGAGAGAAGAAAGGAAGGTAGGAAGGGAATAGGAAGAAAAGGAAGGAAGGAAGGTAAAAGGAAGGGAAGGAGGGAAGGAGGAAAGGAAGGTAAAAGGAAGAAAAGGAAGGGAATGAGGGAAGGAAGAAAGGAAGGTAAAAGGAAGAAAAGGAAGGGAATGGGGAAGGAAGCAAGGCAGGAAGGAAGGCAAGAAAAAAGGGAAGAAATGGAGGAAAAGGATAGGGAGAAGGGAAAGGAAGAAGAAAGGAAGGAAAAAGGAAGAAAGGAAAGGGAATAGGGAGAGAAGGAAGAAAGGAAGGTAATGGGGGAAGGAAGCAAGGAAGGAACAAGGAAAGAGGGAGGAAGGGAGAGGCAGGGAAGAAGAAGGAAGGAAAAAAGGGAAGAAAGGAAGGAGGAAAAAGAAGGAAAGGAATAGGGAGAAGGGAGCAAGAAAAGGAAGGAAAAAGGAAGAAAGGAAAGGGAATAGGAAGAAGGAAAGAGGGAAAGAAGGAAGGAAGGGAATGGAAGGAAGGTAAAAAGAAGAAAAAAAAGGGAATGGGGGAAGGAAGGAAGGAGGGAGGGAAGAAAAGAAGATGAAAGAAAGAAAACACAACCCAAAGTCACAACATGTTGCTGGCTGAGGAATTCTGGGAGTTGAAGTCCACAAGCAGGGGTCTTCAAACTTGGCCCTTTGATGACTTGTGGACTTCAACTCCAGAATTCCTCAGCCAGCATGAGGGAACTATGGCCCTTTTATGACTTGTGGACTTCAACTCCCAGAATTCCTCAGCCAGCATGAGGGAACTATGGCCCTTTTATGACTTGTGGACTTCAACTCCCAGAATTCCTCAGCCAGCGTGAGGGAACTATGGCCCTTTTATGACTTGTGGACTTCAACTCCCAGAATTCCTCAGCCAGCGTGAGGGAACTATGGCTCTTTTATGACTTGTGGACTTCAACTCCCAGAATTCCTCAGCCAGCGTGAGGGAACTATGGCCCTTTGATGACTTGTGGACTTCAACTCCCAGAATTCCTCAGCCAGCATGAGGGAACTATGGCCCTTTTATGACTTATGGACTTCAACTCCCAGAATTCCTCAGCCGGCGTGAGGGAACTATGGCCTTTTCATGACTTGTGGACTTCAACTCCCAGAATTCCTTAGCCAGCGTGAGGGAACTAGGACCCTTTTATGACTTGTGGACTTCAACTCCCAGCAGTGCCTGGCTGAGGAATTCTGGGAGTTGAAGTCCACCAGTCCTCAAAGGGCCGAGTTTCAAGACCCCTGTGCTATGCTGTCAGAAAACAACCTGAGATTGGGGGGGGGGGATGAATTGCAGAAACAGCGGAGAAAAATTGAGAAAGGGACAAGCCCTGATCGCCCGTCGGGAACCGGTTTAACCATGTTAAACTTCAAATTCTTTTTTTGGGGGGGAAAAAAAATTCCCTTTTCTTCACACCGAGGGGGAAATGGGAATTAAGAGCAAAACCCAAATTTGCTTTTTTTCCCTCACACCCCCCCTAACTGACATCACAGGAAAGTTAAAAAAAAAAAAAAAAGCAAACCAGAGTTTAAACAGGAAAAGATGGCCCTTCAGCTTTATTATGAACAACGAATGACTGTTAATTGTTACGGGCTAAATCGGGGTGTCATTCCCAGCTATTGGGGGATCTGCAGACCTCGATCCCGAGTAGTGAGGTTTATCGTCTCCTGCGAAAACCTGGAGGGTGAGGGAGGGAAAAGAAGGGGAGAGAAAGAAAGAAAGGAAGGAAGGAAGGGAATGAATTCAGTGCAGAAAATATATATATATATATAGCTTCAGGTAGGAAGAGACTGGGTTTCTATCAAGAGCCTAGACCTCAGTAAGGACCACAATGGACCCGAACATTTCTGTCGCCTAGTGAGACATTTGCTAAGTGGAGTTTGCTCCATTTTACTGCCTTTCTTGTCACAGGGGTTAAGTAAATCACTACAGTAGTAATCTGGTTGTTAACGGAATCTGGCTCCCCCCCCCCGTTGACTTGGCTTGTCACAAAAAGAGATCATGTGACACGCCCCGGGACACTGCGACCGTCATAAATTTGAAGCGTCTGAATTTTGATCACGCGACCACAGAGACGCTGCAACGGGTCGTGTGAAAAAAATGACCCTAAATCGCTTTTTTTCCAGCTCTGTTGTAACTTCAAACGGTCACTACACAAATTGCCGTTAAGTCGAGGACTTTACCTGTACTTTACGGCAAACTTGAGGGAAGAAAAAAAAAAAAAGGCCAAAATGCCCTGTAGCTATTTGGGACTTTCGATTTTTTGGGAGGCTTCCTTGCTTTGCATCGTTCCAGATTTTAATCTTTTCGCAAGGGAAGAATTCGAACTCAAGTTTTTTTTCCCCCCCGTCGCTTCCTAAAACGGAACTGGAGTCAGCCGGAATTTGGGGTGCAGGCAGGAAATTTTGCTAAACTTCCTAATTTTCTGATTTAAACGGGGCGGGGGGGGGGAAGAGATCACCCGCTTTTAATTCAGCGCTTACCTTTCCGCTTGCTCCGTTTCGTGCTGACCTTCTTCCTTCTCTTGTTGGGTGGATTTAAATCCTGTAAGGAAGAAGCCGGAGAAGAAGAAAAAAAAAAAAAAAGAGATCAGCGGAAAGAGAAGATCAGGACGCAGAGGGGAATCTAAGGATGGAGAAGGGGATTCCGTGCTTCGGGAAATAAGTCCTCTATTAAGGATCGCAAGGGAGCCTGGAATTGTGGTGGTAAATCATTGCACTTGTTCAGCAGATCACCAAGGGACCCAATTCCATTTTATAACCGTTTAGTGAGTCACTCCCAGAATTCCCCAGCCAAAATGGCTGTTAGGAACCTTAGTAAATTGAAGATGGGTGGACTTCAACTCCCAGAATTCCTCAGCCAATATGGCTGTTAAGAACCTCAGTAAATTGAAGATGGGTGGACTTCAACTCCCAGAATTCCTCAGCCAACATGGGAGTAAGCAACCATTGTAATTTTAAGATGGGCGGACTTCAACTCCCAGAATTCCTCAGCCAATATGGCTGTTAGGAACCTTAGTAAATTGAAGATGGGTGGACTTCAACTCCCAGAATTCCTCAGCCAATATGGCTATTAGGAACCTTAATAAATTGAAGATGGCTGGACTTCAACTCCCAGAATTCCCCAGCCAACATGGGAGTAAGCAACCATTGTAATTTTAAGATGGGCGGACTTCAACTCCCAGAATTCCTCAGCCAATATGGCTGTTAGGAACCTTTGTAAATTGAAGATGGGTGGACTTCAACTCCCAGAATTCCTCAGCCAATATGGCTGTTAGGAACCTTACTAATTTTAAGATGGTGGACTTCAACTCTCAGAATTCCTCACCTAACATTGCTGGCTGTGGAATGCTGGGAGTTGAAGTCCACCCATCTTAAAGGTGCTGAGGTTGAAAAACACCACCCCAGACTCTCTCAGAAAGAAGCCACAGACACGAAAAGTTCTGATGATCCCCTCCATGGCTAAGGGGATCCACTCCCAGTTTGCAAAGCGTGGTAAGTAGGAAGGTTTACGGGCATAGATCAGCTATTCCAAGGACCTAAGGCTAGGAAGCAGGAGATTATGAGTTCAAGTCCCACCTCAGCATGAAAGCCAGCTGGGTGACTTTGGGTCAATCACCAGGAGACAGGGAGTTCTAGTCCCATCTTGGCCACCAAAGTCACCGAAGTGACTTTGAGCCAGTCACCAGGAGACAGTGAGTTCTAGTCCTGCTTTAGGCATAAAAACTAGTTGAGTGACTCTGGGCCCATTCACCCGGAGACAGGGAGTTCTAGTCCCGCCTTAGAAATGAAAGCCAGCTGAGTGACTTTGAGCCAATCACCAGGAGACGGTAAGTTCTAGTCCCGCCTTAGCACAAAAGCCTGTTTTTGGGTGATTCTGGCCCAATCACCAGGAGACGGTGAGTTCTAGTCCTGTCTTAGGCAATAAAGCTAGCTAAGTGACTTTGAGCCAGTCACCAGGAGACAGAGAGTTCTAGTCCCGCCTTAGGCATGAAACTCACTTCTCCCAGAGATGGGGTGGCCCCCGTGAGGGCGCTGATGTCCCGGAAGTGGGTGAGGGAGCCGAGTTGGGAGCCGAGGACCACTCCTTGTCTACGACGGGCTTTCTCCTTCCGGGTCACGTTGAGACGGACCATCATGCTCTCCTCGTAGTTGGTCCTGCAAGAAGATGGGACATGTTTGGAAAGCAAAGGTAAAAGAAGGCAGCCTGGCTGATGGTATTCCAAGGTAGATTGCATCTGCCTCTGGAAGCTCCACCTAGTACAACTGAGACTCCTGCTTCCAGGTCTCTGAGGCCTATCCTTTAGGTCCTTCCACGGTGCTCTCTCTTATCAGAGCCTGGGCGCCCAACCCGTAAATCTTCGAATTGGGTGAGGGGTTGGTCTAGATGACCTATGAGATCCCTTCCAACTGCTATTCTATTCTATTCTAATTTTATATTCTATTCTATACTGCATTCTATTCTATATTCTATTCTATTCTAATTCTATTCTGTATTTTATTATTCTATTCTGTATTTTATTCTATTCTATACTGCATTCTATTCTATATTCTCTTCTATATTCTCTTCTATACTGCATTCTATTCTATTCTAATTCTATTCTGTATTTTATTATTCTATTCTATTCTATATTTTATTATTCTATTCTATTCTATTCTATTCTCCATCATAATGCTGAGAAAAGGCGTGGACTTCAACTCCCAGGATTCCTGAGTCAGCATGGGGGAAACTTTGGCCCCTTCACGACTCGTGGACTTCAACTCCCAGAATTCCTGGGCCAGCCTGGAAACCTCTCCCATTTCCCCTCAGCATGGCTGGCTCAGGAATTCTGGGAGTTGAAGTCCACCAGTCATAAAAGAGCCAAGGTTGCCTACCCCTGGCCTATCCTATCCTATCCTTTATTTCTATTCTATTTTTCCAATCTTGCCAGAAAACCTGGGATCTCCCCATTCCTTCTCTCAAGCCCAAATATATTTTGGAAACTTCTGGATGCACTGCGGAGTATTTTAAGTTAAGAAAGTTTGGCCCACCGTTACGTTCAATCCTCCTGGAAGCCAGTTGGGTCTAGTGGTTACGGCATGGGGCTAGAAAGCAGGAGATGGTGAGTCTGAATCCGGCCTTAGCCATGAAAGTCGGCTGAATGACTTTGAGCCAATCACCAGGAGACAATGAATTCTAGTTCCATCTTGGGTATTAAAGCTGGCTGGTAACTTTGGGTAAATCACCAGGAGACGGTGAGTTCTAGTCTCTCCATAGGCACGAAAGCCAGCTGGGTGGCTATGAGACAATCACTAGCAGATGCTGAGTTCTAGTGCTGCCTTAGGCAGAAAAATGGGTTGAGCTGATCACCAGGGAAGCTGGGAGGATGAAGGAATATTTTGTCTGGAATTATTTGTAAAAGTAACACAGGCAGGACCCAATAAATAAATGAATGAATAAAGTAAGCAAGCAAGTAATAATATATATATATATAAATAAATAAATAAATAAATAAATAAAAAGAAAGAAAAGAACAAACGAACTTTTATTTGGCCAAGTGTGATTACATACACAAGAGGAAGAAAGGAAGGAAAGAAGGAAGGAAGAAAAAAGAAAGAAAGAAAGAAAGACAAAGAAAGAAGGAAAGAACTTTTATTTGACTAAGTATTATTATATACACAAGAGGAAGGAAGGAAGGAAGGAAGGAAGGAAGGAAGGAAAGAAAGAAAGAAAGAAAGAAAGAAAGAAAGAAAGAAAGAAAGAAAGAAAGAAAGAAAGAAAGAAAGAAAGAAAGAAAGAAAACTTTTATTTGGCCAAGTGTGATTACATACACAATAGGGAGGAAGCAAGGAAGAAAAAAGAAAGAAAGAGAAAGAAAGAAAGAAAGAAAGAAAGAAAGAAAGAAAGAAAGAAAGAAAGAAAGAAAGAAAGAAAGAAAGAAAGAAAGAAAGAATTTTTATTTGGCCAAGTGTGATTACATACACAAGAGGAAGGAAGGAAGGAAGGAAGGAAGGAAGGAAGGAAGGAAGGAAGGAAGGAAGGAAGGAAGGAAGGAAGGAAGGAAGGAAGGAAGGAAAAAGAAAGAAAGAAAGAAAGAACTTTTATTTGGCCAAGTGTGATTACATACACAAGAGGAAGGAAGGAAGGAAGGAAGGAAGGAAGAAAGAAAGGAAGAAAGAAAGAAAGAGAAAGAAAGAAAGAACTTTTATTTGGCCAAGTGTGATTACATACACAAGAGGAAGGAAGGAAGGAAGGAAGGAAGGAAGGAAGGAAGGAAGGAAGGAAGGAAGGAAGGAAGGAAGGAAGGAAGTCAGTCCCCCTTGCCCTCCTTGCCCCTGGTCTGACCCTTCCCTTCTTCCTCACTAACCGGTGCTCATCCTCCCGGTTCTGCCGGGCCGTGTGGGCGTGATGCCCTTCCCGGATCTCTTCCGGAGCGTCGGAATACTGCTCCTTCAGCTCCCGGATGATGGAGCTACTCAGTGCTCGCTTTTTGGCTTGTTCGGCCATCTTCTTCTCTCTCTCCATCTCGGTTTCGTCTGCGAGAGACAGACAAGAGAGAGATGTTCGTGCCGGATACGGCAACCCGGTTTATTCTTCCTTACGTCGCGACGCCAAACTCCGCCCCTCCCTTTGCTCAAACCAGGTTGCATTCTTACTGTAATGCACGGGGACCAGACGAGGTGGGACGTATTTCCGGATGCCTCCTTTGGAGGTGTCTTTCCCAGCAGTCTTGGCGGTGCCCCCAACATCCTCTTCCTCTTCTCCGTCTTCCGAGTCACTGAGCTGGGAACGGGACAAAGGAATTGGGCGGGGGGTTGGACTAGATGACCTACAAGGTCCCTTCCAACTCTGTTAATTCTAATGGCAAGGGATTGGTGGAACTTAAAGAGTAGACCCATGTTTCTTAATCTGGGTACTTTTATGAGGTGGGGACTTCAATTCCCAGAATCCCCCAGCCAGCGGGTCGATCGCAACTCTCAGAATTCTCTCCAGCCAGCATTTGTGGATTTTAACTCCCTCACTTTGGGCCAATCACCAGGAGACAGTGAGTTCTAGTCCTGCCTTAGGCATGAGAGCCAGCTAGGTGATTTTAGGCCAATCACTAGGAGGTGGTGAGTTCTAGTCTCAAGCATGAAAGCCATCTGAGAGACTTTGGGCCAATCACTAGGAGGTGGCGAGTTCTAGTCCCAGGCATGAAAGCCATCTGAGAGACTTTGGGCCAATCACTAGGAGGTGGTGAATTCTAGTCCCAGACATGAAAGCCATCTGGGAGACTTTGGGCCAATCACTAGGAGGTGGCGAGTTCTAGTCCGAAGCATGAAAGCCATCTGGGAGACTTTGGGCCAATCACTAGGAGGTGGTGAGTTCTAGTCATGACAGCTGACCTGGTGACTCTGGGACATTCATGAGAAGACAAATAAAGATAAAAGGAGGATAAAAACATTTTTGGAAGGACAGATAACTTTCTCCTAAGCGCTACCATGACATTTTCTCAAGTCACAAAGGCTGAACTGCCGTTAGGCCAACATCCCTTTTTCTCCTAGCAACGATCAAACCATTTTCCAAGCTGCCTTAAAATTGGTCTCGGCTCAACCTCCATCAAATGATTAGGATGATTAATATTAAGCCCCTGGTGATTTTCCAGAGTCTCTCTTTCCAAACAGCAGTTCTACCTCCTCAAAGAAAGATGGAGAGGGAGGAAGGGATCTATTTACACACTCCCCGATGTATGCAAAATAATCCAGTCTATTTTAAATCTTCCGGAAATGTTCTTTTTCTCAAAAACACGGCGGTTTTGGTTTTTTTTGAGAGTCGGAAGTTTCCACAAATGAACCGTTTGCAGCCTTTTCTAGCAAATTCGAAGACCGAAAAAAGCGGAGAGGAGAAACAAGAGACCGAGAAAAACTCAAAGCACAAAAATACATTTTGCAAATTTGATTTCACAATAACAATTAACTTTCTCCAATCTTGACGTCACCCAGATTCACTGCTCTGGGGGCTGTCACACAGCCTGCCCAGACGTTTGACCCCCCAATTCATTTTTTTGCTCTGAAGCCCCAGCTAGGCTATCTGGAGTCCTCCGTTTATGACCGTTTGTCCCATCGGCATGGGGAAAAGGGACTTATGACTGGTCCTCACACTTAACGACCGTCAACGCATTCCCCTCTCTCACAGGGATAAAATTTGGGCGCTTGGCAACAAGTGTGTATTTACACTGGTGCCCTTCGCAGCCAGCTTCAGCCGTGTGATTCGTTTTAACAACCGCAGGGATTTGCTTCCCAACCATGGCAAAAAAAAAAAAAAAAAAAAAGGTGCAAAATCAGCACAGCTCATTTTAAAGTAGGATAATGAAAATACAGAAGAATAAAGTGGAAGAATAATAACGATAATGAAAAAATCACTGCAGTAAAATGATGCGTCTGCCTAATTACTGGAATAAAAGCTGTGTTAATACGTGACTAACCCAAAAGCACATTTGCATTCAGAAACATTGTATAAAGTAAAACTCTCTTCATTGTATGCCTGTGAGAAATTAACCTCATGAAATACAAGGTAGGTTTCTATGTGTGGTTCTTGGTTCCTGAGAAAAAGAAAGCTACAAAACTGTAGTTTGGACCCGCCCTGGGGCTTCTTCAGAATTGCTATTTGCTTCTGAACCTTGCGCAAATAAATCTGGATGGGCGTTAACAGATTGAGGCTCAACCCCGACAAGACAGAGTGGCTGTGGGTGATGCCTCCCAAGGACATTTCAATCTGTCCTTCCATTACTCTGGGGGGGGGGTGAATCTATAAACCCCTCGGAGAAGGTCCGCAACTTGGGAGTCCTCCTCGATCCACAGCTGACATTGGATCATCATCTGTCGGCTGTGGCGAGGGGGGCATTTGCCCAGGTTCGCCTGGTGCACCAGTTGCGCCCTTATTTGGACCGGGAGTCTCTCCTCACAGTCACACATGCCCTTGTCACCTCGAGGATCGACTACTGCAACGCTCTCTACATGGGGCTACCCTTGAAGAGTGTTCGGAGACTACAATTAGTGCAAAATGCAGCTGCGCGAGCAGTTGTGGGCCTTCCACGTCGTGCCCACATTTCGTCAACTCTCCGCATGCTGCATTGGCTCTTGGTCTCCGAGCGCAATTCAAGGTGTTGGTCATTACCTATAAAGCCCTTCATGGCATGGGACCAGGATACTTACGGGGCCGTCTTCTGCCACATACTTCCCTACGACCGGTGAGAGCGCACAGGGTCGGCCTCCTCCGGGTCCCGTTAGCGAAACAATGTCGTCTGGCGGGTCCTAGGGGGAGGGCCTTCTCTGTTGTGGCCCCCGCCCTCTGGAACCAACTGCCTCCTGAAGTCCGCGTTTCTCCGACTCTCCCGGCCTTCCGAAAGAACCTTAAAACTTACCTCTGCCGGCAGGCCTGGGGATGATTGTGGATTGAATGATGAATATGAGTGGGGTTTTATTTTATTTTTTAGATATTTCTTGTTTGGACTTATATTGAAATTTGATGTTTATATATATGTTGTTAGCCGCTCCGAGTCTTCGGAGAGGAGCGGCATACAAGCCCGAACAAATAAATAAATAAATAAATAAATCTCTCTGCTAAACCCTCTGGAATTTGTAAAAGTTCCTTTCCGTTTTCCACAAGAATTTAATAAACTGCCAGGCTTCACAATGGCAATATTAGGCCCAAATGCGGTCGTAGGTCCAGGAACACCCCCTCCCCCAAATTCATTTTTGCTCGACTTACGACCGCAATCGGACCCAAAGTGACTGTTCGAGCTAGTCCTGGACTTACGACCACAATTGAGCCCCCCCTCCCGAACTGTGGTAAATTGAGGACCACCTGTGTTCCAATCTTCCTCTTTTCCTACCTTGCTGACCAAGTTATCCGGATTTGCTTTGAATGTCAAGGGATCGTCTTCATCTGAAAGGAAAGAAGCCGGTTTAAGATGGCTCTACTGAAGGGTCCAGTTTGCACCCTGTTTTTTCCCAGCACACCCCCTCCAAACCCCTCATGACTCACCCAGCCCCCCAGTAACAGCTGCCTTCACCAGCTTGTCCACCTGGTATTTCAGTTTCTGCTCAATCGGACGCATCTTCTCCAGCACCTGTGCCATCCCCCACCCACCCCCCAAAAATAATTATTTAGTTTAAATACATCAGTCTTTCTCAAGTGTATCAGCTTGAAGATAGGAGGACCTCAACTCCCAGAATTCCAAAGCCAGCAATGTTAGCTGGGGAATTCTGGGAGTTGAAGTCCAACCCTCTTCAATTTACCAAGGTTTCTAACGGCCATATTGGCTGTGGAATTCTGGGAGATGAAGTCCAGCCCTCTTCAATTTACTAAGGTTTCTAATGGCCATATTGGCTGGGGAATTCTGGGAGATGAAGTCCAGCCCTCTTCAATTTACCAAGGTTTCTAACGGCCATATTGGCTGTGGAATTCTGGGAGATGAAGTCCAGCCCTCTTCAATTTACCAAGGTTTCTAACAGCCATATTGGCTTTGGAATTCTGGGAGATGAAGTCCAGCCCTCTTCAATTTACCAAGGTTTCTAACGGCCATATTGCCTGTGGAATTCTGGGAGTTGAAGTCCAGCCCTCTTCAATTTACTAAGGTTTCTAATGGCCATATTGGCTGGGGAATTCTGGGAGTTGAAGTCCAGCCCTCTTCAGTTTACTAAGGTTTCTAATGGCCATATTGGCTGGGGAATTCTGGGAGTTGAAGTCCAGCCATCTTAAAATTGCCAAGGTTGCTAACGGAATGCTGGCTGTGGAATTCTGGGAGATGAAGTCCAGCCCTCTTCAATTTACTAAGGTTTCTTCTAATGGCCATATTGGCTGGGGAATTCTGGGAGATGAAGTCCAGCCTTCTTAAAGCAGCCACGGTTGAGAAATTGACTCATGTTATCCTGCGATTCTGAGTGACTTATCAATATAAAACATCTTCAGTTTTAGCGTTAGCCTTAAAGCACAGCTAACAGCTCAGAGTTTTATTGATTATTCTGCTGATTTATTAGATTGTTATTCAGGAGTTCAAGGCAGCCTACACAGCTTCGCCTCCCCCCTCCCATTTTCCATCACAAGGGTGATTGGCTCACAATCTTTGGGAACAACCAGGAAGAGAGCAATACAAATTATTTTGGAAATTGCTTAAGATCCGATTGTAAGAATCTTAAGTTGAGGACTCCCTGTAGTCTCTTAGCCATCCTACTTTGCAGGGCTGTTGTGTGGCTGGAAAGGCTTGGTTTGCTATATAAAATGGAGGATCAACCCCTATCAAATATATAAGCAAATATAAATAATTTTTTAAAAAAATAACAAACGTGCATTTAAGATTTTGATTTTATTTTTTTTGAAAAAAAATCTTATTCCTTGAGAAGAGCTGCGCCAGCCAATTGCAATCACACAACTTTCCAATATCTGGACTTCAACTCCCAGAATCCCCTAGCCGGTGTGAAATTCCCAGAATCCTCCTCCTCAGCTGGCTGGGGAATTCTGGGAGTTGAAGTCCACCCATCTAATGGACCAGGCTCTCCCTGCAAGAAGTCCAGGATGGCTCATACCGTCCGCGTTTCCACCAGCCGCAATAAGGCAGGGTGATTGGCCACAGACCGTCCCGAGGTCTTCTCCAACATCAAGTGTGAGAGATCTTGAAGATAGAGGAGAAGGAGATGGTCCTTGACTTCCAAGAAACTGAGGCCCTGATAAAAAGAGAAAAGGAGGTTGGTGAATCATGGGGAAGATTTAGGACCTTGAGTGGAGACTCTGGGAACAGAATTCAGGTATGAAATGTCACCACAGAAGGAGACACTGGAATGGACACAGTGGGGGGATAGAATGGAATGGAATGGAATGGAATGGAATGGAATGGAATAGAATAGAATAGAATAGAATAGAATAGAATAGAATAGAATAGAATAGAATAGAATAGAATAGAATAGAAATAGAATAGAATTAAAATAGAATAGAAAAAATATGGAATGGAATGGGATAGAATGGAATGGAATAGAATAGAATAGAGAATAAAATAGGGAATAGAACAGAACAGAATAGAACAGAATAGAATAGAGAATAGAATAGAATAGAATAGAGAATAGAACAGAATAGAGGATAGAACGGAATAGAAATAAGAATAGAATAGAATAGAACAGAATAGAGAATAGAATAGAATAGAACAGAATAGAGAATAGAACGGAATAGAAATAAGAATAGAATAGAAATAAGAATAGAACAGAATATAGAAAATATGGAATAGAATCTTTACTGTCATTGTGTAACAACGAAATTGCTATCCACAGTGCACACTACACACAAGTAAAAACCACAAGTAAGAACATACATTATATACACACATCCTTCACTGCTTTATAAAATCCTAGTGAGACCACACCTGGAACACTACAGCCAATTTTGGTCACCATATCACTAGAAAGATGTTGAGAGTTTGGAAAAAAATCAGAGAAGAGCAACTACGATGATCCAAGGCCTGGAGACTAAATCATACGAAGACCGGCCGCGGGACCTGGGTTTGGCTAGTCTAAAGAAAAGAAGAAATAGGGGAGACATGATGGCAGTATTTGAGGGGCTGCCAGAAGGCAGAGGGGGCCAGGTTATTCAACAAAGCAGCAGAGGGAAGGATGAGAAACAACGGATGGAAACTGACCAAAAGAGAGAAGCAACCTGGAATTAAGGAGAAACTTTCTGACAGTGAGGACAATCAACCAGTGGAACAGCTTGCCACCAGAAGTTATGGGCGCCCCATCACTGGAGGTTTTTAAGAAGAGACTAGAGGCATTCACCTGTCTGAGACAGTCTAGGTTCTCCTGCTTGAGCAGGGGGCTGGACTAGAAGACCTCCAAGATCCCTTCCAGCTCTATTCTATTCTATTCCTCTTATATAATCTACTGTAAGCTCCTTGGTCTTAGTTGTGTCAACTGGCTGCGGAGATCTTGCAGATAACTAAAAGTTTACAGTAGAAGCACTACAGATAGTCCTCACAACAGTCCGTTTAGTGACGGTTCAAAGTTGCCACAACGCTGGAAAAAAGTGACTTTTTTAACACGACCGTTGCAGCATCTACATAGTCAGGTGGTCAAAATTCAGACACTGGGGCAACTGACTCATATTTATGACGACTGCAGTGTCCCGGGGTCACGTGATTCCCTTCTGCAACCTTCTGACCAGCCAAGTCCATGGGAGAAGCCAATTTCACCGAACAAGTGTGGAAAGAAAGCCCGCAGAATGGGGCTAAAGCTCACTTAAGAACTGCCTCGCTTAGCAACAGAAATGTTGGGCTCAGTTGTGGTCGTAAGTCGAGGATTACCTGTCGTTTCCATATTTTGTCCCCCATGCCTTCCAGAAGCTTACCTTCTCGGTGGGGTACGCTCCTGCTCGTATCTTCCGCGCTAAACTTTGTACATGATGGGTAACTGCAACCACCTTTATTCCCACCAAAGGAAGGAAGGGAGAAGAAAAATCAAATTTTAGGAAGGGGAGGGAAAAAAAAAAAGCTGGAAAACCGGGCGGAACAATCCAGGTAAAAGTTAAAAGCTTTATCTCACCTGTTCTTGGAGAGATTTGAACAAGGTTAGGGCTGCAGGCAAGTCAGCTTCCACAATATCCTAAAACCCAGGAAGAAAATACAGGCAGGGAAGAGGGAAAAAAAAATCAATTTCTGTGTCCCAGAATTGTTCCATCTTATTCCCACCTTCCATACTACTCCAGGTGAAATGGACTCTAGGTATAATTTACAATTTCTGCCTGCAGCGATAAAGAGGTCTTTTTTTTCCCCTCTCTGTTTAATCGTGCGATAGATTTCCTTCATCAATTTGTCTGAAATGGTCTAGGGTTTCCTGCCTGAGCAAGGGGTTGGACTAGATGACCTCTAGGATCCCTTCCAACATTATTATTATTATTATTATTATTATTATTATTATTATTATTATTATTATTATGGTACGTATTATCATATTTGGTGGACATGCGAGAAGCCAAAGCTTTATTGTAAAAATATACATATGTGGTTAGAAAAAATATTGAATGAACAAGTGGATTTTAAACCTGAACTTTTTTTTTAGGCATCATGCCTGAAAAGACTAATAAGCAGAAATTATATTTAATTCTACATATCACCACAGCAGCAAGAATAATTTTTGCACAATATTGAGAAAAATGAAGCTTTGCCATCAGAGGAAGAAATAATCAGGAAGATTTTGGAATGTGCAGAGATGGACAGATTAACTATGAGGCTGAAAGACAAAGAAGATACAGACTACTATCAAATTTGGAATTTATTTTACACTTGGTTAGAGAAAAGAAGCAAGGATTAGGAATTGAATATGTATTAATTTAGCAAATTTCAGACAACTTGTTGATTGGAAAAATTAACATATATGGGGGAAAAATTAATAAAAAAGATATTATTATTATTATTATTATTATTATTATTATTGGAGGAAATTGAGTGGAAGAAAAAGAACACACACACACACGCACACGGCTCATAGACAGGCACCTGCGTATACATACAAATACACAAATACATTACAATGCACAAGTGCATTAATATATTTAATTGCATTAAATATATCAAATTAAATCGATCCAATTCTGCCCTGATCGCACACTCAGGGCAAAGAGCATCTGCTCAGACAAAAGGCATTGTCGACCCGTGTTCAACACGTGTGTGTGTACGCCTCCCCTCCCTCCGAGGCCCCTTGCTCACACGCGAGTCCACCAATTCACACGACTGAGGCAGCCGCTCCGCCATCGCTCCGACTCCCACGTGGAAAAGTTCCTGCTGGCAGAAATCCCGCCTTCTTCAAGCGAGTTGTCCAATCCGAGATGACCCCCGCCTCTCTGGCACAGACCTCTAGCCAATGGTCGAGCGATGCGGAAGCCTCCCAGCCAATCATGCCGAAGCCTAGCGAGGATTTTTTTTTTAAAGGAGCAGATGGAAGTTTTAAAAGCGGACCTCTCCGCTTCTTTGACGAAGGTAAATAGCCAATAGGCGCTTAAGAGCCCACCTCCTGCGGCATAGACGTGGCCAATGAGGAGAGGAGGTGGGGCCTCCCCTTTGGAACGTTGACCAGTCAGAAACATTAAAAGGGTTATAAACAGATTCTTGCTGAATCCCCGCCTCATTGAATCCAACAGCCTATCAGAATTTGAACCTGAACCATCTGCGAAACTTTTGGTCCAATCAATGAGCTCCTCTTACTTTTACAATTTTCATTGATAATTTTTGTCAGGACAGCCTCCTTTATAACTGATTATATTATATAGAGAGCCTGTTTTTTCTCCCCATTTCTAATTAATAGATATCATGCAAACCATCCAAAGGCTTCTTCCGTATCTCCCATTATCCCAGCCAGGATGATAGGCATTGTAGTCCAACAATCTGGAGGCTAGGTTGAAAAGGGTTTGGAAAAATATACTCTAAATCAGAGGTAGGCCATCTTGGGTCTTTTATGACTCGTGGACTTCAACTCCCAGAATTCCTGAGCCAGCCATGCTGAGGGGAAAGGGAGAAGTTTCCAAGCTGAGCCATGTTGGCTCAGGAATTCTGGGAGTTGAAGTCCACGAGTCTTCAAGGGAGCCATAGTTCCCCCAGGCTGGCTCAGGAATTCTGGGAGTTGAAGTCCACGAGTCATAAAAGAACCAAGTTTGAAGACCCCTGAGTTAGAGGAACATATGAAAGCATAATCAATGTTAATTAATGTAGACTTTATTAGTTTAGAGCAGGGGTAGTCAACCTTGGCTCTTTTATGACTGGTGGACTTCAACTCCCAGAATTCCTGAGCCAGCCATGCTGAGGGGAAAGGGGGAGGTTTCCAAGCTGAGCCAGGCTGGCTCAGGAATTCTGGGAGTTGAAGTCCACCAGTCATAAAAGAGCCAAGGTTGCCTACCCCTGCTCTAAATAAACCGGTTTATTTCAACCTTGGCAATTTTAGTATGACTGGAGAATCTACACATAACGGTAGAGGCTACAGAATTCTAGGAGTTGAAGTCTACAAATGCAGCTGGGGAATTCTGGGAGTGGAAGTCCAGGAGTTTTAAAAGTGGCTAAGATTGAGAAACTCTGCTGTGAGGATTGCAACACAGTGCTATATATGCTATATATGCTAGTGGCTGAGGGAAGTTAGCCCAGAGAAGGAAATATTAAAAGGGCAGAAATATATATTTTTCCTCAAAAGGATTTTTTTTTAAAACCAAACCTGGCCCCAAATCTATCTCTCTGCTCCAAGCAAGAGCTAGCCCCATACAAATGCAGATGTAAAACCATCAGAAAGTTGAAGCCAGAGCACTCAAGAAGACAAAGAGAAGATCTGCATGCCCCACCCAAACTCCAGGAGTCCTAAGCCCCATCACCTGGGAAGCAGGCTATGATAATAGGATTAAACCACAGCTATCAAGGTCTAGAAAAACACTCAGAAATAGCCTCAAGGTTCATGCCACAGGAACAGGAAACTATTCCAAAAAAGGCTAGAGGGGGTATAAAAACCTGCTGCCCATGTGCTCAAGTCATCTTTCCTCTCCTCTGCTCTTTCTTGCAAGGACCATCTTTCTGCTTCTTCAATAAACTGCAACCTTCTTCCCAAAGCAGTCGCCATGTTGCTTATTTATTCCCGGCTTGGATGAACCAGGATGAAGACTTACTTCTGACATGGCCAAGCACACAAATTATGATCATGTGACCATGGGGAATGCTGCAGTGGTCGTAAGAGCAAGGACTGGTCGTAAATCACTTTTTCAGTGCCGATGTAACTTCGAACATTCGTTAAAGTAGAGTATGCTGGAACGGACTCAAGATGGCTGTTCTCACCTTACTCTACATCAGGAGTCTTCAAACTTGGCCCTTTTATGATTTTGTGGACTTCAACTCCCTGAATTCCTCAGCCAGCATGCCTGGCTGAGGAATTCTGGGAGCTGAAGTCCACAAGTCATCAAAGGGTCCTAGTTCCCTCACGCTGGCTGAGGAATTCTGGGAGCTGAAGTCCACAAGTCATCAAAGGGCCATAGTTCCCTCACGCTGGCTGAGGAATTCTGGGAGTTGAAGACCACAAATCATCAAAGGGCCGTAGTTCCCTCACGCTGGCTGAGGAGTTCTGGGAGTTGAAGACCACAAATCATCAAAGGGCCATAGTTCCTTTACGTTGGCTGAGGAATTCTGGGAGTTGAAGACCACAAATCATCAAAGGGCCAAATTTGAAGACCCCCCCTGCTCTACATCATTTAATCATAAGAGTACCAAATTGGTTATACGAAGATATAAACGTTTATGTTAGATCAGCATTTCTCAGCCCCTTGAAGACTTGTGAACTTCAACTCCCAGAATTCCCCAGCCAGCATACAGCGGCTGGGGAATGCTGGGAGTTGAAGTCCACAGGCCTTCAAGGGGACTGTGTTTGAGAAACACAGCATTAAAGGAAGCGCCTAAAGATCACTGAGAAATTGCAGTAAAAAAAATCTGCCCGTTCAACAACCTGAAACTTCGGCGCAATCTCAGCCAATATGAGAGATGTTTTTCATCCCGAACCCGACTGAGCGAATTCCTGGAAAACAGCATCAAAAATAAAAATTTAGAAGCAGGTAAATATAGGAGTCCAGCTGAGAATGTGTTGGGCAGCAGGGATTCCCTGTGTGTTTGTGTTTGTGTATGTGTGTGTGTGTGTTTGTGTGAGGGTGGCAGGGCGGATTCCCTGCAATCTGGCAATTGTCTTCTTTGGAACAATAGGCAAGTGAGGTCACCCCTCCTAGAAGAGAGATGAGTACCATAGCAGTAGAGAGACAATGGGATTCCTAGAGTGCTTCCTCTGGGCTCCCACCTGCCCTAGGAATCTGGCTCTCTATTGTTCCAAACATTAGCTTTGCCTACAAGAATTTTACTCTATTGTTGCTCTCCCTGGCTGCTGCCTCAGCTCTCCTCCTGCAGCTCATTTCTGGCTGACTCAGCGTCATAACTCAGGACAGGTAGTCCTTGACGGACACCCGACTTCGAAGTTACAACAGCACTGTCAAAAGTGACTTAACGACTGGTTTTCCCACTTCGCGCCCTTGCAGCATCCCCAGGGATATGGGCTTTACCTTCGGATGCTTGGCAACTGACTCACACTTACGACGGTGTTGCCGTGTCCCGGGGTCCCGGGGTCCCCTTTGGCCAGCTTGGCTGCTCAGCAAAGTCAGTGGGGAAGCCAGGCTGACTTAACAACAATGTCACAAACTTAACCACTGCAGCGATTCGTTTAACAAGCGTGGCAAAAGGAGTCATACAATCGGGTATGGTCACAGAATGCCTCACTTGATTATTGTGACTCTCCTTATTTTACGATGATGTTCATTATTGTTTCTTTGTTGTTTTGCATCTACAGTGAGAGCTTATGCATCAGATTCCTTGTGTATCTAATCACAGTTGGCCAATAAAATTATTCTATTCTATTCTATTCTATTCTATTCTATGTTGTGATAAATGTCCATTTCTCCTTTAAGAAATCCTTCTCTGCCTGGATGGGCTTCTCTCTCCCTCCCTTACAGGCTGTCAGCTGACAGCTGTACTAAGGGGGTGGAGGAGAAAGCAGGGAAAGTTTCGTTTCTTGAAAAAGACGTCATGCTTTCAAAGTGTATGTTTTAACTATCTGTGTAATGTAATTGGCTGTAAATCAGTAGGGTGACAATTTGTGGGAGAGACCTTTGATGTGGAATAAAAGGGAATGGCTGGCTTCGGCCAAGGCTTCCATCCCGACAGAAACTCAAGTCTCTGTCATTAATCATGGTTGCCGGGACGCCACGAACACACTCACGAACACACAAGTTATGACAAGTGGTGACCCTCGACGTGATAACCCTGAGAGGTTATACGTCCCTGGACCCTCATACTTACCGCCTGGATGTGGCCAAGCGCGCTTCATCAGTTCATCGCTGGACGAGGACTGATCCCTCGTAAGTATGTGGGGATATCTCTCAAAAAGGCAAGACTAAGCTCACAGAGATAACCAGGAAGAATTATGTTCGTTTTACAGCTCAGAAGCTGACAGAAGGAGATTTAAGATCTCTCCTTGAATTTATTTGGAAACACATTCCTTTCTACCCAGAGGCAGGCTGCCTTAAAGTTGAAACTTGGAGGAGAGTGGAGGAGTTGTTACAAAAATTCTAGGGCCCCCGCTTCTATTTTAACGTCTTGCAGAGTAGTGTTAAAAGCTTTGGAGACACAGGAGCAGCTCCTACTAAAAATATTACTGAATCCATTGAATTATAATGAAGTTCAACTTCTTCTCCCTGCCAGTGAAACTTCAGTAACAATTAAAAATCACAGCAAGTTTTTTCCTAGCAATGTTGAGTTGTGTGATCCTCCAGCTCTGACCAAAACAAGTAATTTTATTCAGGAAACGTTACAGAATGATTATGAAATAGGTGAATTGAATGTGGAGGAAATGACAAGTTTATACCCTGTAACTGTGGGCATGGATGCAGAAATTGATAATGGATTGGCTCACAAAATGATTCCAGCAGATTGGAAGGCATTAATGCAAAATGATTTTAACACCTGCGCAGTATGCAGTTTGGGACTCCCAGTATCGTATTCAAGCTATTCAGAGAGGCACTGCTCAATTAGTGCCAGACCAAATTTATGGCTCTGGACAGTTCACTGCTGTTGGACAACAGCCAGATGCAGCTATACATGGTGTAATTTTACAGGTTTTTTTTGCTGCTTTAAAGGTAATAGATGAAAGTGGAAAATTTGGCACAAGTTTTACTCAAATTAAACAGGGAACTACTGAGTCCTATGATGAATTTATAAATAGACTAAAAGATAGTATTGATAAAGAAATTGCTAATGAATTAACTACAAAAGAGATTTTGATGAAATTGGCTGTTGAAAACGCTAATGCAGACTGCAAAAGAGTTCTGCAACCCTTAATTGGCACTGGTCAAAAGACACTTGCACCTACATTGGTTCAACTACAACAATATTTAGGAAATATTAATTGGTTAAGGCCATATATAGGTCTTTCTACCTTGACCCTTTCTCCCTTATTTATGGCATTAAAAGGCCTCAAAAATCCCACAGACGTTGTGACATTGACCTCCGACCAGCTATTGGTCGTTGAGAAAGTCCAAACAGCCCTCAACACCCAGTGGACTGATCGGTGTGTTGACAATCACCCTGTGCATTTGAATGGGATTTTTGATCGACCACCCACAGTGGCAATTACTCAATCTAATATGCCTTCAAGAAATTGTTTTCACTCCAGCTATGACTTTGGCTGAAATTACACATCGTGGCCACACGATGGCACCAGATTTTTGGAATTGAATTTGCAATTATTTTTATCCCATTTTCCTTAAAATTGTGGGAAACTTTGATTCAAAATAATTTGGTTTTGCAATTATTGATTGGTGATTGGCCTGGTCAGTTTTTTTTTGTCATTTTTCAACAGATCCATGATTTTTGGCCATAAAAAATTTACCTTTTGCTTATATCTCTCCTAGTTTGGATGAGACTTTGTTGACACTATTTTTGACATTGCAAAAATTTATTGAGACAAGATATTGTCCTTATTTTATTGCTCATATCCGAAGTCATCAAATTTTTCCAGGAATTCTCAGTGAAGGGAATTCCCAGGCAGATATGGCAACACACACGTTATGACTATGCAACAACTTACTCCCTGGGATAGTCATAGCGATTTTCATCAAAACGCCAAGGCTTTGGCTAAACAATTTGGCATAACCCCCGGGGAGGCAACAGCTATCATCCAACAGTGCCCCAACTGTTCACAAGGACTGTCTATTCCAATGGGTGTGAATCCCCATGGACTTGAGGCATGTCAAATTGGCAAATGGACGTTACTCAATATGCATCTTTTAGTCCGTGGACATATATACATGTGACTATTGATACATATTCTGGGTTCATCCTTGCTACTCCACAGCATGAAGAGGCAACTAAACATGTCATCAATCATTGTATTCGAACTTTTAGCACTCTGGGTACTCCTAAAGAATTAAAAACTGATAATGGATCCGCATATTGTAGTCATGGCTTTGCTCAGTTCTGCAATCGGTGGGACATTATTCATAAATTCGGCATTCCTTACAATTCACAGGGGCAAAAAGTAGTGGAACGGGCCAACTCCACTCTTAAGCACATGCTTGATAAATTAAAAACAACAAAAAATGGGGAAAAATACCCCCGGACTACCTGGAGTGCAAAATCATCTTAATTTGGCTTTATATACTCTCAATTTCTTAAATCTTACTGGCACGCCACCTAATACAGCTGCGAGCAGGCATTTTTCTCCCCTTCCAGATGCAGCAACCACGGTTCGACTGCTAGTTTGGTATCGTAAACTACCAGACCCCCAGTGGAAAGGACCAGCTGAACTTATTACCTGGGGTCGTGGATATGCTCCGGTGCAACATGAAGGCAATACGATATGGGTTCCTGGCCGCAATATTCGCCCTTACAGTGTATAGCCAAAAGATTGCAAAGACTCTGGTGAGCCCAAAGTGGATGGACAATGAATATTGGAAGGACAATAAAAAGTTAGTGCCTTAACAAACCATACTGACTGCTGGATGTGTATGATGTCACCATCGGATGCCAGTCAAGGACTTTTTTTTTAGTTGGACTTCCTTTGAACAACACTGGAGCCAGCGAAAGTTTTGTACATATTAATGAGGCAGGACATTATACACTGCCACTTAGGTTTTATTATGTAGATTTTGCATTAGTGTGTTTTAATTTTTCTAAGGGAATTATTCTTTTAAGTATATATCTCTCTTGTAATATCACCTTTAATATGCCTGATCATTGTGATCAAAGTAATAACAAAGTGTATGAAAAATGTGATGATGGAGAGTACAATGCAAGTGTATTGGGTTTGTAGCTATTTGAATGGCGCACGGAATTGGACTGCAGCCAATGACAGTGACGGCCGTTGAAATGCTTAATGAAGAACAAGGACAAATCCCTCCACCAATATCCGGAGATCATAAGCATTGGGGATATTTGGAATGCATTCTGGTTTTGGTTACTAAATTTTCAATGGTTAAGAAATTTGATAAGTATTATTTTGTATTGTTATATTATTCCATTGTGGATGCTTTTATATACAATGTTTGCCTGATATTTTTGCTATGATGAAATCTTTTATACCAAAGAAAAAAAATTGTCTCAACAAGTGAACATTAGTCAACAAGGATTCGAGCGGATGCCAATGGATAAACAGCCACCTCAGTTGGATGAAATCGAATACATGGACTGAAAGCCTTTGCTTCTAAACAAAAACAAAAAAGGATGAGATGTTGTGATAAATGTCCATTTCTCCTTTAAGAAATCCTTCTCTGCCTGGATGGGCTTCTCTCTCCCTCCCTTACAGGCTGTCAGCTGACAGCTGTACTAAGGGGGTGGAGGAGAAAGCAGGGAAAGTTTCGTTTCTTGAAAAAGACGTCATGCTTTCAAAGTGTATGTTTTAACTATCTGTGTAATGTAATTGGCTGTAAATCAGTAGGGTGACAATTTGTGGGAGAGACCTTTGATGTGGAATAAAAGGGAATGGCTGGCTTCGGCCAAGGCTTCCATCCCGACAGAAACTCAAGTCTCTGTCATTAATCATGGTTGCCGGGACGCCACGAACACACTCACGAACACACAAGTTATGACAATTCTATTCTATTCTATTCTATTCTATCCACTCTACTCTACTCTACTCTCTTTTCTGTTCTACTCTACTCTTTTACTCTACTGTAAACTACTCTGTTCCTATTCTATTGTATTCTGTTCTGTCCTATTTTATTCTACTCTAGTCTACTCTCTTTTCTCTTTTACTCTACTCTACACTACTCTAAACTACTCTATTCCTATTCTACTGTATTCTGTCCTATTCTATTCTACTCTATTTTATTCACTCTACTTTAAACTACTCTAAATTATCTATTCCTATTCTACTCTATTCTGTTCTGTCCTATTTTATTCTACTGTACTCTAGTCTATTCTCTTTTCTCTTCTACTATACTCTACTCTAAACTACTCTATTCTTATTGTACTGTATTCTGTTCTGTCCTATTCTATTCTACTCTGCTCTACTCTACGCTATTCCTATTCTACTTTATTCTGTTCTGTTCTGTCCTATTTTATTCTACTTTAGTCTTTTTCTCTTCTACTCTACTCTAAACTACTCTAAATTACTGTAGTCCTATTCTGCTCTATTCTGTTCTGTCCTATTCTATTCTACTCTACTCTATTCTAAACAACCCCACCACTTCACAATTTTTTAAACAAGAGATTGGACAATCATTTGTCTGGAATGATCCACTGTTTCCAGCTAGGGCAGGGGGCTGGACTAGAAGACCTCCACGTTCCCTTTCAAACTCTGTGATTCTGTTCCTTCTCTTGCAACGAATTTCCCAGTCCCTGTTCTAAGTCGAGCATTACCTGTACTTCATTTGTGCTATTCATATTTGGACTGTTACTTGTACAACATCGGCTTTATGATGACCACGCTGACCGGTCAATACCCTGGAGCATTGTGTTTGCACAGAAATGTCGCCTCTACCTCCAGGAAACACGTAACAATAAATCAGGGGCTGTTTTCAAACTCGGCTGTTCTCCAACAATGCTCAGCCCAGTGACTCGGACTCGGCAACAATAGCGGGAGCATGCCAGGGAAGAAAGCCAGAAAGTGGATGGCATCCCTTTGTCTTATTCAAAGTTTCCTGTTTCTAATCCGGGGACTCCATTTTCACCTGCCTATTGTTACTAAAAACCCAGGGCGGATGATGGCCAGCACATTCTTCTTCCCTGAAGTTGGACTACTTCTCTCTCTCTCTCTCTCTCTCTCTCTCTCTCTCTCTCTCTCTCTCTCTCTCTCTCTCTCTCTCTCTCTCTCTCTCTCTCTCTCTCTCTCTCTCTCTCTCTCTCTCTCTCTCTTTTTGTTTCCTGACTCTTTTTTTAATGGTGCCAATTACATGCCCAGCCGGACTTCGATGGCACCAATCCTACCGCAGGTGCTCCTCGACTTAATAACCATTTGTTTTAGTGACCGTTCAAAGTGTCAACGGCACTGAAAGAAGTAACTTATGGGTGTTTTTCACACTTTAAAACCTGATGTAGCATCTCCAAGGTGACGGGATCAGAATTGGGATGCTTGGCAAACGACTCGTATTTATGACCAAGTTGCAGTATTCCGGGGTCAGGTGAAGTTGTTGGACATCAGAACCCGGGGTTTCTGAACCTGTCACTTGAAGATGGGAGGACTGCAACTCCCATGGGGAATTCTGGGAGTTGGAGTCCGCCCATCTTCAGGTGGCTGAGGTTGAGAAATACTGGCCCAAAGGTGCTTTCTTTCAGGAGGCAACTGGACTTCCTCATTTTTCTTCCAAGGCGTTTCGCTTCTAACCCAAGAAGCTTCTTCAGCTCTGACTGGATGGTCAGAAGCTCTTTGGAGGAGAAGCGTAGCGTCTTCAAAGACAAATGAGACAGTCCAGTCGCTTTCTGAAAAAATAACTTTGGGACAAGCAGGACCTGGAGGACTGAGCATTAGACATTGAGAAATGCTGATTTTGGGGGAGAGAATAGGGCTGAAGGGCTGGAATGAAAGGGAGAAACGGTATCGTAAGTCTTCATCCTGGTTCATCCAAGCCGGGGATAAATAAGCAACATGGTGACTGCTTTGGGAAGAAGGTTGCAGTTTATTGAAGAAGCAGAAAGATGGTCCTTGCAAGAAAGAGCAGAGGAGAGGAAAGAGGACTTGAGCACATGGGCAGCAGGTTTTTATACCCCCTCTAGCCTTCTTTGGAATAGTTTCCTGTTGCTGTGGCATGAACCTTGAGGCTATTTCTCTAGCCTGCTTCCCAGGTGATGGGGCTTATGACTCCTGGAGTTTGGGTGGGGCATGCAGATCTTCTCTTTGTCTTCTTGAGTGCTCTGGCTTCAACTTTCTGATGGTTTTACATCTGCACTTGTATGGGGCTAGCTCTTGCTTGGGGCAGAGAGATAGATTTGGGGCCAGGTTTGGTTTTTAAAAAAAAAATCCTTTTGAGGAAAAATATATTTTTCTGCCCTTTTAATATTTTCTTCTCTGGGCTAACTTCCCTCAAGGGGGATTTGAGATGCAATCAAGTGAGGGATATCCCAGGGGAAAGGATTGGATCAAGGATTATGGGGTAGGCGGGAGGGTTACAGAGATCCCAGTTCAAAATAAGGAGGATTTTCCTGTCTCAAGAGAGCTATGGCATTGGAGAACAACCTTCCGCCAAGAAACATGAGGTTCTGTCATGGGAGATTTTGAATTATCCTCAGGATAATCTGAGGATTCCTGCCTTGGGAAGAGGGTTGTACTAGGCAGTGTTTCTCAACCTTGACAATTTTAAGGCATGTGGACTTCAGCATTGCTGGCTGTGGAATTCTGGGAGTTGAAGTCCACATGCCTTAAAATTGTCAAGGTTGAGAAACACTGTACTAGAGGATCTCTAGGGTCCCTCCCAACCGTAAGGTTCTAGGAATGTGAGCAGTGGGCACTTCCTGCTTTAGGAATAGGGCTGGACCTCCTTCCAACTCTATGGTTCCAGGAATGTGGGCATTTCCTGCCTTGGGAAGAGGGTTGGACTAGAGCAGGGGTCTTCAAACTTGGCCCTTTGATGACTTGTGGACTTCAACTCCCAGAATTCCTCAGCCAGCGTGCCTTCCCAACTGTAAGGTTCTAGGAATATGAGCAGTGGGCACTTCCTGCCTTAGGAATAGGGCTTGACCTCTTTCCAACTCTATGGTTCCAGGAATGTGAACAGTGGGCACTTCCTGCCTTGGGAAGAGGGTTGAACTAGAGGACCTCCAAGGTCCCTTCCAACTCTATGGTTCCAAGAATATGAACAGTGGACACTTCCTGCCTTGGGAAGAGGGTTGGACTAGAGGACCTCCAAGGTCCCTTCCAACTCTATGGTTCCGAGAATATGAACAGTGGGCACTTCCTGCCTTGGGAAGAGGGTTGGACTAGAGGACCTCCAAGGTCCCTTCCAACTCTATGATTACAAGAATATGAACGGTGGACACTTCCTGCCTTGGGAAGAGGGTTGGACTAGAGGACCTCCAAGGTCCCTTCCAGCTCTATGGTTCCGAGAATATGAACATTGAAAACTTCCTGCCTTGGGAAGAGGGTTGGACTAGAGGACCTCCAAGGTCCCTTCCAACTCTATGGTTCCAAGAATATGAACGGTGGACACTTCCTGCCTTGGGAAGAGGGTTGGACTAGAGGACCTCCAAGGTCCCTTCCAGCTCTATGGTTCCGAGAATATGAACATTGAAAACTTCCTGCCTTGGGAAGAGGGTTGGACTAGAGGACCTCCAAGGTCCCTTCCAATTCTATGGTTCCGAGAATATGAACAGTGGGCACTTCCTGCCTTGGGAAGAGGGTTGGACTAGAGGACCTCCAAGGTCCCTTCCAACTCTATGGTTCCGAGAATATGAACGGTGGACACTTCCTGCCTTGGGAAGAGGGTTGGACTAGAGGACCTCCAAGGTCCCTTCCAACTCTATGGTTCCGAGAATATGAACGGTGGACACTTCCTGCCTTGGGAAGAGGGTTGGACTAGAGGACCTCCAAGGTCCCTTCCAGCTCTATGGTTCCGAGAATATGAACATTGAAAACTTCCTGCCTTGGGAAGAGGGTTGGACTAGAGGACCTCCAAGGTCCCTTCCAACTCTATGGTTCCGAGAATATGAACAGTGGGCACTTCCTGCCTTGGGAAGAGGGTTGGACTAGAGGACCTCCAAGGTCCCTTCCAACTCTATGGTTCCGAGAATATGAACGGTGGACACTTCCTGCCTTGGGAAGAGGGTTGGACTAGAGGACCTCCTTCCAACTCTATGGTTCCGAGAATATGAACAGTGGGCACTTCCTGCCTTGGGAAGAGGGTTGGACTAGAGGACCTCCAAGGTCCCTTCCAACTCTATGGTTCCGAGAATATGAACATTGAAAACTTCCTGCCTTGGGAAGAGGGTTGGACTAGAGGACCTCCAAGGTCCCTTCCAACTCTATGGTTCCGAGAATATGAACAGTGGGCACTTCCTGCCTTGGGAAGAGGGTTGGACTAGAGGACCTCCAAGGTCCCTTCCAACTCTGTGGTTCCGAGAATATGAACAGTGGGGATTTCCTGCCTTGGGAAGAGGGTTGGACTAGAGGACCTCCAAGGTCCCTTCCAACTCTATGGTTCCGAGAATATGAACAGTGGGCACTTCCTGTCTTGAGAAGAGGGTTGGACTAGAGGACCTCCAAGGTCCCTTCCAACTCTATGGTTCCGAGAATATGAACAGTGGGCACTTCCTGTCTTGAGAAGAGGGTTGGAAAACCCATTCACATTTATGATGGTCGCAGCATCCCGAGGTCACGTGATTCCCCCTTTGGTGACCTTCCGACAAGCAAAGTCAATGGGGGGGGGGAAGTCCAGATTCACTTCACAACCGCATCACTAACTGAACAACTGCAGCGATTCACTTAACAACTGTGGCCAGGAAAGTTCGCAAAAATGGGACAAAACGCACTTAGTTGTCTTGTTCAGCTCCTATTTATGATGGTTGCAGTGTCCCAGGTGTGAGGAATCAAAAATTCAGCTCCAATGCTGTTGGGAAACAAAACAAGTTTTATTACAGCTTTTGCCAAAGCTGGTGTACCCTCCTATATGCAAATAGAGGTAAGGTGACCAACCGTCCTCCTTTAGGGAGGACAGTCCTCCTTTCGTAAGTTCTGTCCTCTCTCGAAAAGTGTCCTCCTACATTTTCGACCTTTGAAGACTCATCTGTAAATCTCTGTATTCGATCGATGCCGATCCGATCCGTTGCGTATGACACGACGGATTTGTATTTGACATGATGATTCGTCAAGGCTCGGGACAGTGTGACGAGACGCGATTATGAGACGCATGCACTCTGCATAGGAGAATTTTATTTATTTTATTCAAACTTATATGCCGCCCTTCTCCTAGGACCCAGGGCGGCTTACAATAACAATACAGTAAAATTAATTACATTCATACAGCATACAATCACAGTCAACACGCAGTCGCTGATGGAGGGACATTCCTAGGCCCAGGGGCAGAGTGCAGCTCATGCGCCCCAAGCCTGTCGGCATAGATGTGTCTTCAGCACTTTCCAGAAAGCTAGGAGGGAGGAAGCAGTACGACCCTCTGAGGGAAGCTGGTTCCAGAGGGCTGGGGCAGCAACGGAGAAGGCCCTGGCCCTAGGCCCCGCCAAACGGCACTGTCTAACAGATGGGACCCGTAGGAGGCCAGCCCTGTGTGCCCTAACCGGTCGCTGGGATTCATGAGGCAGAAGACGGTCCCGCAAGTATCCTGGCCCATTGCCATGAAGGGCTTTATAGGTCATAACCAACACTTTGAATTGTGTTCGGAGACCGATTGGTAGCCAGTGCAGCTCACGGAGGGCTGGAGTGATATGAGCATGTCTTGGGAGACCCAAGACGGCTCACGCGGCCGCATTCTGGACTACCTGCAGTCTCCGGACATTCTTCAAAGGTTGCCCCATGTAGAGAGCATTACAGTAGTCGAATCTCGAGGTGACAAGGGCATGGGTGACTGTGAGGAGTGACTCCCGGTCTAAATAGGGCCACAACTGACGCACCAGGTGAATGCCCCCCTCGCCACAGCCGAAAAATGATGTTCTAGACTTAGCTGTGGATCGAGGAGGACACCCAAGTTGCGGACCTTCTCCGAGGAGGACAAAACTTCTCCCCCCAGGGTAATGGACGGACAGTTGGAATTGTCCTTGGGAGGCAGAGCCCATAGCCACTCCGTCTTGTCGGGATTGAGTCTGAGCCTGTTGGCACCCATCCAGACCTCAACAGCCTCCAGGCACCGGTTCATCACTTCCACTGCTTGTTGAATTGTTTGGAGAGAGTGCGCCGCACGCAAGTGGCTTGGTTTACTTCTTACCGAAACACGACACGGCACACACACACACGCATTAGACTCATTTTTCCCCCCCAATGTATTTGTGTCCTCCTTCTCATTGTAAAAAAGTTGGTCAACTTAATAAAGGGCCATACCGAATGAATTTCTGCATCGGTTTTTCATACCTTGTCCCGTGCATCATGCCACATCCAACTGAAATCCAGTTGATAGGTTAACCAAACTGGATAATTTCAGTTATAAAAGATTTACCTTTTCCCTTGTTTATCTCTCAGAGTGCCCACTTTTCATCTCGATTAGAAGCTACGTGTGTAACCAAGTTCATGCTTCGATGAAACATGGCTGCACTTTGGTCCATAGTTATACTTTAAAATGCTAA
Organism: Bothrops alternatus; assembly: GCA_034064705.1. NCBI lineage: Eukaryota > Metazoa > Chordata > Lepidosauria > Squamata > Viperidae > Bothrops > Bothrops alternatus. Next base: position 570,829 of record JARGCV010000133.1, on the reverse strand, counting down.
CTCTAGACAGTTTTGATCAAGAATCAACCTTGCACGAATGGATCAGGTGTTATTTATAAGCCATATGCTCTTCTACAATAGCGTGCCCTATTCTAAAAATATGCTTTAAGTCAGTGTGTATAGTTTCTCTCTAGTCCCCCAGCTTACTACATCGCCTTTCTTAAAAAAAATACCTTAGCTAAGTGCCTCTGTATGCCTGTTCCTTTTGCAGAAATGAAAAATTACAACATGTACGTTTACTGCGTGCCTCACACAGGGGGTCATGCGATTCCCCCAAGCCAATGGGCAAGGCAGATTCACTTAAGTTAGTAACTTATCAACTGCAGTCCGAAATGGCATAGGGTTTCCTGCCTGAGCAGGGGGTTGGACTAGATGACCTCCAAGGTCCCTTCCAACTTTATTATTATTATTATTATTATTATTATTATTATTATTATTATTATTATTATTATTATTATTATTATTATTATTATTATTATTACTACTACTACTACTACTACTACTACTTAGCAGCTGAGGCCAGAAAGATCGTAAAACGGGATTGAATTTGTTAAGTGTTAAGTAACACACTTCTCACTTAGCAACATCAATTCCGGGCTCCATTGTCGTCGTAAGTGGAGGATTCCACTTCTGCCACATACTTCCCTTCGACCGGTGAGAGCGCACAGGGTCGGCCTCCTCCGGGTCCCGTCAGCGAAACAATGCCGTCTGGCGGGTCCTAGGAGGAGGGCCTTCTCTGTTGTGGCGCCCGCCCTCTGGAACCAACTGCCCCCACTCTCCCGGCCTTCCGGAAGAATCTAAAAACTTATCTATGCCGGCAGGCCTGGGGACGACTGTGATTGCGTGTGAATTATGAATGTGTTCGGGGGGTTTTTTTTTTAAACGTTTTGTAGATTGCTTTTTGATTTTAAACTCTGTGATGTTCTTTTGTTTATGTTGTTAGCCGCTCCGAGTCCTTTGGAGAGGAGCAGCATAAAAATTTAATTAAAATAAATAAATAAAAATAAATTACTTGTATTCCTGCACCTTATTGTGCTCCTCCTGTTCTTTTCTTCTTCTTCTTCTTCTTCTTCTTCTTCTTCTTCTTCTTCTTCTTCTTCTTCTTCTTCTTCTTCTTCTTCTTCTTCTTCTTCTTCTTCTTCTTCTTCTTCTTCTTCTTCTTCTTCTTCTTCTTCTTCTTCTTCTTCTTCTTCTTCTTCTTCTTCTTCTTCTTCTTCTTCTTCTTCTTCTTCTTCTTCTTCTTCTTCTTCTTCTTCTTCTTCTTCTTCTTCTTCTTCTTCTTCTTCGTCCCCTCCTTTGGCGCCTCGCCTTTCCTGGCCTGTCATGACATGGCCCTTGTCCCTGGTGGCATTTCCCACCCCAAATGTCAGCTTCTCTCCTCAACCACCCCCCCTCTATTGACCCCCCCCAGCCACCCGCCTGGGCCCTGTCACCCGATCCGGCCTTTGACGTGCTTGTCAGTCAGGCCCCCCCCCCCCGAACAAAAGGCAAAAAAAAATAAATGCAAAAGGAGAACAAAGCGACCTTGCTTGCCGACTCCGGTCCTTATATAGCAACGGTGCCTCTACACACAAAGAGGTCTTATTTTAGCCACAATGGGCTGACCGGCCCTTGCAAAGCGCCTGGAATAGACCCCCAGGCGTTCCAGGGCGCCCGGTTGACGCAGCAAGCAGCAAGATCAGCTTGCAAGGAAGAAAAAAAACAACGGATTTTTCTGGGGTTGAATCAAACTTTTTTTAGCATTCGGAAGGGAGAAAAAAACGGGGTGTGCGGGGGCTTTCTCCTTTTGGGGACCCGCTGAGAGGTGTTCTTGGGGTGGAGGATTTGCCCAGATAAACGTGGTTTTAGGTTCCACATCCTGCACGCTCAACCTGGGGAGAAAATGAGAGAGGATCAAACAGGATCCGTAGGAGATGTTAAACCCTCATCCAGAACATGCAAAGGCCAATGAAGAAGTGGGATTTTTTTCCTCCTGCTACAGGCGATCCTCGACTTACGACTATAATTGAGCCCCAAATTTCCGTTCTTAAGCCAGATAGTTGTTAAGTGAGTTTTGCCCCATTTTATGACCTTTCCTTAGAATAGAACAGAACAGAATAGAATAATAAAATAAGGAATGGAATGGAATGGAATAGAATAGAATAGAAATAAGGAATAGAATAGAATATAGAATAGAATATAGAATAGAATAGAATAGAATAGAATAGAATAGAATAGAATGGAATGGAATGGAATGGAATGGAATGGAATGGAATGGAATAGAATAAATAGAATAGAATAGAATGGAATGGAATGGAATGGAATGGAATAGAATAAATGGAATAGAATAGAATATAGAATAGAATAGAATAGAATAGAATAGAATAGAATAGAATAGAATAGAATGGAATGGAATGGAATAGAATGGAATGGAATAGAATAGAATAGAATAGAATAGAATAGAATAGAATAGAATAGAATAGAATAAATAGAATAAATAGAATAAATAGAATAGAATAGAATAGAATAGAATAGAATAGAAATAAGGTATAGAATAGAATAGAATAGAATTACAGAATAGAATACAATAGAAATAAGGAATAGAATAGAATAGAATAGAAATAAGGAATAGAATAGAATAGAATAGAATAGAATAGAATAGAATAGAATAGAATAGAATAGAATAGAATAGAATAGAATAGAATAGAAATAAGGAATAGAATAGAATTGAATAGAATGGAGTGGAATGAAATGGAATGGAACGGAACGGAATTAACAGAACAGAACAGAACAACAGAACAGAACAGAACAGAACAGAATAGAATAAGGAATTTCCCAATTTCCCAGTTCACCTCGTACCTCTCAGATCTCCTCGTGGTCTCCCACCCAAAAACTAAATCCCAGCTTGCTTAGCCTGGAAGCCCAGCCTGGAAGAAAACGACAGGGTAGTTGTTCCAACTCACAACCACAACTGAGACCACAATTTCCGTAGCGTGGCAAATCCGACTGTTGGAACGAGTTGGACCAGATTTTACAACTTTTTTTCCCCCCCACTGGCGAAGCCCAATGGCTGAAGTCGTTCAATGAATCACACCTTCGTTAAAAGGATCCGGCTTTCTCCGTTGACTTGTTTTGCCAGGAGCCAGCTGGGAAAGTCACAAGTGACGATCACGTAACCCCCCCCTCCGATGCTGCAACCGTGGGAATTGCCGGTTGCCAAGCACCCAAATTTTAATCACCTGGCTGGGGGGAATAACAGAAGAATCGAGCTGTAAGGGACCTCAGAGGTCATCTAGTCCAACCCCTTGCTCAGGCAGGAAACCCTATACCATTCCAGACAAATGGCTGTCCAGTCTCTTCTTCAAAAACTTCCAGTGTTGGAGCATTCAAAGCTTCTGGAGGCAAGGAGTCCCACTGGTTAATTGTTCTCACTGTCAGGAAATTTCTCCTTAGTTCTAGGTTGCTTCTCTCCCTTGATTAGTTTCCAACCGTTGCTTCTTGTCCTGCCTTCTGGCGAGCTGGGACCCTGGAGGTCTTCTAGTCCAACCCCCTGCTCAGGCAGGAGACCCTATACCATTCCAGACAAATGGCTGTCCAGTCTCTTCTTAAAAACTTCCAGTGAAGGAACACCTACAACTTCTGGAGGATGCTGCGACAGTCGTAAGTGTGAGGACCGGTCGCAAGCCACTTTTTTTCCGTGCCGACGTAACTTTGATCGCTAAATGGATGTTCGTAAGTCGAGGATCCCCCGTATATATCATCCCAGCTCCTTTCTGCCCGAGTCAGCATTCCCAAATAAACTTCTCTTTTCCTTATCGGTGAAATGACAACACTCATTATAGATACAGGTGTTGTTTCACAAGCTTCGGCACCGCACAAACGAGTCCTACCCCCCCACACACACACACTAACTCCCAAATGCCAGAGGGGGTTTGCGTGCATGTTAACGCCAAGAATATATTTTGTGCCCTGTTGCAGAGATCATCCCGCTTGTGTCTAACTTCTTCTGAATTTTGCAAAAGATTTATGGAGTAAAATCAGTTGGAGAAAGAGGCATTAAAAAAAAAAAAGATTGCATTTTCAGAAAAAAGTAACCCAAGTTTATTAGTCCAGATCAGCGGTTCTCAACCTTTTTCAGGCCGAGACCCCACCTGCGCCACCCATGGGTGGCGCGACCCCGACCTGCGCCGCGCATGCGCGCTGCGACGGGCCGAACCGGGCATGCGTGGCGCAACGGGCCTAACCGTGCATGCGCAGCGCGCGCGCGACGGCCCGAACTGCGCATGCGCGGCGCGATGAGCCGAATCGCGCATGTGTGGCGGGCCGAATCGCGCATGTGCAGCGCGCGCGCGATGGCTTGAACCGCGCATGTGCGGCGCGACGGGCCGAATCGCGCATGCGCAGCGCGACGGGCCGAATCGCGCATGCGCGGCGCACGCGTGACAGCCAAGGGGAAATGAGGGAAAAAAAATGGGGGGAAAAAATGGCGGACTGCCGTGTTTGGCGACCCCCGTGAAACGGTCGTTCGACCCCAAATGGGGTCGCGACCCACAGGTTGAGAACCGCTGGTCCAGATTATCATTTATTTGCATGGACTCTAGCAAACCCTGTCTCAGCTTTAATTTCCCAGTCCTACAGGGACCGCAATGGAGTCCAAAGTTTAAGTCGCTAAGCGAGACAGTGAGCGTCTGCCCCCATTTTGCTAACTTCCTTTCTTGCCACAGTCCTTAAGCGAATCACTGCGGTGGTTAAGTCAGCCACGCGGTTGCTAAGTGAATCCTGCCTTCCCCATTGACTTTGGCTCGTCAGAAGGCTACGAAAGGGGGGGGGTCCCCTGACACTCCCCCCCGGGGACGCTGCAACCGTTATAAGTACGAGTCGGTTGCCGAGCACCGAATTTGGGAGATGCTGCAAAAAGTCGTAAGTGTGAAAAACGGTCCTAACTCGCATGTTTTTTCCACCCGGGCCATTGCAATTTCGGTCACTAAAAGGACGGTTGTAGCTGCAATAAAAGCAACAACTAGTATTACTTGCTTTAAATCCGACGGAGGTCATTTGGATCAGAGCTGTGGGATCACAAGAGATATTGTTAAACTGTCATCACATACCGCTTCCTATTTTAGAAGCTCTTCCAGGTTGCTATTATTGGTTCCGGGGGGGGGGAGGTATTTCTATCAGACCAGCCCCCCCCCCACATGCACACCCTTAGTGGGGATTTAAGATGGGAATGCAAAGTGGAAATCTGAAACAATTAAGATTTGTAACTCCGCTCGGAAATGTATGCTCGGGACTCCCTTGTAACGTTTAGGATCTAAGAAAGTTGCAAATAACTCTTAATTAACGGTGCAAAAATGGGAACAATATGATAATATGAGATAGAGACCCATAGCAAACGTAGAGAGATTGAAAACAAAGAAATAACGATCTGTTCGGCGGTGGTCCTTGACTTAACGACTGCAATTTGAGCCCAAATTTTCTGTGGCTAAGCGAGAGCATCCGTCAAGCGAGTCTTGTTCCATTTTACGACCTTTTCTTCCTGCAGTTGTTAAGTGGGCTTCCCCCTTGCTTGTCAGAAGGTGGCCAAAGGGGATCACACGACCCTGGGACACGGCAACCGTCATAAGTACCAGCCAGTTTGCCGAGCATCTGAATTTTGATCACGTGAGCGTGGAGATGCTGCCACGGTCCTTAAGTGCGAATAACGGGCGTGTCACTTTTAAAAAGGTCACTAAGCGAATCGTGATAAGTCAAGGATTAGCCGCGTTGCAGATCAAGTCCAACAAGAATAAGATATTGAAAATGGAGGCACCAATTCTGGACCGTCTGGAACGCCATCGGCATACAATTCAGAATCGGTCAATTTGGAACAGCTTACGATATTTGTAACACCATCGGTCGACCACATCTGCCTCTTCTCAACCGGTGTGCCAAAATGCTAGTTTCAGTCTGAACATCTGGCTGACGGTGCAACGAACAACCAGATAATAACGACAGTTAAAAGTTATGATGCTCTTCAATATTTTTTTCTCGGTTTCCTAGTTGTTTTAACTCCACAACATCCAGCTCTATCATTTAAAACCAACCCCTAAAATCGATAGTATTAATTTCTACACCAAGTGACATCAGGGCTCCACATTTATATAATTGGAATAACCTAAATACAGAGAGGATGAGGTATAACTAGGCCGCAACGCTCCCCGTGTCCAAAAGGGGGTGGTATGAAACGCTGTCTGCTGCCATCTAATGGGCATCTGGAGCAATGCTGTTGGATTTTAAATTCCAGAATTGGGAGAGTATCTGTAATAATCAAGTTTTTTTAAACCCGGGTGAAAAAAAAACAACATCAGGACTACTCCACTTCAGTTTATATCAAGAACGTTGTCGGTGTTTCAAAAACCTTTTAATTCACTATGCAAATAGGAATAATATGTGAAAATTTATGATGCTCAAGGTTTTTTTCCCCTATTTTCTTATTTTACACCAAAGAAACACCGGCGGTTAGTTTCATCTTGACGGGAATGGAACTCTCCGAAATCTGAAACTCTTCACGTTGTCCAGTTCTGTCATTTAAAACCACTCCTTAAAAAACGCTCAATTCTATGCTCAAGTGACATCAGTGCTCCAAATTTATAACTAGAATAATATAAATAGAGAGAGGAAGATGTATAACTAGGCTGCCATACTCTTTGTGTCCACGAGAGGGCAGTATAAAGCATCGTCTGCAGCCCTCTAGTGGCCAACTGGAGCTTTGCAGCCTAGGTTTGATACCTTCAATATAACTAACTTTTAGTTTGAGATAAATTGCCACTACAAGGTTGCACGCAAGGAGAGGATTCTGTTGCAAAGCCCACAAGCCATCGGCACTCCAAATATATATATATATATAACTAGAATAATATAAATAGAGAGAGGACGATGTATAACCAGGCTGCCATACTCCTCATGTCCACGAGAGGGCAGTATAAAGCATCGTCTGCAGCCCTCTAGTGGCCAACTGGAGCTTTGCAGCCTAGGTTTGATACCTTCAATATAACTAACTCTTTTAGTTTGAGATAAATTGCCACTACAAGGTTGCACGCAAGGAGAGGATTCTGTTGCAAAGCCAACAAGCCATCGGCACTCCATATATATATACGGTATATATATAACTAGAATTATATAAATAGAGAGAGGACGATGTATAACCAGGCTGCCATACTCCTCACGTCCACGAGAGGGCAGTATAAAGCATCTTCTGCAGCCCTCTAGTGGCTATCTGGAGCTTTGCAGTTTTGGTACCCACAATGTAAGCTGTAAATAAATCTGCAACTGCAATCTTGGTATGAGGTTGCATTCTGTGGCGAAGCCGATGAGCCGTTGGTGGTGGTGGTGGGGTGGCCATTGCACGAATTCTCTCCCCGTGTCTCGCCCTCCCGGGACCCCCTGCTCTCCTTCTCCCCCTCCCTCTGGAATCTCAGTCCTGTTGTTCCAAGATATTTTGATGTCTCTCTCCTGCCCCCCTCCTTCTCCGCCCCCCCACCCTGAACCTGTTCCTATTCTTCATACCACGACAATGACGAGAGATTCCAATTGTTCAGGGGCCAGGCTGGAGATGTGGGGAGGAAGGGGGTGGAGGATGGGTGTGCGTGTCCATATGAGGCTGGCCAGGAGGAGGGGGCGGGAGGAAATCGGGGATTTATAACCAGGGTCCTGAGCCGGGCACTCTGCTTAGAACCCCATCCCTTCTCTGCTGGTCTCAGGTAAGACCCCCCCCCGTTGCAGCCCTCCAGCCCCCAAAGTGTGGGGTGAGAGATGGGGAATTCCCCCTGTCCAATGCACGCTTCAGGGAAAGGGTTGATGCTTTGGGCGCAAGAAATGATAAACGCGGGTCTGACTGGGGTCGTGGGAATGGGATGCGTTTCTTGAAGACCAGGTTGCACAGGGGGGTGGGGTGGGGTGGGGTGGGCATCGCCCCTTCCTGAATTTTAGGGAGGGGGGAGGAAGCGGCTGTAAGGGGTAATGTGGTGGTAGCCACGTCCGCTGAGTGTCTCTGGCCCCTGCTGCTGTTCGCGATGTTGCCACCTGGAAGGGTACCCTGCCTTTCTCCAGCAGGAGCTTTCCCCCAGCTGGGAAGAATGGGAGATGTAGTCCAGTTCAGCTGGAAGACCCAGGCAGGGGAAGGATGATTTAGCATCACACCTTTGGTCAAGAGGGAAATTCTCCTCTTGAAAACACTCACTTTTTGCCAGGAATATTCTACATTGTCACACCCTAGTCTAACTTTTGATTCAGAAATGTCTTTCCTTTCCTTTCCTTTCCTTTCCTTTCCTTTCCTTTCCTTTCCTTTCCTTTCCTTTCCTTTCCTTTCCTTTCCTTTCCTTTCCTTTCCTTTCCTTTCCCTTTCTTTCTTCCGTCCTTTTCCTTCCTTTCCTTTCCTTTTCATTGCAATCTCCTTTCCTCTTTCCTTCCTTCCTTCCTTCCACCCTCCGTCCCTCCCTCCCTCCTTTTCTTTCTTTCTTTCTTTCTTTCTTTCTTTCTTTCTTTCTTTCCTCTCTCCCTCCCTCCCTTCTTTCTCTTTCTTTCTTTCTTTCCTTCCTTCCTTTCTCCAACACTCCCTCCCTCTCCCTTTTTTCTTTCTTTCTTTCTTTCTTTCTTTCTTTCTTTCTTTCTTTCTTTCTTTCTTTCTTTCTTTCTTTCTTTCTATCTTTCTTTCTTTCCTCCCTTCCTCCCTCCCTCCTTTCTTTCTTTTTTTCTTTCTTTCCTTCCTTCCTTCCTTTCTCCATCCCTCCCTCCCTCCCTCCCTCTCCCTTTTTCCTTTCTTTCTTTCTTTCTTTCTTTCTTTCTTTCTTTCTTTCTTTCTTTCTCTTTTTTCCTCCCCCCTCCCTCCCTCCCTCCCTCCCTCCCTTCTTTCTCTTTCTTTCTTTCCTTCCTCCCTCCCTCCCTTCCTTTAATAAAATTGTCAGAAAAGGCACTCCGAGACCCCTTCTTTTGCTCCGAAATAGTTGGGATTACAACTCCCATCTCTTTGAGATACTATCTGGAAAACGTGGTCTTCGTAATCCTTGGGAACAAATGGCGGTCATGCTTGACATGTCTGACTGAAAAAAAAAACCACTTTGGGGAGGATTTAGCTCTTTCCTTAGGGAAAGCGTACACTGAGGAAATGTATCTTAGAGGCTGGTCTTTTATAACATATATGAAAATCTATATATTGCAGCTCCTCTCCTCCCGATAATTTTTTTCCCCTCCTTAAAATAAAATATATCGGAATCATCCTGGCAGGAACGATACCTGGGTGGCTGGGGAAAGGATTGGGGTGTATTTTATACTAACACGGCCCTTTTCCACGACAGGAGTCCGACCTGAGCTGTCCCCGGTTTTTCTCCTCAGCCATCCTCTAAAAACAAAGGGTAACTATCACAACTATCTATTTCTGACCAACAGAGCAAGCTATATCTAGTACTATATCTATTTACACTTCAGTTGCAGCTGTTCTGGGTGGTATCCTTGCCTAAAGCTGGTTTCTAAATGGTGCAATTCTGCTAACACCCAGCAGGGGCAGCATATCTGCACTGGAAGGAGAGGGATTAAATAAGGTGCTGTTCCAGTGTTGTACACCAGGGGGGGAAGCAGCACTATTCAAAACTTGGCCTAGCTCAGGCCGCCCTCTGGTGGATCCCTTCTGAATGACACATTGCAGATTATCTCGCTTTAGCACTCAGAGCCCTGATGACGTTGCCTAGCTGGGCCGTGAAACGTCTGCGAGAAAACCGCCGAGCTCAGCGAGCGCCCTCGTTAAAACTTTCCCCAAGGCTGCGGGCGTGAATCCTGCCCACCTGCCCGCCGGGAGAGCACCACAGCCTGTATAGACGACATTAACCTGGTTTCGTTGCAGCTCCCACCATGGATGTCGAGGCATCTGACTTTGGGGCCGCCGCCCCTTTCTTGCGCATGTCGGAGAAGAGCCGCATCCAAGCTCAGACTCGGCCGTTCGACTTGAAGAAGGATGTTTTCGTGCCGGATGCCAAAGAGGAATTTGTGAAAGCCAAGATCGTTTCCAAAGAAGGTGGCAAAGTCACCGCGGAGACGGAAAGCGGCAAGGTAGACATCGTTCGAAGTCAGATCTTTAGACTACAAAAATATACAGAATAACAAGGTTTGGAAGGGATCTTGGAGGTCTTCTAGTCCAACCTCCTGCTCAGGCAGGAAACCCTATACTAGCGGTCTTCAAACTTGGCCCTTTGATGACTTGTGGACTTCAACTCCCAGAATTCCTCAGCCAGGCACGCTGGCTGAGGAATTCTGGGAGTTGAAGTCCACAAGTCATAAAAGGGTCATAGTTCCCTCATGCTGGCTGAGGAATTCTGGGAGTTGAAGCCCCAAGTCATAAAAGGGTCAGAGTTCCCTCACACTGGCTGAGGAATTCTGGGAATTGAAGTCCACGAGTCATAAAAGGGTCAGAGTTCCCTCATGCTGGCTGAGGAATTCTGGGAATTGAAGTCCACGAGTCATCAAAGGGCCAGGTTTAAAGACCCCTGCTTGTGGACTTCAACTCCCAGAATTCCTCAGACAGGCACGCTGGCTGAGGAATTCTGGGAGTTGAAGTCCACAAGTCATAAAAGGGCCATAGTTCCCTCACACTGGCTGAGGAATTCTGGGAGTTGAAGTCCACAAGTCATAAAAGGGCCAAGTTTGAAGACCCCCGCCCTAGACCATTCCAGACAAAGGGCTGTAAGCCTTCCTCCAGATCTGAAAGATCTCAATTCTTGGCATCTTCCATCCAGGTGTGCTGTAAAGCGGGTCTTCGTAGTGCCGGCTGAGGATGATGGGGCTTAAAGTCCAAGCTGTCTGGACTGTGCCAGTTAGAGAAGGGTAGAGAAACCGAGAAGAAATAATTTAGAGGGCACAGATCAACTTTACTCAGCTGCGGCCATTTTAAGAAGAGCATAGCTGGCTGGGGAATTCTGGGAGTTGAAGTCCGCACCTCTTAAAATGGCCGTGGCTCAGAAACACTGGATAGCAGGAGCAGTTGCTACCAAAACAATGGTTAGATAAGGGGGGGGGGCTTGAGCCCTGGCCAAGAAAATGAGAACATATTTCAGACAAGCCCCTTCCCAAGTCTCATGAAGGGCAAGGAGGGGAAGGGGACATGTCTTCAGGCTGCTAGGGCTACTATTATAGCTATTACAATATTGTATTTCTATTGTAATATGGTAATGCTGGCCTAACATGGTGTGGGGCTTCTTAATACCGTCTAGCCTGTTGGGCTGACAGTGATAAATCTTCCAGAGGGTCAAGCACCGTTGTTCCCTTTAGTGTCTGTGTGTTTGTGTGTGTGTCTCTGTGTGTGTGTCTGTGTGTATTTGTTAATGTGTGTGGATTCCTGGCAGCTGCCTGGAGAAGTCCCTGGAGTTTTCCTGCAAGCATTTCGGAAGTGATGTGCTATTGCTTGCTTCCTAGGGCTGGGAGAGAGGGACTGGCCCAAAGTCAGCCAGCCGGCTTTCACGCCGGAGGCAGGACTAGAACTCTCCATCTCCCGGTGATTGGCCCAAAGTCACCCAGCCGGTTTTCACGCCGGAGGCAGGACTAGAACTCTCCGTCTCCCAGTGATTGGCCCAAAGTCACCCAGCCGGTTTTCATGCCGGAGGCAGGACTAGAACTCTCCGTCTCCCGGTGATTGGCCCAAAGTCACCCAGCCGGTTTTCACGCCTGAGGCGGGACTAGAACTCTCCGTCTCCCGGTGATTGGCCCAAAGTCACCCAGCCGGTTTTCACGCCAGAGGCAGGACTAGAACTCTCCGTCTCCCGGTGATTGGCCCAAAGTCACCCAGCCGGTTTTCACGCCTGAGGCGGGACTAGAACTCTCCGTCTCCCGGTGATTGGCCCAAAGTCACCCAGCCGGTTTTCACGCCGGAGGCAGGACTAGAACTCTCAGTCTCCCGGTGATTGGCCCAAAGTCACCCAGCCGGTTTTCACGCCGGAGGCAGGACTAGAACTCTCCGTCTCCCAGTGATTGGCCCAAAGTCACCCAGCCGGTTTTCACGCCGGAGGCAGGACTAGAACTCTCCATCTCCTGGTGATTGTTCCAAAGTCACCTAGCCAGCTTTCACGCCTGAGGCGGGACTAGAACTCTCTGTCTCCTGGTGATTGGCCCAAAGTCACCCAGCCGGTTTTCACGCCGGAGGCAGGACTAGAACTCTCCGTCTCCTGGTGATTGTTCCAAAGTCACCTAGCCAGCTTTCACGCCTGAGGCGGGACTAGAACTCTCTGTCTCCTGGTGATTGGCCCAAAGTCACCCAGCCGGCTTTCACGCCCAAGTCAGGAGTCAAAGCCTCATGGGTCAGGGAGGGGTTCAGCAAAGGGAGACCCATTCTTGTGGTGAGGCCTATCTGACCTCAAGATCCAATTCCATCTCGTTGGCAGACGGTGACGGTCAAAGAAGATCAAATCATGCAGCAGAACCCGCCCAAGTTCGACAAGATCGAGGATATGGCCATGCTGACTTTTCTGCACGAACCGGCCGTGCTCTACAACCTGAAGGAGCGCTACGCCTCCTGGATGATCTACGTAAGCCCAGAGGAACGGGGACTGAAGACTTTGCATGGAGGGCCTTATTCTTACCCCGCAGATATCTGGGGGGTGATGAGCAAAACAGAATCCGAATCAGAATAGAGCTGGAAGGGACCTTGGAGGTCTTCTAGTCCAACCCACTGCTCAGGCAGGAGACCCTAGACCAGGGGTAGGCAACCTGGGCTCTTTTATGACTCGTGGACTTCAACTCCCAGAATTCCTGAGCCAGCATGGCTCAGCTTGGAAACCTCTCTTTTCCCTCAGCGTGGCTGGCTCAGGAATTCTGGGAGTTGAAGTCCACCAGTCATGAGGGGGCCATAGTTCCCCCATACTGGCTCAGGAATTCTGGGAGTTGAAGTCCACGAGTCATGAAGGGGCCAAAGTTTTCCCCATACTGGCTCAGGAATTCTGGGAGTTGAAGTCCACCAGTCATAAAAGAGCCCAGGTTGCCTATCCCTGGTCTAATGCAGGGGTAGGCAACCTTGGCTCTTTTATGACTCGTGGACTTCAACTCCCAGAATCCCTGAGCCAGCCACGCTGAGGGGAAAGGGAGAGGTTTCCAAGCTGAGCCAGGCTGGCTCAGGAATTCTGGGAATTGAAGTCCACCAGTCCTAAAAGAGCCATGGTGGCCTAGCCCTACGCCTAGGCCGTTCCAGACAAGTGGCTGTATAGTCTCTTCTTAAAAACCTCCAGTGATGGAGCACCTACTACTTCTGGTGGCAAGATGTTCCACTGGTTAATTGTCCTCACTGTTAGGAAATTCCCCCTTAATTCCAGGTTGCTTCTCTCCTTGATTAATTTCCATCCATTGCTTCTAATAATAATAATAATAATAATAATAATAATAATAATAATAACAACAATAATAATAATAATAGTAATAGTAATAATAATAATAGTGGTGGTGGTGGTGGTGGTGGTGATGATGATGATGGTGATGGAAAGGACCTTGGAGATCATCTAGTCCAGTGGTTCTCAACCTTTTTAATGCCGCAACTCCCAACCGGTTGTAAGCCAAGGACTACCCAACCGGTCGTAAGTCGAGGACTATTTCCCTGCCCGGGAGCATCGCACATGCGTGGTGCCGCCCTCTGCGCCGGCTGAGGCGTAGCTGGCAAGGGGCAGCGACGGTGCAGGGTGACCACCGGCAGGGCCCCACGCGCGCCAGCAACCCTCCCTGCGCCCGCCGACCTCCCACCTCCCACCCCTGGCCCTCTTTTACTTACATTTTTAGTAGTTGCTCAGCAGGGAGGGGTGGAAACTTCCGGAGAGCTCGCCTTCGCTGCAGGCAGCTCGCAGCACCGTTTGCAGACTGGGATTTTTGGCGGGCTCAGCAGGGCAGAGACAGCCTGGACAATTCCTATTGGCTTTTGAAAGCCAATAGAATTAGACTCTATTCAAGAGAGTCTATTCTATTGGCTTTCAAAAGCCAATAGAATAAGAGGGAGTAGCACAGCTAAGGAAAAGGGGGAAAAAATGGCAGACTGCGTTGTTTGGCGACCCCCGTGGAATGGTCGTTCTATCCCAAATGGGGTCGCGAGCCACAGGTTGAGAACCGCTGGTGTAGTCCAACCCCCTGCTCAGGCAGGAAATCCTATATCATTTCAGACAAATGGCTGTTAAAACTTCTTCTTAAAAGAAGCATTCACAGCTTCTGGAGGCAGGTAGTTCCACTGGTTAATTGTTAATCTCCTTAATTCCAGGTTGCTTCTCTCCTTGATTAGTTTCCATCCATTGCTGCTTCTCCTGCCTTCAGGCCCTTTGGAGAACAGCTTGACTCCCTCTTCTTTGGGGCAGCCCCTGAGATACTGGAACGCTGCTATCCTGTCGCCCCTCGTCCTTCTCTTCCTTAAAATAGACATCCCCAATTTCAGCAACCGTTCCTTATATGTTTTAGCCTCCAGTCCCCTAATCATCTTTGTTGCTCTTCTCTGCACTCTTTCCAGAGTCTCAACATCTTTTTTACATCGTGGTGACCAAAACTGCCTTCGGGTGCTTTGGAAAATAGATCCTGTTCTGTCTGGCCCCTCTCAGCTCATTAAAATCCACATAAATATGTCTTTAAGAGGTTTATTTAACACATTTCAAAAGAATTCACTTCAAAGCACGCTGCTGGCATTTTGCTGGCAGAAACAGCCAAGTCTCCTCTATTTACATTTAGATTAAAACATACTCCTTCCACACCTTCCAATTAACTCACTCTTTCTTTATCACATTGTCCAATACCTCATTTTTTCTCCCGTAGATTTCCAAAACATCAGAAGACTGAATTCAAACGCACGGCTCCAGATATCAGGCTACTCCTTGATTAACGTTGCTCGTGACAAAGGCGTAGTCTCTCTGTCCCCTTCTAATATAGTGTCCGATACGTCACTTCCCCCCATTACTTCCTTTTTCCACTTAACTGACACCTTCGTTTATCAAACCTTCGGAATCTCGGATCAAGCCATCTATCTTCTTGATCCAAATCTGACCCCTCACTTTGTGAATCTGACCCAGACTGCCTGTAAATCTCCTCCCTGTCTGGCTCAGCTGCCGGGAGGGGAAAATACCCAGAGGGGCCTGGCTGCTCTTCCTCGGCTGCCGGGAGGGGAAAACACCCAGAGGGCCTGGCTGCTCTTCCTCGGCTGCCGGGAGGGGAAAACACCCAGAGGGGCCTGGCTGCTGATCCTCCTCCTCTGATACTTCCCAAGCTGGTCTAGGGACACTCACAACAGATCCCCTCTTTCTTTGTGGCAGCCCCTCAAATACCAGAATACTGCTATCATGTCCCCCCTAAGTCCTTCTTTTCTCTAGAGTCTATCCATACCCAAATCCCGCAACCGTTCTTCCTATGTGTTGTTCTCCAGGCCTTTAATCGTCTTAGTTGCTCTTCTCTGCACTTTTTCCAAAGTCTCAACATCTTTTTTTTTGTGACCAAAACCGGATGCGGTATGCCAGGAGTGACCTTCAAACACAGGTGGGGTTGGTGTGTTCAGAAGCCATCCCAGTTACGGGAACCATCCCGGTGGTCCTCAACTTACAAGCGTCTCCCGGCGTTGTTGGCTGGGGAAATCCTGGGAGTTGAAGTCCACGGGTCTTTTAAAATGTCCCAAGGTTGAGAAAAGACTTCTCCAGGGAAAAGGCGGGCATTCCTCTAGTGAAGAAATAAATTGTCCTCTTCCTAGGCTTTGAGATTCCACCACAGACCAGGAAGGGCCTTCAAAACCTCTCTTCCCTCTCTTCTTCTCTAGACCTACTCAGGGCTGTTCTGTGTGACGGTCAACCCCTACAAGTGGTTGCCGGTCTACAACGCTGAAGTGGTGGCTGCCTACCGCGGGAAAAAGCGGAGTGAAGCTCCTCCTCATATCTTCTCCATCTCCGACAATGCCTATCAGTACATGTTGACAGGTAAAGGATCTTACAGGTAAAGGAAGACGAGGGGATCCAGAAGGGGGGAACCTGCTGGTCATGAGAGAAGAACCAATGTTGAAGGTTTCAGGAAGTCCACTGGGGCTTCTGCTGTTCCCCTTCTTCCTCTTCCTCTTTGTCTATCTTCTCCTTCTCCTTCTTGTCTTCCTCCTTGTCTATCATCTTCTTCTCTCCCTCCTCCTCCTCGTCTATCTTCTCCTCTTCTTCCTCTTCCTCGTCTGCCTTCTTCTTTTCCTCCTTGTGTATTTTCTCCTGCTTGTCTTTCTTCTTCTTCTTCTTCTTCTTCTTCTTCTTCTTCTTCTTCTTCTTCTTCTTCTTCTTCTTCTTCTTCTTCTTCTTCTTCTTCTTCTTCTTCTTCTTCTTCTTCTTCTTCTTCTTCTTCTTCCTCCTTGTCTATCTTCACCCCCTCCTTCTCTTCTTCCTCTTCCTCCTTGTCCATCACCCCCCTTTCCTCCTCTTCCTCCTTGACTATCTTCTTCTTTTTCTCTTCTTTTTTCTGCTTCTCCTTCTTCTCTCCCTCCTCCTCCTCCTCGTCCGTCTTCTCCTTCTCTTCTTTCTCTTCCTCCTCTGCCCTCTTCTTTTCCTCCTTGTGTATTTTCTCCTGCTTGTCTTTCTCCTCTTCTTCATTGTCAATTTCTTCTTCTTCTTCTTCTTCTTCTTCTTCTTCTTCTTCTTCTTCTTCTTCTTCTTCTTCTTCTTCTTCTTCTTCTTCTTCTTCTTCTTCCTCCTCCTCCTCCTCCTCCTTCTCTATCTTCACCTCCTCCTTCTCTTCTTCCTCCTTGTCCATCATCCCCCTTTCCTCCTCTTCCTCCTTGAGTATCTTCTCCTTCGTTTCCTCTTCTGTTTTCTGCTTCTCCTTCTTCTCTTCCTCCTCTTCCTCCTCATCCCTCTTCTCCTTCTCTTCTTCCTCTTCTTCCTTGTCTACCTTCTTCCCCATCCTCCTTGTCTATTTTCACCTTCTCCTTCTCTTTCTCCTTCTCTTATCTCTTCCTCCTCCTCTTATTTCTCCTCCATATTCTCCTTCTCCTCTCCCCTTCTTTTTCTTTCTCCTCATCTATCTCCTTCTGCTCTTCCTCCCTTGCTTTTATGTTTCTCCCTTTCTTTTCAAATCTTTTTTTCTCCCCTTCTCTTTTCTAGATCGGGAGAACCAGTCCATTCTTATCACGTAAGTTTCAACTCCGGCCTTGACCTTTCAAAATACTGTTTAGTTATCAAAATGCTATTTAGTTATCTTACCAACCCTGAGGAACTTGTTTTCCATTTTGATTGGTGGTGGGGGGGTTGTCTCCTTCTCACAGTGAAATTAAAGTGGTTTTTCTTCAGTCTTTGACCTAGCAGGAAGCTATAGGGACATAACGTAGAACAGAACAGAACAAAATAGAACAAAATAGAATAGAATAGAATAGAATAGAATAGAATAGAATAGAATAGAATAGAATAGAATAGAATAGAATAGAATAGAATAGAATAGAATACAATACAATACAATACAATACAATACAATACAATACAATACAGAACAATACAATACAATAAATTACAATACAATACAATACAATAGAAAATATGGAATGAGAATGGAATGGAATGGAATGGAATAGAATAGAATAGAATAGAATAGAATAGAATAGAATAGAATAGAATAGAATAGAATAGAATAGAATAGAAAATATGGAATGGAATGGAATAGAAAATATGGAATGGAATAGAATAGAATAGAATAGAATAGAATAGAATAGAATAGAATAGAATAGAATAGAATAGAATAGAATAGAATAGAATAGAATAGAATAGAATAGAATAGAATAGAATATATGGAATGGAATGGAATAGAAAATATGGAATGGAATGGAATAGAATACAGAATAGAATAGAATAGAATAGAATAGAATAGAATAGAATAGAATAGAATAGAATAGAATAGAATAGAATAGAGCTGGAAGGGACCTTGGAGGTCTTCTAGTCCAGCCCGCCGCTCAAGCAAGAGAACCTATACTATCTCAGCCAAGTGACTGTCTAATCTCTTCTTAAAAACCTCCAGTGATGGAGTGCCCACGTTAAGCCCACATAAAAGACAAGAATGGTAGGATCAGCTTAACTTAAGACCACAATTGATCCTCAAACCTTCTGTCATTAGATGAATCTGGCCTCAGTTATTAAGTGAATCGCTGCAGTTGTTAAGTTAGGAACACAGTCGTTAAATGAATCTGGCTTCCCCCTTGACTTTGCTTGTCAGACAGTCGCAAAAGGGGATCATGTGACCCCCCGGGGCGCTGCAACCGTCATAAATAGGAATCAGTTGCCAAGCGTCTGAATTTGGATCGTGTGACCCTGGGGCAGGGCTAGGCCACCTTGGCTCTTTGATGACTTGTGGACTTCAACTCCCAGAATTCCTGAGCCAGCCTGGCTCAGCTTGGAAACCTCTCCCTTTCCCCTCAGCATGGCTGGCTCAGGAATTCTGGGAGTTGAAGTCCATGAGTCAAAAAAGAACCAAGATGGCCTAGCCCTGGCCTAGCTCTAATCAGCTCCTTATTCCTCTGTCTGAGCCGGCATGAGGGAAACTTTGGCCCCTTCATGAACTTGTGGACTTCAACTCCCAGAATTCCTGAGCCAGCCATGCTGAGCGGAAAGGGAGAGGTTTCCAAGTTGAGCCATGCTGACTCAGGAATTCTGGGAGTTGAAGTCCACAAGTCATAAAAGAGCCAAGGTGGCCTAGCCCTGTCCTAGCTCTAATCAGCTCCTTATTCCTCTGTCTGAGCCGGCATGAGGGAAACTTTGGCCCCTTCATGACTTGTGGACTTCAACTCCCAGAATTCCTGAGCCACATGGGGGAACTTTGGCCCCTTCATGACTCGTGGACTTCAACTCCCAGAATTCCTGAGCCAGCATGGGGGAACTATGGCCCCCTCATGACTCGTGGACTTCAACTCCCAGAATTCCTGAGCCAGCATGAGGGAAACTTTGGCCCCTTCATGACTCGTGGACTTCAACTCCCAGAATTCCTGAGCCAGCGTGGCTCAGCTTGGAAACCTCTCCCTTTCCCCTCAGCATGGCTGGCTCAGGAATTCTGGGAGTTGAAGTCCACAAGTCATAAAAGAGCCAACGTTGCCTACCCCTGCCCTAGGGGATACCGCAACCATCGTAAGTGTGGAAAAACAGTGCCGAGTCCCTTTTTTTTTGTGGCGTTGCAACTTCGCATGATCACTAAACGGGCTTTTGTAAGTCGAGGGCTCCTCGCCCTGATCAGATCTGACCTAGCTGAGCTTTCTGATGTCTCCTGGGTTGACGAAATGTTGCTCTATACAGGGAGTCCTCAACTTACGGGACCAGAATTCCATGCCTAAGCAAGACAGTTGGCTACATGAGCCAAAGCTGTTTTGCAATTGGTTTGCCGTGTGTGTGTGGGGGGAGGTGTAAGCGAATCACTGCGGTTGTTAAATGGATCACACGGTCATTAAGCGAATCCAGCTTCACCACCCTCCCCATATCACGTTTGCTTGTCGGGAAGCTGCCTTAGGCAGGTCACCAATGGTGATCTTACTTACATCCACTGTCCCATCAATCAGGCCTGAACTAAGATTATGTTGGTTTCCCCCCCCCCCTCCCTGTAGCGGAGAATCCGGTGCTGGGAAGACTGTGAATACCAAGCGGGTCATCCAATATTTTGCGGTCATCGCTGCGATTGGCGATCGTAGCAAGAAAGACCAAGCGGCCGCCACGGGGAAGGTGAGCATCCAATCAGGCAGTGTTTTGTTAACCTTGGGAAGTTTAAGATGGCTGGACTTCAACTCCCAGAATTCCCCAGCCAGCCATGCTGGCTGGGGAATTCTGGGAGTTGAAGTCCACCCGTCTTAAAGTTCTCAAGGTTGAAAAAACACTGCTATACAGTTACATATTTAAAGCTGGGCTACACATTACGCCAGTTCTCTTCAACCCGGGTGCTACCAGCTGATGGGGACCAAACTTTCTGAGACAACCCAAGAAAGGGATCTTGGGGTTTTGGTGGGCAGCTCGATGAAGATGTCAACCCAATGCGCAGCAGCAGTAAAAAAAGCAAATTCCATGCTTGGCATGATTAGGAAGGGAATCGAAAATAAGTCAGCAAGTGTTGTATTGCCTCTGTACAAATCAATGGTGAGACCACACTTGGAGTACTGTGTACAGTTCTGGTCACCGCACCTCAAGAAGGATATAATGGAACTGGAAAAGGTGCAAAAAAGGGCAACAAGAATGATCAAGGAAATGGAGCGCCTCCCTTATGAAACCCGATTGCAACGCCTTGGTCTCTTCAGCCTTGAAAGACGGCGTTTAAGGGGTGACTTGATCGAAGTGTATAAAATCATGCATGGGATAGAAAAGGTGGATAGAGAAAAATTCTTTTCTCTATCACACAATACCAGGACAAGGGGGCACTCCCTAAAGCTCATAGGTAAGAAAGTGAGGACAAATAAAGGGAAATATTTTTTCACCCAGAGGGTCGTTGGTTTATGGAATTCACTTCCTGAAGGGGTCGTGACAGCTGTCAGCCTTGACAGCTTCAAGGCAGGGTCAGACAGATTCATGGATGCCAAGGGTATCGGTGGTTATTAAAACGGATGTCCATGTGCCGCCTCTATGTTGGTTGAGGCAGGCAGGATTCCCTTGAGTCCCATTTGTTGGGGGTCAAGGGAAAGGGAGGCTTTTGCCTTCTCTTTCTGCTCAAGATCCCCATGTACAATTGGTGGGCCACTGTGTGACACAGAATGCTGGACTCGATGGGCTTTGGCCTGATTCAGCAGGGCTCTTCTTAGGTTCTTATGTTCTTATGTACTTCTATTAACCCTAACCAGATAGCCCAGTAGTAGCGGCTATTAATAATTAATTAATTAATCCGTATCAATTAGAACAAGTAATTGATTCGTATCAATTGGAACCATTAATGGATTAGTATTAATTAGAACCATCAATTGATTAGTATCAATCAGAACAATTAATT
This sequence comes from Bothrops alternatus, assembly GCA_034064705.1. Classification (NCBI taxonomy): domain Eukaryota; kingdom Metazoa; phylum Chordata; class Lepidosauria; order Squamata; family Viperidae; genus Bothrops; species Bothrops alternatus. The sequence goes on along the minus strand of JARGCV010000133.1, from coordinate 549,916 downwards.
AATTAGTATCAATCAGGACAATTAATATTAATTAGAACAATTAATTAATTAGCATTAATTAGAAAAATGGTGGCCTCTGGTTATCTTGCACCATGACTTCTAACCCTCCATAGAATACTGTAGATAGAACAGGGGTCTTCAAACTTGGCCCTTCCTTTTATGATTTGTGGACTTCAACTCCCACTTGGCCCTTTTATGACTTGTGGACTTCAACTCCCAGAATTCCTCAGCCAGGCACACTGTTGAAGTCAACAACTCCTAAAAAGGCCAAGTTTGTAGACCCCTGATATAGAATAACAAAGTTGGAAGGGACCTTGGAGGTCTTCTAGTCCAACCCCTTATGCCATTCCAGACAAATGGTTGTCCAGTCTCTTCTTAAAAACTTCCAGTGTTGGAGCACCCACAATTTCTGGTGGCCGGCTGTTCCACTGGTTAATTGTTCTCATTCTCAGGAAATTCCTCCTTAGTTCCAGGTTGCTTCTCTCCTTGATTAGTTTCCATCCGTTGCTTCTTGTCCTGCCCTTTGGAGAATAGCTTGATTCCCTCTTCTTTGGGGCAGCCCTGAGATACTGGAACACTGCTATCATGTCCCCCCTCGTCCTTCTCTTCATTAGACTAGACATCCCCAACTCCAGCAACCGTTCCTTATATGTTTTAGCCTCCAGTCCCCTAATCATCTTTGTTGCTCTTCTCTGCACTCTTTCTGGAGTTTCAACATCTTTTTTATCTTTATCTTGTTCTAATGCAGGGCTCTTCAAACTTGGCCCTTTGATGGCTTGTGGACTTCAACTCCCAGAATTCCTGAGGCAGGTAGGCACGCTGGCTGAGGAATTCTGGGAGTTGAAGTCCACAAGTCATCAAAGGGCCAAGACTAAAGACCCCTGGTCTAATACTTTCACCCCACCCATCCACAGGGCACCTTGGAAGATCAAGTCATCCAAGCAAACCCAGCTCTGGAGGCCTTCGGCAACGCCAAGACCCTACGGAATGACAACTCCTCTCGCTTCGTAAGTATGGATGCAAGGAGAAGGGGTGTCCTTTCTGGGATACCATCCTGTCTAATCTTCGCAAGCATCTACTTGCTCTCAATCCATTTCTCCTTTCTTCTTCAGGGTAAATTCATCCGAATCCATTTTGGGGCGACAGGCAAGCTGGCATCAGCCGACATAGAAACCTGTGAGTGTTGAGTTTTCCAGAATTCTCAAATCTTTGATGGATTCTTTGCAAGTTCTTGGATTGTTCTTCTGGACTTTTTTCGCACTTGTTCACCATCTCGGCATCTTTGTCGTTCTCCGCTTTTCCGTCTTCTTTTCAGATCTCCTGGAAAAGTCCAGGGTCATCTTCCAGCTGAAGTCTGAGAGGAATTATCACATCTATTACCAGATCTTGTCCAACAAGAAGCCGGAGCTACTGGGTGAGTCCTGCTCCGTGAATTATCTTTCGGACCAATCCCAGGTTTTGGTGCATTGTTTTCGAGGTTCAGGTGAACTTGTCCAAACTGGTTCAGTTAAGCTACATCTCTTCCATCTTGGCCTTGTACAGGTCTGAAGGGTTCATATATCTGAAGTCAGGAAGGCTTCGTTGAGTCCAGGTTGACGTGTCTTGGTCTTGTTGAGTTGGCCATGCTCTTCTGGTTGCTTCTAGTCAGATTTTCTTGACTCGGCCAGAGTTGAATTGGGTCACTCTTCACTAGTTCAACTTAACTGTGCTGGGACTTTTCCAACCTTATTAAGACTGAAGAAGCCTTGATTGGACTACTGGACACCTTGATCGATTCTCCTCCACTTAGTCTGAAGTTCATCTTTGTCTCCAGCGTTGAAGACCTGGTTGACCTGGTTCTCAATCCAAAGAATTGAGAATACCGTACCTGATCTTGTGGGGTCCTGGATGCTCTCTGAGCATGGTTGTTGAAGAGCAGACTGCCCCCTCCCTTCTAGCACTGATGAGGATACCTGGTTGGATCATGAAATGTCTGCAAGAAAGCAACCAAGCTCAGAGGAGATGCCACAATCCTCCTCCTCCCCCTTCTCCTTCTCGTCCTTCTCCTCGTCCTCCTCCGCCATCCTCCCCCTTTTCTCCTCCACTCCACAAACCCCACTCCTTTCTAGCACTGATGATGTTACCCAGCTGGGTCATGAAACATCTGCAAGAAAACAAGCAAGCTCATAGGATTCCACAATTGTTGTCATCATTGTTCTCCTCCTGCTCTATTCTCCTTCTCAGCCTTCTCTTCCTCCCACTCCTCTCTTTTTCTCCTCCACTCCACAAACCCCACTCCCTTCTAGCACTGATGATGTTACCTAGTTGGGTCATGAAACATCTGCAAGGAAACAGCCAAGCTCAGAGGATTCCAGAGTCCTCCTCCTCCTTCTCCCTCTTCCTTCTCCTTCTCGTTGTCCTTGTCCTCCTCCTTCTCCCTCCTCCTTCTCCATGTCATCATCATTGTCCTCCTCCACCTCCTCCCTTCCCTTCCTTCTCTTCCTCCCACTCCTCTCTTTTTCTCCTCCACTTCACAAACCCCACTCCCTTCTAGCTCTGATGATGTTGGCTAGTTGGGCCATGAAAGGTCCACATGAAAGCAACCACGCTCAGAGAGCACCAAACCTAAGGTACAAATAATTCTCTGCTATCGGTACCTGGTCTCCTCTGTGGTGACCCTTGTATTCCAAAACAGCGTCTTCCTGTGAAGCCCAAGCGGTGGCTATGATTGTTGAAGACCTCTCTCCTCAGCCAAACCTTCTCCCTAAGAATGAAGGACAGGCTTCTTTTGATTCCTAGTTTTCATTCCCCGTTATAACTTTCTGCATCCTTTAAATGCGTTGTTTGCACGAGAGGGTTTTCATGGTTCGACTGTGAGCTGTCTTGAGATTTACAGCATTGGTAAAGTGCCATTTGCGTTTCAGAATGGTCCTTGACCTCTTCTGCTGATAGAAGATCCACTTAGGAAGAGAAGATTGGCCACGTTTTGTCCACGCCTGACTTCTACCACCTGTTTCTCTTTCCAGATATGCTGTTGGTCACCAACAATCCTTACGACTACGCCTTTATCTCCCAAGGAGAGACCACGGTGCCCTCGATCGATGACGCAGAGGAACTGTTAGCAACTGATGTGAGTTGTGGAGGGTAGAGAAATGTTCTGAGTGTTCTCCAACTTGGCTTCTAGATCAGGGGTCCCCACCTTAGCAACTTGAAGACCTGTGGACTTCAACTCTCAGAATTCCCCATCCAGCATGGCTGGATGCCAAGGTTGGACACCCCTAGTTCAATAATTCAGACTATTGGACCCTGAACGGGGGCAATGTGAAGACTTGAGACTTATGGACTTCAACTCTCAGAATTCCCCATCCAGCATGGCTAGATGGGGAATTCTGGGAGCTGAAGTCCACAAGTCTTCAAATTGCCAAGGTTGAACACCCCTAGTTCAAGATATTTTGGACTATTGAACCCTGAACCCAGGCCACCTAAAGACTTGTGGACTTCAAGTCCCAGAATTCCCCATCCCGCATGGCTGGCTGTGGAATTCTGGGACTTGAAGTCCACAAGTCTTCAAATTGCCAAGATTGGACGACCCTAGTTCAAGATATTTTGGACTATTGAACCCTGAACCCGGGCCACCTAAAGACTTGTGGACTTCAAGTCCCAGAATTCCCCATCCCGCATGGCTGGCTGTGGAATTCTGGGAGTTGAAGTCCACAAGTCTTCAAATTGCCAAGATTGGACGACCCTAGTTCAAGATATTTTGGACTATTGAACCCTGAACCCGGGCCACCTAAAGACTTGTGGACTTCAAGTCCCAGAATTCCCCATTCAGCATGGCTGGCTGTGGAATTCTGGGAGTTGAAGTCCACAAGTCTTCAAATTGCCAAGATTGGACGACCCTAGTTCAAGATATTTTGGACTATTGAACCCTGAACCCGGGCCACCTAAAGACTTGTGGACTTCAACTCCCAGAATTCCCCATCCCGCATGGCTGGCTGGGGAATTCTGGGAATTGAAGTCCACAAGTCTTCAAATTGCCCAGATTGGACACCCTTAATTCCAAGATGTTTTTAAACTATTGAGCCCTGAATCATCCCCAAGAAAAGGCTCATGGGACTTGTAGTCCAACCTATATCTGAGAAGTCCGAGACTGGAGATTGATTTGTTGGAATCGAATAGCTGGCTTTGGGTGGAACTCGTCAACTATTTTTTTTTTGTTTTCTCCAAACCCAGAGTGCCTTCGACATCTTGGGCTTCACTCAGGAGCAGAAAAACTCCATCTACAAATTGACGGGGGCCATCATGCACTACGGCAACATGAAGTTCAAGCAGAAGCAGCGGGAAGAGCAGGCTGAGCCAGATGGCACCGAAGGTCAGGCAAAGAGACAATCAGGGCCACCAAATTAGGAACATGAGCAATAATTTACAAAGATTGATGAATACCCAGTTCACGATAAAATGGGTGCCGACCATCCTCCACTTAACGACCCTCCACTGACTCAAAAATTTCTCTTGCTCAGCCAGACAGTGAAGTATCCCCTTTTATGACCTTCTTTGCCACCGTGGTTAAATGAATCTGGCTTCCTCCCTCTTGACTTTGCTTGTCAGAAGGTCACAAATGGGGATTATATGACCCCAGGACGCTGCAACCGTCGTAAATGCATATGGGCAGGAAATTACTTCTTCGTTCTAGGTTGATTGGTTTCCATCCGTTGCTTCTCATCCTCTTCTCCATCCTTCCATTCCTCATCCAAGACCCCAGGAGCAATGTTTCTCAACCTTTGGCAACTTGAAGGTGGGTGGACTTTCAACTTTGGTGATGTGAAGATGGATGGACTTCAACTCCCAGGATTCCCCCAGCCAGCTTGGCTGGCTGGGGAAATCTTGGGAGTTGAAGTCCATCCATCTTCACATCCCCAAGGTTGCGGAACACTGCTCTAAAGTGGGGTATCGGCTGATAATGATTCAGTCAAGATGACAGGGACTCGTCTTGATCCTGTTGTGTGGGAGGAGTTTGACCCGGTAGCACCTGATGAAGTCGACAAGGCCATTGGAGCTGTGAGCTCCGCCACCTGTTTATTGGACCCGTGCCCCTCCTGGCTGGTTTCGGCCAGCAGGGAGGTGACGCGAGGCTGGGTTCAGGAGATTGTCAACGCTTCTTTGAGGGAGGGGTCCTTTCCGGCTCCCTGCAAGGAGGCAATTGTGCGCCCCCTCCTCAAGAAACCTTCCCTGGACCCAGCTGTTTTAAACAACTACCGTCCTGTCTCCAATCTTCCCTTTATAGGGAAGGTTGTTGAGAAGGTGGTGTCACTCCAGCTCCAACGGTCCTTGGATGAGGCCGATTATCTGGGCCCTCAACAGTCAGGATTCAGGCTCGGCTACTCCACGGAAACTGCTTTGGTCGCGCTGACGGATGATCTCTGGCGGGCCCGGGATAAGGGATTATCCACTATCCTGGTGCTACTTGACCTCTCAGCAGCTTTCGATACCATTGACCATGGTATCCTTCTGCACCGACTGGAGGGGTTGGGGGTTGGGGGCACTGTTTTGCGGTGGTTCACCTCCTACCTCACTGGTCGGTCGCAGTCGGTGTTGGCAGGGGGTCAGAGGTCGACCCCTAGGTTCCTCCCTTGTGGGGTCCCTCAGGGATCGGTCCTCTCCCCTCTGCTGTTTAATATCTACATGAAACCACTGGGTGAGATCATCCGACAACATGGGGTGAGATATCATCAGTATGCTGATGATACCCAGCTTTACATCTCCACCCCGTGTCATTTCAGTGAAGCAGCGGAAGTGATGTGCCGATGTCTGGAGGCTGTTAGGGTTTGGATGGGTGCTAACAGGCTCAAACTCAACCCCAACAAGACGGAGTGGCTATGGGTTCTGCCTCCCAAAGATATTTCAATCTATCCGTCCATTAGCCTGGGGGGGGGAGCTTTTGACCCCCTCGGAGAAGGTCCGGAACTTGGGCGTCCTCCTCGATCCACAGCTAAATTTGGAACATCATCTTTCGGCTGTGGCGAGGAGGACATTTGCCCAGGTTCGCCTGGTGCACCAGTTGCGGCCCTATTTGGACCGGGAGTCTCTTCTCACAGTCACTCATGCTCTTATCACCTCGAGGTTCGATTACTGCAATGCTCTCTACATGGGGCTACCTTTGAAAAATGTTCGGAGACTTCAGGTTTTTTTTTTTAAAACTTAAGGGTTTTTTATATGTATATAATGTAATTTCTATTATGCTGTGAGCCGCCCTGAGTTCTTCGGAATAGGGCGGCATAGAAATTAAATTAATAAATTAATAATAATAAAAACTGTGAAAACTCCAAGCTAGTATTTTGCAAAATCTCTACTATGGATCTTGGGAAGCAAGAACGGGAAACACCAAAGCTTCCATGTCTACGTTCTCCTCTCCTCTATGGTTTTAAAAGATGTCCAGGTGGAGATCTTCAGGCATGCAACTCAATGTTTCGCTTCTCCAAAATGTGTATCAAAAAAACATTCAGCCCACTTTCTGTGGGAAAGCATGTTTTTACGGATTGGGTCTTGCACTACAGCAAGCTGGCAACCAACCACTTGGGTCCTTTCCAACCGGTCCACCCTATGCAATAGTGGCAAATATCTGTAGGATGGGGGTGTAGGATGGGAGTGAAGGTTTGTCCTCCAAGCTTGTGGGTTGGTTTTCCGAATGTTTCATTACCAGGGTAGGCAGAATTTAGGGAATGCCTGTGTCAGTGGGCTTCTGTTGATAAGGGCTTGAGGTGTGGGTGTGTCAAGTGAGGCTCTTGTCCAAATCAACCACACAGCCAGCCAGAGACAGCACCGACCCTCACCATCCCGCGCAACCCCCCCTCTCCCATCAGTTCCCCTCCCAATAACATAACCTCCCCATCACAAGATCCATCACAAGCCTCTCGCTGATGTCTCACACCTGACCCATCACAAGACCTTCTCTTGACACACCCACACCTGAAGTCCTCATAAAGAGAACAAGCACTGACCCTCACCATCCCGCACAGTCCCCCCTCTCCCATCAGTTCCCCTCCCAATGACATAACCTCCCCATCACAAGCCTCTCACTGATGTTTCATACCTGACCCATAACAAGACCTTCTCTTGACACACCCACACCTGAAGCCCTCATAAAGAGAACAAGCACCGACCCTCACCATCCCGCGCAGTCCCCCCTCTCCCATCAGTTCCCCTCCCAATGACATAACCTCCGCATCACAAGCCTCTCACTGATGTTTCACACCTGACCCATCACAAGACCTTCTCTTGACACAGCCACACCTGAACTCCTCATAAAGAGAAGAACAAGCACCGACCCTCACCATCCCGCGCAGTCCCCCCTCTCCCACCAGTTCACCTCCCAATGACATAACCTCCCCATCACAAGACCCATCACAAGCCTCTCACTGGTGTGTTCACACCTGACCCATCACTAGACCCTCTCTTGACACACCCACACCTGAAGCCCTTATAAACAGAAGAGCGTCAACACTGACATCCCCTAAAGTCTGCTGAAGATGTTGCCTGGCCTGGCAATGAAACGTTTGGAAACCAACCCACAAGATCGGAGAACGAACCTTCGCCCTAGTCCACCCGATCTTCTTTAACCCAAGAGATGGACTTCTACTGAAACCCTGTCATGGCTCTTGCAGAAGCTGACAAGTCAGCGTACCTGATGGGGCTGAACTCCGCAGACCTGCTCAAGGGGCTTTGCCACCCGAGGGTCAAAGTGGGGAACGAGTATGTCACCAAAGGGCAAAATGTCCAACAGGTAAGAATCCCACCTGTCGAGAGAGGGGGAAAAAAACAAAACCGACGTCTTGGTCCAAACTCTCAGAAGAAAAATAAGGACCCAGTTCTCAAATTCGGGCTCAGCCTGGACATATTATTTCTTTGATTTCTTTCTTTCTTTTTTTAATGTGGTGAGATGTTCTTATGCACACATAGCCAGGCAGACTCAGATTGTCTTCTTGGGTGTCTAATTCAAATTCCTTGTGCATCTAATCATCCTTGGCCAATAAAATATTCTATTCTATTCTATTCTATTCTATTCTATTCTATTCTATTCTATTCTATTCTATTCTATTCTATTCTATTCTATTCTATTCTGTTCTGTTCTATTCTATATTTTATTATTCTATTCTATTCTATTCTATTCTATATTTTATTATTCTATTCTATTCTATTCCATTTCATTCCATTCCTTATTTTATTATTCTACTCTACTCTACTGTACTCTACTCTACTGTACTCTACTCTACTCTACTCTAGTCTACTCTACTCTACTCTACTCTACTCTACTCTACTCTACTCTATTTTATTCGTGTTGAGCTTTATCGAAGAATTTAGGAAGGGAACAAGCTTCGTCTCCCCATAACTTCCGTTTCCTCCATAGGTGTACTACTCCACTGGTGCTCTGGCCAAGGCTGTCTATGAGAGGATGTTTGTCTGGATGGTCATGAGAATCAACACCACCCTGGAAACTAAGCTTCCCCGACAGTATTTCATTGGAGTGTTGGATATTGCTGGCTTTGAGATCTTTGATGTGAGTCATGCCTTCTTGAGTCGTGGGTTTGTTTTGTTTACTGGATGTATCAACCTTCTCCAAGTTGCTTCTCCAATGTGTTGGGACTGCAGTTCTCCGAATTTCCCAGGCAACAACAGGGTAGAAGTTGAGATAGATGGATGGATGGATGGATGGATGGTCCCACCATCTTGCTTGCAGTTAGAAACTGTTGAGATCATTTTGGGACCAAAGGCCATCTTGTTGAGCTTTTACCAGGTCCATCCATTCCCCCATCCATTCATCTTTCCATTCTTCTAACCCACCACCCATTCCCCCATCTATTCATTCATCCATTCCTCCCTGACTTTGTTCCATCCATCCATCCATCCATCCATCCATCCATCCATCCATCCACCCGCCCATCCATCCATCCATCCATCCTTCCCTCCATCCATCTCTCCACCCTTCCTTCCTTCCTCTCTCCCTCCTTCCCTTCCTTCCTTCCACTCACCCTTCTTTCCTTCCACTCACCCACCCATCTTTCCACCCTTCCACCCACCCATCTATCCAACTATCCATCCATCCATCCATCCCCCTCCCTCTACCCTTCCTTCCTCCCTTCCCTCCCTCCCTCCCTTTCCTTCCTTCCTTCCTTCCATGCACCCACCCATGCACCCATCTTTCCACCCATCCACCCCTCCATCTATCTATCCCTCCATCCCCCCTCCTTCTACCCTTCCTTCCTTCCTTCCTTCCTTCCACCCACCCACCCACCCACCCACCCATTTATCCATCTTTCCATTATTCATCCCTCCCTCCCTCCATCTACCCACCCTTCCTTCCTCCCTCCCTCCCTAATTTCCAGGAGCCTTGACCTAACAGACAGTGGTCCCTGCTGAAAAAAGAAAAAAAGTCTGATCTTCTGGAAAGGCTCACCTGCACGAAGGTCCATAACTTCCTTTCCCCTTCCCCCTCCCAGTTTAACAGCTTTGAGCAGCTCTGCATCAACTTCACCAACGAGAAGCTGCAGCAGTTCTTCAACCACCACATGTTTGTGCTGGAACAAGAGGAGTACAAGAAGGAGGGCATCGAATGGGTGTTCATTGACTTCGGCATGGACCTCCAGGCCTGCATTGACCTCATTGAGAAGGTACCTCATTGAGAAGGTCTTCTCCATACGCCTTCCTTAAAATACCAACTTCCTTCATTCATGCCTGAATCTGGCCAGTGGGTGGTGACCTCTCCAGAGCCAGGAGGAAATCTTATTTGAGGATTTAACAGTTCCCTATTGAGGTGATAAGATGGATCCCGTTGGGCTAGTAGTTCTCAAATGTTTTTAGGGTCAACATCAAGTTACTCATCCAAATAACGTTTTCAGTCAAAATGAACATTTTTTGGTTAGGCGTAGAGTCAGAGAGTCAGGGGAACGTACTAACTCTTGCAGGGGTTTCTCCCCAGAATGAAATGTCTCCATTTAATAAACTTTGCTCCAGGTTGCCATGATTTAATTGTCAACTCTACAACGAAATCAGCTGAAGCCATTTTGCCTTCGTTTTCGGTTGCCATAGAACTGGGAGGTGGGAGGAGTGTTTTAGCTCAGACATAACAATAAATTGTTCCGTGGGAACCAAGGTCATTGCTAACTGCATTTGGGCGGGCTGTATATTTTGCTAGAAAGCCGGGGCAAGTAGTTAATTGGTCTTACCTATCGGAACCGTGACATTAACCTTTTTACATATCCCGTCAACAGAATAACAGAATTGGAAGGGATTTTGGAGGTCTTCTAGTCCACCCCCCTGCCAAAGCAGGAAACTGTATGCCATTTCAGACAAATGGTTGTCCAATGTCTTCGTAAAAGCCTCCAGTGAAGGAGCATCCACAACTTCTGTTCCACTGGTTAATCGTTCTCACTGTCAGGAAGTTTCTCCTTAGTTCCACGTTGCTTCTCTCCTTGATTAGTTTCCATCCTTTTCTTCTTGTCCTGCCTTCAGGCGCTTTGGAGAATAGCTTGACTCCCTCTTCTTTGTGGCAGCCCCTCAAACACTGGACCATTGCTATCATGTCACTCCTGGTCCTTCTTTTCATACCCAATTCCCGCAACCGTTCTGCCTATGTTTTAGCCTCCAGCCCCCTAATCATCTTTGTGGCTCTTCTCTGCACTCTTTCCAGAATCTCAGCATCTTTTTTGATATCGTGGTGACCCAAACTGGATGCCATACTCCAGTGGTGGCGAACCTACGGCACGTGTGCCAGAGGCGGCACTCGGAGCCCTCTCTGTGGGCATACGTGCCATTGCCCCCACCCCGCCTCCCCCCACGGCCCCCTCCTCACCAGCAGCCCCCCTGGAGGAGAGTCGCCCCCCAGGCACAGCCTGCATGGAGCAGCGCAGCCAAGGAGATAGGTGGGCAGCAGGGACAAGACTCCGCCCTCATGCCCCATAGCGTGCAAATGATGCTGCGGGGTGTGGGTGCGTGGCTGCCATGGTGCTGCAGGGCTGCCTGGCTGATCTGCTGTGGCGGGCCATGAAGGCGGTGTGTGGCCCTGTAGGTGGGTGGGGCAGGGGGTGGGCAGGGGCGGAGCAGGCAGGGCGGGAGGCGGTGCAGGGACAGGGTGGCGGTTTTTGGGCACTCGGTCTCTAAAAGGTTCACCATCACTGCCATAGTCCAAGTGTGGCCTTACCAAGGCATTAGAGAGCGCTACTAACACTTCACGGGAAATCTCCTAACAGCGAGAACAATTACAACAATTAAGTGTTGTATTGCCTCTGTACAAATCGATGGTGAGACCACACTTGGAGTACTGTGTACAGTTCTGGTCACCGCACCTCAAGAAGGATATAATGGAACTGGAAAAGGTGCAAAAAAGGGCAACAAGAATGATCAAGGAAATGGAGCGCCTCCCTTATGAAACCCGATTGCAACGCCTTGGTTTCTTCAGCCTTGAAAGACGGCGTTTAAGGGGTGACTTGATCGAAGTGTACAAAATCATGCAGGGGATAGAAAAGGTGGATAGAGAAAAATTCTTTTCTCTATCACACAATACCAGGACAAGGGGGCACTCCCTAAAGCTCGTAGCTAAGAAAGTGAGGACAAATAAAGGGAAATATTTCTTCACCCAGAGGGTCGTTGATTTATGGAATTCACTTCCAGAAGGGGTCGTGACAGCTGTCAGCCTTGATAGCTTCAAGGCAGGGTCAGACAGATTCATGGATGCCAAGTGTATCGGTGGCTATTAAAACGGATGTCCACGTGCCGCCTCTATGTTGGTTGAGGCAGGCAGGATTCCCTTGAGTACCATTTGTTGGGGGTCAAGGGAAAGGGAGGGTTTTGCCTTCTCTTTCTGCTCAAGGTCCCCATGTACAATTGGTGGGCCACTGGGTGACACAGAATGCTGGACTCGATGGGCTTTGGCCTGATTCAGCATGGATGTTCTTATGTTCTTATGTTCTTATGTTAACCAGTGGAACAGAAGTGGTGGGCGCTCTATCACTGGAGGCTTTTAAGAAGAGATTGGACAGCCCTTTGTCCAAAATAGTATATGGTCTGCTGCTTAAGGAAGGGGCTGACGTGATCTTGATTCTGTCCCTCTGTTAGTGCCGTTCGCGTTAACCCTTGGTGAGATATTGAAGGACAGACCTTCTCCGTCATAATATCTTGGTCTTCTTCTTCTTCTTCAGCCCATGGGCATCATGTCCATCCTGGAAGAAGAATGCATGTTCCCCAAGGCCACCGACATGACCTTCAAGGCCAAGCTGTACGATAACCACCTGGGCAAGTCGGCCAATTTTGGCAAAGCACGGGCCATCAAGGGGAAACCCGAAGCGCACTTTGCCTTGATGCACTACGCCGGCACTGTGGACTACAATATCATAGGCTGGCTCCAGAAGAACAAGGACCCTCTCAACGAAACGGTGGTGGGCCTCTACCAGAAGTCAGCTCTGAAGCTCCTGGCCAGTCTGTTTGCCAACTACGCTGGAGCTGATGCACGTAAGAAAAACCTTTTTAGATTTTAGAAAGAGCCGGCATAGTCAGACTCCATTTTGGATCAAGGCGGATGCTCTGGAGGTGGTCAACTGTGTTACGTATCTGGGGAGGGTGTCTGTGCGTGTGCCGATCACTAACCATCTGACTTGTTCTTTTCCTACGTTAGCCTTAGTGAAGGGTGCAAGGAGAGCACCTCTTTCTCCTGTCCTCGCCACTTTTTACAGAGGCGCGATTGAGAGTGTTTTAACAAACTGCATCACAGTCTGGCCTGGGGGTAGCAGAGCTTCAGATGGAAGGTCCATGCAGAGAGTGGTGAGGACAGCTGAAAAGATTATAGGAAGTTCACGTCCCCTCATTCAGGATATGGCTTATAAGCGCTATGTACTTAGAGCTCGGCGCATTGTTAGAGACCTCACTCATCCCCACTTCACGGTCTGTCTCTGTTGCTCCCCTCTACGAGGAGGTCTTGAAGTATTTATAGCAGGACTACTATATCCTGCAGCAGCTTTGTCCCCTATGCCATCCGTCTGGGGAACTCGCACGTTTCGTTTTTCTCGCCATGTACAGAATATGTATACATCCCAAAAAAACTCTGTTGTTTCTCTGGACCATATCAGAATCAGAATAACACAGTTGGAAGGACCTTGGGGGCAACAAAGATGATCAGGGGACTGGAGGCTAAAGCATACAAGGAACGGCTGCTGGAATTGGGGATGTCCAGTTTAATGAAGAGAAGGACGAGGGGGGGGGACAGGATCGCAGCCTTCCAGTATCCCAGGGGCTGCCCCAAAGAAGAGGCAGTCAAGCTCTTCTCCAAAGTGCCCGAAGGCAGGACAAGAAGCAACGGATGGAAACTAATCAAGGGAGAGAAGCAACCTAGAACTAAGGAAAAACTTCCTGACAGTCAGAACAATTAACCAGTGGAACCACCTGCCTCCAGAAGCGGTGAATGCTCCAACACTGGAAGTTTTTAAGAAGAGACTGGACAACCATTTGTCTGAAATGGTATAGGGTTTTCTGCCTGAGCAGGGGGGTTGGACTAGATGACCTCCAGGGTCCCTTCCAACATTATTATTATTATTATTATTATTATTATTATTATTATTATTATTATTATTATTATTATCATCCGCCCTCAGAATAGGGAGTGTGGTAGCCAGTGTGACTGTATGGAACGTGGGATGGGAGTAGACTCTAGACCAGGGCTAGGCCATCTTGGCTCTTTTATGACTCATGGACTTCAATTCCCAGAATTCCTGAGCCAGCCACGCTGAGGCGAAAGGAAGGTTTCCAAGCTGAGCCATGCTGGCTCAGGAATTCTGGGAGTTGGGAGTCCAGGAGTCATGAAGGGGCCAAAATTTCCCTCATGCTGGCTCAGGAATTCTGGGAGTTGAAGTCCACGAGTCATGAAGGGGCCAAAATTTCCCTCATGCTGGCTCAGGAATTCTGGGAGTTGAAGTCCACGAGTCATGAAGGGGCCAAAGTTTCCCTCATGCTGGCTCAGGAATTCTGGGAGTTGAAGTCCATGAGTCATAAAAGAGCCGAGGTGGCCTACCCCAGCTCTAGACTAAAGAGAGAGATGGGTTCAGATTCTGGATAAAGCACACTCGGTGCCCTTAGGATAGCAGCGTGGCCTACCTCGCAGGGCCGGGCTCTGAATGAGGGAAATGGGAAGTGACGACTTCCGGAGGCTTTTTTCCAAAAGCCAACTGGATTTCCTTGAAGACCTTTCACTTCCTACATTCTTTGCCGAATAGAATTATTCTTTTCAGATATTCGTTTGGAAAAGCACCAAGTAAAAAAGGTAGAATCGGGCAAGATTCACTTTACAAACGTCTCACTTAGCAACATACATTTCAGCCCCGGTTGTCGTCGTACACAGAGGACTAGCTGAACACGCCAGGCGCCAAGGGCTCGAATTCCGGTCACGTGACCGCAGGGAGGATGCAACGGTCATCAGAGCGAGGACTGTCCAGAAGTCCCTTTTTTTGTTCAAGCGTCCTCGCCACTTTGAACAGCCAACTAAACGAATGGTCATAAGTTGAGGACTTTAGCTAAGCAGGCCTAATGTCAGGCAGTTGCTTCTGTCTTCCTGATTCATTTGCTTTTATTTGTCTGTCAAAATATAACTCCGCCTTCCCTAGCAGAGGGTCCTCCAGATGTGGGGAATCCCACCCCACGTCTTCTCCAGCCAGCCCACCTTCGGGCTGGCGGGGAGATGATGGGAATTGTAGTCCGAGACTCAGCTGGCCGACAGCTGGAATCCGCTGGGCTCCGCAGTTGCTTTTCAGCTGGATCCTTCCTTCTTTTCTCTCCTCCGCAGCACTGGAGACCACCAAGGGGAAGGGGATGCATAAGAAGAAGGGGTCTTCCTTCCAGACGGTGTCGGCCTTGCACAGGGTAAGGGGAGTCCAAAGTTTGGGGGGAAGAGGGTCTTTCAAGGGCCCTTCTTGGAGGGGGGGGTCATCTCGCGTTTACTGTCCCCTGTTCGCTCTGGACCGTGGACTTCCGTCCAGGGCACCGTCTGACCTCCGGTTCTGGAGCCGTCCCCCACCGGCCAGCTGCACCCAGGAGGAAATGAGGGGCTGGGAGAAGGAAGACCCCCCCTCCCTGGGGGCTGGGCAAAGTCTAGGTGGCCGTTTCCATGAGGGCTCAGCCGACGCTCGTTCCGAAGTCTTGAGTTTGCCTTCGGTGGCAATTATTGAAAAGAGTCACACAAGGATTCTTTGGGATGCCCCCCTTCCTTCCTTCCTTCCTTCCTTCCTTCCTTCCTTTCTTCCTCCCTCCCTCCCTCCCTCCCTTCCTCCCTCCCCCTCCCGTCTTTTCCTTCCTTCCTTCCTTCCTTCCCTTCCCTCCCCTCCCCTTCCTTCCTCCCTCCCTCCCCCTCCCGTCTTCTCCTTCCTTCCTCCCTCCCTCCCCCTCCCGTCTTCTCCTTCCTTCCTTCCTTCCTTCCTCCCTCCCTCCCTTCCTTCCTTCCTCCCTCTCCCTTCCGTCTTCTCCTTCCTTCCTTCCTCCCTCCCTTCCTTCCTCCCTTCCCTTCCCTCCCCTCCCCTCTCCTTCCTTCCTTCCTTCCCTTCCCTTCCCTCCCCTCTCCTTCCTTCCTTCCCCCCTCCCTCCCTTCCCTCCCCTTCCCTCCCCTTCCCTCTCCTTCCTTCCTCCCTCCCTCCCTCCCCTCCCGTCTTCTCCTTCCTTCCTTCCTCCCTCCCTCCCTCCCTCCCTTCCTTCCTTCCTTCCTCCCTCCCCCTTCCGTCTTCTCCTTCCTTCCTTCCTTCCTTCCTTCCTTTCTTCCTTTCTTCCTCCCTCCCCTCCCCTTCTCTCTTCTCTTTCCCTCCCCCTCCCGTCTTCTCCTTCCTTCCTCCCTCCCTCCCTCCCTTCCCTCTCCTTCCTTCCTTCTTTCCTCCCTCCCTCCCTTCCCTCCCCTCCCCTCTCCTTCCTTCCTTCCTTCCTCCCTCCCCTCCCCTTCTCTCTTCTCTTTCCCTCCCCCTCCCGTCTTCTCCTTCCTTCCTCCCTCCCTCCCTCCCTTCCCTCTTCTTCCTTCCTTCCTTCTTTCCTTCCTTCCTCCCTCTGTCTCTCCCTTCCCTCCCCTTCTCTCTTCTCTCCTCTTTCCCTTCGCCTCCCGTCTTCTTCCTTCCTCCCTTCCCTTCCCTCCCCTTCCTTCCTTCCTTTCTTCCTCCCTCTGTCCCTCTGTCCCTTCCCTTCCCTTCCCTCCCCTTCTCTTTTCTCTCTTCTCTTTCCCTCCCCCTCCCATCTTCTCCTTCCTTCCTTCCTCCCTCCCTCCCTTCCCTTCCCTCCTTCCTTCCTTCCTCCTTCCCCCTCCCCTCCCTTCCTTCCTCCCTCTCCTTTCCTCCCCTCCTTCCTCCCTCCCTCCCTTCCCCCTCTCCCCTCCCCTCCTCTCCTTCCTTCCTTCCTCCCTCCCTCCCTCCCCTCCCCTCTTCTCCTTCCTTCCTTTCTTCCTTCCTTCCTCCCTCCCTCTCCTTTCCTCCCCTCCTTTCTTCCTTCCTTCCTTCCTCCTTCTCCTCTCCTCTCCTCTCCTCCCCTTCCCTCCCCTTCTGTCTTCTCTTTCCCTTCCCTTCCCTCTTCTGCTTTTCTTCCCTTCCCTTATCCATCCATCCTATATGTTTATCTCCTTTCTTGCTTGCCTAATTGAAGTTCTCCCCACCAACCTCTACATCAGGGGTCCCCAACCCCCGGTCCGTGGCCCAATACCGGTCAGCGGCATACCAGCAACCGGTCCGCACAAACAAGGAAAGTCCCATCCGTGGGAGGCAGGCAGCGCATAAAACCACGCCCCCTCTGGTCCGCGGAAAAACCTCTCTCCACGGAACCGGTCGCTGGTGCCCCAAAGGTTGGGGACTTCTGCTCTAGACCATCTGCCTGTTTTTGCATTTCTTCCCTTCCCTCCTCCACCCTCCCTCTGCCCTTCCCCAGTTTCCTCCCCCACCCCCTCAATCCCCTTTTTCCCGCCAAACGTAAAACTCCCGACTTCCTTTTCTTCACCAGGAGAACCTCAACAAGCTGATGACCAACCTGCGTTCCACCCACCCCCACTTTGTCCGTTGCATCATCCCCAACGAGACCAAGACCCCAGGTGAGACCCCACACAAACACACACACACACCCTTGAGGGCCAGCCAATTTGTTCGTGACGTCTTCGTTCACGGCCGCCAGTTTTAATCTGGTAACTCTGGGTGGCCAACCAGACATAAATGTAAGACAATAAATACAGTAGTAGCCAAAATTGTGGAAACCTTTTTGGGAAAAGCGTACATTTGAGGTTTGATGGCTAATAACACCACTTTTTTGGGGGGGGAGTGATACCATAACATTTATATATCAATGGAAAGATCATTTAAGCAAGAATGTGGTGCAACAAAGATTGCTCAATTATCTGCACTGTGTTCTGTGAAAAGCTATAGCCAAATAACCAGAAAAAGGAAGCACAACTTGCTTAGGTTGATCTCAGGTAGCTTTCCTTCACCCGATGATAGCCAATGAGCACGAGTGTTTAGAGAGCCAATCCAGTGTCATCTTGTTTTGGCCATGAGCCAACCAGATCACGGCAGGATCCAGTTATTGATCTCATGTATTGATAAGATAAGATGAGGTGAGGTAAGATAAGGTAAGGCAAGAAGATAAGATAAGATAAGGTAAGGTGAGGTGAGGTAAGATAAGATAAGGTAAGGCAATAAGATAAGATAAGATAAGATAAGATAAGATAAGATGAGATGAGATGAGATGAGGTGAGGTGAGGTGAGGTGAGGTGAGGTGAGGTGAGGTGAGGTGAGGTGAGGTGAGGTGAGGTGAGGTGAGGTGAGGTGAGGTGAGGCAAGAAGATAAGATAAGATAAGATAAGATAAGATAAGATAAGGTGAGGTGAGGTGAGGTGAGGTAAGATAAGGTAAGGTAAGGTAAGGCAAGAAGATAAGATAAGGTAAGGTGAGGTGAGGTGAGATAAGATAAGATAAGATAAGGTAAGGCAAGAAGACAAGATAAGGTAAGGTGAGGTGAGGTGAGATAAGATAAGATAAGGTAAGGCAAGAAGATAAGATAAGGTAAGGTGAGGTGAGGTGAGATAAAATAAGATAAGGTAAGGCAAGAAGACAAGGTAAGGTAAGGTGAGGTGAGGTAAGAAGATAAGGTAAGGCAAGAAGATAAGATAAGGTAAGGTGAGGTGAGATAAGATAAGATAAGGTAAGGCAAGAAGACAAGATAAGGTGAGGTGAGGTGAGGTGAGGTAAGATAAGATAAGGTAAGGCAAGAAGATAAGATAAGGTGAGGTGAGGTGAGGTAAGATAAGATAAGGTAAGGCAAGAAGATAAGATAAGATAAGGTAAGGTAAGGTAAGGTGAGGTGAGGTGAGGTGAGGTGAGATAAGATAAAGTAAGGCAAGAAGATAAGGTAAGGTAAGGTAAGGTGAGGTGAGGTAAGATAAGATAAGATAAGATAAGGTAAGGTAAGGCAAGAAGAGAAGAGAAGAGAAGAGAAGAGAAGAGAAGAGAAGAGAAGAGAAGAGAAGAGAAGAGAAGAGAAGAGAAGAGAAGAGAAGAGAAGAGAAGAGAAGAGAAGAGAAGAGAAGAGAAGAGAAGGTGAGGTGAGGTGAGGTGAGGCGCGAGGCGAGGCAATAAGATAAGATAAGATAAGATAAGATAAGATAAGATAAGATAAGATAAGATAAGATAAGATAAGATAAGATAAGATAAGATAAGATAAGATAAGATAAGATAAGATAAGATAAGATAAGATAAGATAAGATAACCTTTATTGTCATTTTTTTCACTGTGGGCACAACGGCACACATCCAAAATGAAATTGAGTTGCCCGCTCTCAAAGTGAAACACATACATGACACACACCTAAACATACTATGTAGAACATATGTATAGACCCACACCCCTACATATACATAGCAAATAAATATTAAACACTGTCCATCTTGAATATATAACGGAAGGAGAAAGCTTGAGAGTTCACAAGATTAAGGCTGTATGGAATGAAACTATGGAGAGGAGGACATTTTTCAGTGTGTTATATGATCGCTATCAAGTTGGCTGGGTTTTTTTTGTGTTCTTTCATTGAGTGAGCTTGTAAAACGTAATATAATAATAATAATAATAATAATAGTTGGAAGGGACCTTGGAGGTCATCTAGTCCAACCCCCTGGTCAGGCAGGAAACCCTATACCATTTGAGACAAATGACTGTCTAGTCTCTTCTTAAAAACTTCCAGTGTTGGAGCATTCACCATTTCTGGAGGCAGGTGGTTCCACTGGTTAATTGTTCTAACTGTCAGGAAGTTAGTTCCAGGTTGCTTCTCTCCTTGGTTAGTTTCCACCCGTTGCTTCTTGTCCTGCCTTCAGGCGCCTTGGAGAATAGCTTGACTTCCTCTTCTTTGGGGCAGCCCCTGAGATACTGGAAGACTGCTATCCTGTCCCCCCTCGTCCTTCTCTTCATCAGACTAGACATCCCCAATTCCAGCAACCGTTCCTTATATGTTTTTGCCTCCAGTCCCCTAATGGTGCAAAGAGTTGACCGGTTGCCCAGAAAGCGATGTAAAATAGTATTATTAAGTGAACAAGGCTAGAGTTATAAAGAAATGAGAAGAAAAACGGGTGGAAACTTAACCAAAGGTGGCATTTCTACTGTACACTTTTCCCAAAAGGTTTCCACAGTTTTGGCTGCTACT
Source organism: Bothrops alternatus (assembly GCA_034064705.1). Classification (NCBI taxonomy): domain Eukaryota; kingdom Metazoa; phylum Chordata; class Lepidosauria; order Squamata; family Viperidae; genus Bothrops; species Bothrops alternatus. The sequence goes on along the minus strand of JARGCV010000133.1, from coordinate 530,257 downwards.
CGATAAATACAATCATAAAGCACTCCAAAAGGATCTCTCGAAATTGTGTGATTGGACAACAAAGTGGCAAATGCATTTTAACCTAAACAAGTGCAAAGTTATGCACATCGGGGCAAAGAACCCCAATTATACTTACCAACTGATGGGGACCAAACTTTCTGAGACAACCCAAGAAAGGGATCTTGGGGTTTTGGTGGACAGCTCGATGAAGATGTCAACCCAATGCGCAGCAGCAGTAAAAAAAAGCCAATTCCATGCTTGGCATGATTAGGAAGGGAATCGAAAATAAGTCAGCAAGTGTTGTATTGCCTCTGTACAAATCGATGGTGAGACCACACTTGGAGTACTGTGTACAGTTCTGGTCACCGCACCTCAAGAAGGATATAATGGAACTGGAAAAGGTGCAAAAAAGGGCAACAAGAACGATCAAGGAAATGGAGCGCCTCCCTTATGAAACCAGATTGCAACGCCTTGGTCTCTTCAGCCTTGAAAGACGGCGTTTAAGGGGTGACTTGATCGAAGTGTATAAAATCATGCATGGGATAGAAAAGGTGGATAGAGGAAAATTCTTTTCTCTATCACACAATACCAGGACAAGGGGGCACTCCCTAAAGCTCATAGCTAAGAAAGTGAGGACAAATAAAGGGAAATATTTCTTCACCCAGAGGGTCGTTGATTTATGGAATTCACTTCCAGAAGGGGTCGTGACAGCTGTCAGCCTTGATAGCTTCAAGGCAGGGTCAGACAGATTCATGGAGGCCAAGTGTATCGGTGGCTATTAAAGCGGATGTCCATGTGCCGCCTCTATGTTGGTTGAGGCAGGCAGGATTCCCTGGAGTCCCATTTGTTGGGGGTCAAGGGAAAGGGAGGGTTTTGCCTTCTCTTTCTGCTCAAGATCCCCATGTACAATTGGTGGGCCACTGTGTGACACAGAATGCTGGACTCGATGGGCTTTGGCCTGATTCAGCATGGCTCTTCTTATGTTCTTATGTTCACTGCAATCAAGGGTGCTAAAAAGGGTGTTTCAGAGTTAGGGGACGATCCCTTAACTAGGAGCCAGCCGTGTGCTGCAGCTGCCGAAAAAGCCCATGCAATCCTCGGCTGCATTAATAGAGGGAGAGCATCAAGATCACGTGAAGTTCCAAGTACCGCTTTGTATCGAATCGGTAAGCCTTACGGATCGCATCAAACATTAGGAAAGCTCACCTCACCGTCTTCCGATCCTTCCTCAATGAGGACTAGCTTCTTTACTTTTTTTGTACCCACTGGCTTCTTCTTCTTCTCCATCTTCCACAGGGATGATAGACAATCCCTTGGTCATGCACCAGCTGCGTTGTAACGGAGTGCTGGAAGGGATCCGGATCTGCCGGAAAGGATTCCCTAACCGGATCCTCTACGGGGATTTCCGGCAAAGGTAGGCCTGAACTTTGCGAGTTTGGGGAGGGGCTTTCAAGACCCTCGGAAAAGTCACACACGCACACCTACCCCCCCCCAAAAAAAATGATTAAAGAAAAAAAAACACACAATGATTTTTGTTTCTACTTGGAAACCACAACTGGACTTTGTGCTCCAGGTGGGGGGAAAAAAACCCGAAACTTTGATTTTGGGAATTGCCGATTAGATAAGTTTGTTGTTACGGAAACGGCTAGTTTAGAGTACAGGCTGTCCTCAACTTATGACCACAACTGAGCCCCACGTTTTTGTTACTAAGACATTTACGAAGTGACCGTGGCCGCGTCTGACGACCTTTCTCGCCACGGTTTTTAAAGGAATCACTGCAGTTGTTAAATTAGTAACACGGGGATGAAGTGGGTCTGGCTTCTCTTCCCCATTGACTTTGCTGGTCAAAAGGTCGCAAAAGGGAATCACGTAAATCCCAGGACACCGCAATGGTCATAAATGTGAGTCAGTTGTCAAGTGTCTGAATTTGGATCACGTGACCGTTGGGAGACGCTGCATCGGTCGTAAGTGTAAAAAAACAGTCGTAACTCCTTTTCGTCAGGGCCGTTGTAACGTTGAACAGTCCCTAAATCAAGGTTGTAAGTCGAGGACTACCTGTATTTGACACTGGATGTATGAGAAGAGGAACTTACAGCCTTTCCTTCTCTTCCTTCTGAGGTACCGCATCCTAAACCCGGCGGCCATCCCGGAAGGACAGTTCATCGACAGCCGGAAAGGGGCAGAGAAGCTTCTGGGCTCCCTGGACATTGACCACAGCCAGTACAAATTTGGACACACCAAGGTGAGATAGAATAGAATAGAATAGAATAGAATAGAATAGAATAGAATAGAATAGAATAGAATAGAATAGAATAATAGAACAGAATAGAATAGAATAGAATAGAATAGAATAGAATAGAATAGAATAGAATAGAATAGAATAGAATAGAATAGAATAATAGAATAGAATAGAATAGAATAGAATAGAATAGAATAGAATAGAATAGAATAGAATAGAATAGAATAATAGAATAGAATAGAATAGAATAGAATAGAATAGAATAGAATAGAATAGAATAGAATAATAGAATAGAATAGAATAGAATAGAATAGAATAGATATTGGAATATAGAATAGAATAGAATAGAATAGAATAGAATAGAACAGAACAGAACAGAACAGAACAGAACAGAACAGAAATAAGAATGGAATGGAATAGAATAGAATAGAAATAAAAATAGAATAGAATAGAATAGAATAGAAATAAAAATGGAATGGAATGGAATGGAATAAAATAGAAATAAGAATAGAATAGAATAGAAATTAGAATAGAATAGAATAGAATTAAGAACAGAATTAAGAATAGAATAGAATAGAATTAAGAACAGAAGAGAATTAAGAATAGAGTAGAATAGAATAGAAATAAGAATGGAATGGAATGGAATAGAATAGATTAGAAATAAAAATAGAATAGAATAAAATAAAATAGAAATAAGAATAGAATAGAATAGAAATAAGAATGGAATAGAATAGAATGGAATAGAATAGAAATAAAAATTGAATAGAAATTAGAATAGAATAGAATTAAGAACAGAATTAAGAATAGAATAGAATAATGGAATGAAGACTAGACTAGACAATACAATACAATACATACAATAGAAAATATGGAATAGAATAGAATAGAATAGAATAGAATAGAATAGAATAGAATAGAATAGAATAGAATAGAATAGAATAGAATAGAATAATGGGATAGAATAGAATAGAATAGAATAGAATAGAATAGAATAGAATAGAATAGAATAGAATAGAATAGAATAGAATAGAATAGAATAGAATAGAATAGAATAGAATAATGGGATAGAATAGAATAGAATAGAATAGAATAGAATAGAATAGAATAGAATAGAATAGAATAGAATAGAATAGAATAGAATAGAATAATGGGATAGAATAGAATAGAATAGAATAGAATAGAATAGAATAGAATAGAATAGAATAGAATAGAATAGAATAGAATAATGGGATAGAATAGAATAGAATAGAATAGAATAGAATAGAATAGAATAGAATAGAATAGAATAGAATAGAATAATGGGATAGAATAGAATAGAATAGAATAGAATAGAATAGAATAGAATAGAATAGAATAGAATAATAGAATAGAATAGAATAGAATAGAATAGAATAGAATAGAATAGAATAGAATAGAATAGAATAGAATAGAATAGAATAGAATAGAATAGAATAATAGAATAGAATAGAATAGAATAGAATAGAATAGAATAGAATAGAATAGAATAGAATAGAATAGAATAATGGGATAGAATAGAATAGAAGCTGGAAGGGACCCTGGAGGTCATCTAATCCAGCCCCCCCCTGCTCAAGCAGGAGAACCCATACCATCTCAGACAAGTGACTGTCTAGCTGCCTCTTCTTAAAAACCTCCAGTGATGGAGCGCCCACGATTTCTGGTGTCAAGCCATTGTTCCACTGGCTAATTGTCCTCACTCCAGTGCTTGGAAAAGGACGATGGGCTTCATTCACTTAGCTCCCATTGAGCGCAAGGAGACAACAGCAGCCATTTTAAGAAGGATCTTAAGAAGAAAAGAAGTTATTGAGACTCTGGAAAAAGTACAGAGACGAGCAAGAAAGATGATTTGGGGGCTGGAGGCTAAAACATATAAAGAACAACTGCAGGAATTGGGTATGTCTAACAAAGGAAAGGACCAGGGGTGACATGATAGCAGCCTTCCAATGTCTCAGGGGCTGCCCCAAAGAAGAGGGAGTCAAGCTCTTCTCCAAAGCACCCGAAGGTAGGTCAAGAAGCAACAGATGGAAACTAATCAAGGAGAGAAACGACCTAGAACTAAGGAGAAATTTCCTTAAAGTGAGAACAATTTATCAATGGAATGGCATAATAATAATAGTAATAATAGTAATAATAGTAATAATAATAATAATAGTAATAATAGTAATAGTAATAGTAATAATAATAGTAATAATAATAATAATAATAACAACAACAACAACAACAACAACAACAACAATAATAATAATAATAATAATAATAATAATAATAATAATAATAATAATAATAATAATAATGGTGGAAGGGACCTTAGAGGTCATCTAGTCCAACCCCCTGCTCAGGCAGGAAACACTATCCCATTTCGGACAAATGGCTGTCTAGTCTCTTCTTTAAAACTTCCAGTGTTAGAGCCTTCACTGCTTCTGGAGGCAGGTGGTTCCACTGGTTAATTGTTCTCACTCTCCGGAAGTTTCTCCTTAGTTCTAGGTCGCTTCTCTCTTTGGTTAGTTTCCATCTGTTCCTTCTTGTCCTGCCTTCAGGGAGAAGAGCTTGACTCCCTCTTCTTTGGGGCAGCCCCTGAGATACTGGAAGACTGCTATCATGCCCCCCACCCTCATCCTTCTCTTCATTAAACTAGACATACCCAATTCCAGCAGCCGTTCCTTATATGTTTTAGCCTCCAGTCCCCTAATCATCTTTGTTGCTCTTCTCTGCACTCTTTCTAGAGTCTCAGCATCTTTTTTACATCGCGGTGACCAAAACTGGATGCCGTATTCCAAGTGTGGCCTTACTAAGGCCTTGTAAAGTGGTATTAACACTTCACGTGATCCTGATTCTATCCCTTTGTTAATGCAGCCCAGCACTGTGTTGGCTTTTTTGGCAGCTGCAGCACACGGCTGGCTCCTATTTAAGAGATTGTCCACTAGGACTCCGAGGTCCCTCTCAATGTTACTTCTTTCAGAAATCGTGGGTGCTCTATCTCTGGAGGCTTTTCAGAAGAGACTGGACAGCAGGGTCTCTTGCCTGAACTGGGGGGTTGGACTGCAGGACCTCCGGCATCCCTTTCCATCTGATTATTCTGTTCTGTTATTCTGTATCCATCCCATCAAGCTGAAATCGTATCGGATCTCCTGCCGTGGGTAGGGGGTTGGCCTAGATGACCCCTGAGGTCCCTTCCAACTCTATTATTCCGTGTTTTATGTTCTAAATCTGCTTCCCTCCAGGTCTTCTTCAAGGCTGGACTCCTGGGCCTGCTGGAGGAAATGAGAGACGAACGCCTCTCTCTGATCATCACTCGTATCCAAGCCCAATCCCGCGGTGTGTTGGCCAGGATAGAATTCAGGAAGATCATGGAACGGAAGTAGGTCTATCGGCGGTCCTCTTGGTTTTGCTCCTCCGTCTGGAGGAGGTCCTGTTTGGCGGTAGCTTTCCTTAAAGGCCTTCCGTGACCTTTCCTAGCTCCCCTCCCTCATCTCGGCTCAAACGTAGACATAATAATAATAATAATAATAATAATAATAATAGTAATGATGATGATGATGATGATGAAGAAGAAGTTGGAAGGGACCTTGGAGGTCATCTAGTCCAACCCCCTGCTGAGGCAGGAAACCCTACGCCATTTCGGACAAATGGCTGTCCAGTCTCTTCTTAAAAACTTCCAGTGTTGGAGCATTCACCGCTTCTGGAGGCAGGTAGTTCCACTGGTTAATTGTTCTCACTGTCAGGAAATTCCTCCTTAGTTCTAGGTTGCTTCTCTCCTTGGTGAGTTTCCATCCGTGGCTTCTTCTCCTGCCTTCAGGCCCTTTGGAGAATGGCTTGACTCCCTCTTTTTTGGGGCAGCCCCCTGAGATACTGGAACACTGCTATCCTGTCCCCCCTCGTCCTTCTCTTCCTTACACTAGACCAGGGGTAGGCAACCTTGGCTCTTTATGACTCGTGGACTTCAACTCCCAGAATTCCTGAGCCAGCCTGGCTCAGCATGGGAACCTCTCCCTTTCCCCTCAGCGCGGCTGGCTCAGGAATTCTGGGAGTTGAAGTCCACGAGTCATAAAAGAGCCAAGGTGGCCTACCCCTGCACTAGACATACCCAATTCCAGCAACCGTTCCTTATATGTTTTAGCCTCCAGTCCCCTGATCCTCTTTGTTGCTCTTCTCTGTACTCTTTCTAGAGTCTCAACATCTTTTTTACATCGTGGGAGGCCGTATTCCAAGTGTGGCCTTACCCAGGCGTTGTAAAGCGGTACTAACACTTCATGTGATCTTGATTCTATCCCTCTGTTAATGCAGCCTAGCACTGTGTTGGCTTTTTTTGTTTTTTGCTGTTGCGGGTTGAATTTCTGATTGTTGTGGCCTCATCACGGTTTGGAGAACGTGTGGGGTGATGGGAGGGCTTCATCCGCCAACTTCTGTCCCCTTCCCAATTATTTGGGAGACTACAAGAGTAAAGGAGATGCTCCTTATTTTGAAGTCGCTTCCAGATTTGTAAGTGAGAAAGAGGGGTATCCGGATTTGACGGTATGAAATAGCTTCTCGTCCACCTAGATCAGACACGTGTTTGTGGAACGAAGAAGTTCCTTCAGACTTGATGTCTACCAAGGTTATTCTGACTCTGAGTTAAAAACGCCTTCTTTTAAGTCAAGTCAGATAGACAACTCAATAGAAATGATTTCATAACAAAAATATATTTTAATCATAAAGAAGATTACTTGCATTCATGCTCTGGCTTCCAGGAAATGCATCTTTTGTCCATTCCTATAGGTAAAAGAATGATGCTCTCTTCCATACCATCTTTATAACGGCGCAGGCTCATCGTGGTGACATCTGATGGCCCATGCTTCTTTCAGACAAAGACATTCCAATCTGGCTTGTGTCCAGAAAGCCTCCCAATGCCCTTTAGAAACTCCTCCCACTGACCCATCAACATACCCAGCATTTAACCCAATAACTGCCAGATATTCTAACATACTGATACATGCTCACTAGTTAGGGTTACATAGAGCTATACGAGGTTACATAGAGCTATACGGTCCAGAATAGAGGTCCTCAGTCATCCAGGTCCTGGTTGTCCCACAGATTCATTTCATTCATTTCATTTATTGGATTTCTATGCCGCCCTATTCCGGGAACTCAGGGCGGCTCACAGCATAAATAGAAATCTAACATAGAATACATATATAAAAAGAACCCCTGAGTTAAAAAAACCAATCATCCAACAAACATGCACACAAACATACACTGGCTAGGGGCAAGATGTTAACTGCCCCAGGCCTGTCGGCAAAGGTGTGTTTTGAGCAGTTTACGAAAGGCGGGGAGGGTGGGGGCGATACGGATCTCCGGGGGGAGTTGATTCCAGAAGGCCGGGGCCGCAACAGAGAAGGTTCTTCCCCTAGGCCCCGCCAGGCGACACTGTCTGGCTGACGGGACCTGGAGAAGGCAGACTCTGTGGGCCCTAACCGGTCGCTGGGTTTCATGGGGCAGCAAACGGTCCCATAGGTAACCTGGTCCGATGCCATGTAGGGCTTTATAGGTTATAACCAACACTCTGAATTGCGTTCGGAGACCAATTGGCAGCCAATGCAGCTCGCGGAGTGATGCCGAAATGTGGGCATTTCTGGGCAGGCCCAACACTGCTCGCGCGACTGCATTCTGCATTACCTGAACTCTCCGAACGTTTTTCAAAGGTAGCCCCATGTAGAGAGCATTGCAGTAGTCGAGCCTCGAGGTGATAAGGGCATGAGTGACTGTGAGAAGAGACTCCCGGTCCAAATAGGGCCGCAGCTGGTGCACCAGGCGAACCTGGGCAAATGTCCCCCTCGCCACAGCCGAAAGATGATGTTCCAGATTTAGCTGTGGATCTCCGAGGGGGTCAAAAACTCCCCCCCCCCAGGTTGATGGACGGATAGATTGAGTTATCTTTGGGAGGCAGAACCCACAGCCACTCCGTCTTGTCGGGATTGAGTTTGAGCCTGTTGGCACCCATCCAAACCCTAACAGCCTCCAGACATCGGCACATCACTTCCACTGCTTCACTGAAGTGACACGGGGTGGAGATGTAAAGCTGGGTATCATCAGCATACTGATGATGTCTCACCCCGTGTTGTCGGATGATCTCACCCAGCGGTTTCATGTAAATGCTTTTTCAGGAGGCAGGTGGACTTTCCTGTTTTTCTTTTGAAGACGTTTCACTTCTCATCCAAGAAGCTTCTTCAGCTCTGACTGGAGGGTGGGGGAATGGAAGGATTTATACTCCTGGCAGACAGCTGGTCATTTGCCTTATTTAGGGAGTTGTTGAGGCCACCTGGAGGTTTGTCTGTGTCCTCAGGGTCACCTGAATGATACAAACTGGCGTGGAGCCATCTTGGAACTGCAGAGAGGTTTGTGTGGGTAGACTGGAGATAGAGGATGTCGTATCCCTCCCCCTCTATTGAGAGAGGGCTGTTCAGTTTGGACATCGATGGCCTCTTTGACCCCTCTTTCAAACCAGCGCTCCTTTCGGTCCAAAATGTGGACTTTGCTGTCTTCTAAGGGACAGATGGACTGCTGAATCTTGTCCTGATGGGTTTGTTCTCCTAGGTCAGGGGTAGGCAACCGTGGCTCTTTCATGACTGGTGGACTTCAACTCCCAGAATTCCTCAGCCAGCCATGCTGAGGGGAAAGGGACACGTTTCCATGTTGAGCCATGCTGGCTCAGGAATTCTGGGAGTTGAAGTCCACGAGTCATGAAGGGGCCAAAGTTTCCCTCATGCTGGCTCAGACAGAGGAATAAGGAGCTGATTAGAGCTAGGACAGGGCTAGGCCATCTTGGCTCTTTTATGACTCGTGGACTTCAACTCCCAGAATTCCTGAGCCAGCCATGCTGAGGGGAAAGGGAGAGGTTTCCGAGCTGAGCCATGCTGGCTCAGGAATTCTGGGAGTTGAAGTCCACGAGTCAAGGAGGACCTCCTCTACTCATTTTGCAGGGAATCTCTGCTGGTGATCCAGTACAACATCCGGGCTTTCATGGTGGTGAAGAACTGGCCCTGGATGAAGTTGTACTTCAAGATCAAACCCCTCTTGAAGAGTGCAGAGACGGAGAAAGAGTTGGTGGCCATGAAGGACGAGCTGGCCAAGTTGAGAGAGGCCTTGGAGAAGTCGGAAGGCCGTCGGAAGGAGCTGGAGGAGAAGATGGTCTCCTTACTGCAGGAGAAGAATGACCTACAATTGCAAGTTCAGACAGTAAGTCCTGGAAGGTCCTCCTCATGTCTAGGTTGGTCATGTTACGTCAAGAACAAAGTTGTCTCCATCTTAAAATCAAAGCACTATGGTAGTGTTCCGCCACTTCAAGGTGGGTGGGCTTCAACTCCCAGGATTCTCCAGCCAGCATAGAATTCTGGGAGTTGAAGTCCGCTCGTCTTAAAGTTGCCAAGGTTGAGCAATTCCACCCTAAGGTGTGGTCTTCATCTCTCTTTCTTCCCTCTTTAGGAGCAAGACAACCTGAACGACGCTGAGGAGCGCTGTGACCAGCTGATCAAGAACAAGATCCAGCTGGAAGCCAAAGTGAAGGAGATAACTGAACGGCTTGAAGACGAAGAGGAGATGAACGCCGAACTGACCGCCAAGAAGCGGAAGCTGGAAGATGAATGTAGTGAACTCAAGAAGGACATTGATGACCTGGAGTTGACTTTGGCTAAGGTGGAGAAGGAGAAACATGCCACGGAGAACAAGGTAAGGAGGGATTTGACGTGGCATGGAATCCAAAATCTATCAGGTAGCCAAGGAGATATCAGAACTATTGGTTGGGGGTCATCATTGATGGAAACATTGACACAGTTTCCTTGGAGAAGAGGAGGAGGAGAACGCGGAGGAAGAGGGAGGAGAGGATGAGGAGGAATATGGGGTCCTTGCTGCTGTCTGGTTGTTTTCCACCAGACATTTCATGACCAAATTAGAGAACATCATCGATGGTAGGCTTGCTCTGTTTATAAGAGAGCAAAGCCACCTCCCTTCTAACACTGATAATATTACCTGGGTCATTAAATGTCTGTGGGAAAACAACCAAGCTTTTGTTGTTGTTGTTAGTTGTGAAGTCATGTCCGACCCATCATGACCCCATGGACCATGTTCCTCCAGGCCTTCCTGTCCTCTACCATCTTCTGGAGTCCATTGAAGCTCACACCTGCTGCTTCAGGGACTCCATCCAGCCACCTCATTCTCCGTCGTCCCCTTCTTCTCTTGCCCTCCATCTTTCCCAGCGTCAGGCTCTTGTCCAGGGAGTCCTTCCTTCTCATTAGGTGGCCAAAGGACTTGAGTTGCAACTTCAGGATCTGGCCTTCTAAAGAGCAGTCGGGGTTGATCTCCTCCAGGACCGACTGGTTGGATCGCCTTGCAGTCCAGGGGACTCGCAGGAGTCTTCTCCAGCACCAGAGTCCAAAGGCCTCCAATTCTTTGGCGCTCGGCCTTTCTTACGGTCCAGCTTTCACAGCCATACATTGCAACTGGGAAAACCACGGCCTTGACTATACGTACTTTTGTTGGCAGGGTGACGTCTCTGCTTTTTAGTATGCTGTCTAGGTTTGCCAAGCTTAAAGAACACCAAAGATCCCACAATCAGGAATATCTGCAAGTGTGTACACACACTCTCTCTCTCTCTCTCTCACACACACACACACATAGCTACCTTACATCACATTTGGCCATTAGTTCCCTGATACAATATTCCAGCTGATGACAAAAGAGGTGCCTGGTGATCTGCCACTTAGAGACTCACCAACTTTAATGCCTTGGCTTTAAGTAGCACCATACCAAGGTTTCCTTCTTCCCTCAAGAGCTTCAGATTGTGAGAGAAACAAGCAACCGACGTGAAACCTCCACTGTTAGATGTGATATGGGTAATGACTAAGTCGCCAGGTCTTCAGGTATCCACCAAGGTTGAATTTTGATAGCTCCGGGCAGCTGATATGGTATGTTATCCTATGACCACAGGTGAAGAACCTCACAGAAGAAATGGCTGGCCTGGATGAGATCATCGTCAAGCTCACCAAAGAGAAGAAGGCTCTCCAAGAGGCCCACCAGCAAGCTCTAGATGACCTTCAAGCTGAAGAAGACAAGGTCAACACATTGACCAAAGCCAAGGTCAAACTGGAACAACAGGTGGATGACGTAAGTATACCGACTTTGAGGTGCCCGAAATGGTGTGCGGTCCATGTTTCCCCAGAGAAAATTTCCTGGAAAGAAGATGCTAGAACAAAGAACATGGAACCACGGGGCTGGAAGGGACCTCAAAGGTCCTCTAGTCCAGTCTTCCTGTTCCTGTAGATTGGACCTAGCTAATGTGGTTTTTCTTGGCCTGACAGCTGGAAGGGTCCTTGGAACAGGAGAAGAAGATCCGTATGGACCTTGAACGGGCCAAGAGGAAGCTGGAAGGAGACTTGAAGCTGGCCCAAGAAAGCATCATGGATTTGGAGAACGACAAGCAACAACTTGACGAAAAGCTGAAAAAGTAGGTGTCTCTTTTGATACATAGTTATGGAGGTGCAAGCTATTATCTGTCTCTTTACCGCTGGATCCAACCTGGTTCTCCTTCCCGATTCGCAGGAAAGATTTTGAGTTGAACGCCTTGAATGCTAGAATTGAAGATGAGCAATCCTTGGCCGCCCAGTTACAGAAGAAACTCAAAGAGTTACAGGTACAAAGTCCAAGTCTACATTGATGTGGTTTCTCTTAAAAAAAAAACACCAAAAAAACCAAATCTAGATCAAAACTCGAAAACAGCATTTTGGGGTAAGGTCTGGAATGTCCAACAGGATGTCCACAAGTACCAAGATTCTCACTGGTACCACTCTTTATTTCCACTGATCCATAGCCATAATCCAAAAATCATAATGTTTTCATTGGCTGAAGTAGTTGAGAACCTCTAATCAAATTGGGTTCTACCTGTCAACTGTCCAGTTGGCATTTCCAGAAAAAGAAACTCCCGGGATGTGATTTTACCGAGCGTATAATACTTTACTGAAAATTTACATTGGCACAGAAAAAGGCAAAACCAGCTCTGGTTTTCCCATGCAAAAGTGTACTTAATTAAACAATAGATTCTCTCTCCCCCACCCACCGGGTGTCCACATTGTAACGTTGTTGTTATGGAAACTGTCCACTTCTCCTTGAGAAGCAGTGGTTGTGGTCTTGACGCTTGGTTGCCTAGACATCATGCCTCCCACCTTTGCATTAATTCAGATTAAGTCAGATAAAGTCCACTTTTCTACATGGCAGGCGCGGATCGAGGAACTGGAGGAAGAACTGGAAGCAGAGCGCGCAGCCCGGGCCAAGGTGGAAAAACAGCGCTCTGAACTTTCACGAGAACTGGAGGAGATCAGCGAACGTCTGGAGGAGGCCGGAGGCGCCACCTCGGTGCAGATCGAGATGAACAAGAAACGGGAGGCCGAGTTCCAGAAGATGCGACGTGACCTGGAAGAGGCCACGCTGCAGCACGAAGCCACGGCGGCCACCTTGCGCAAGAAGCACGCGGATTCCGTGGCCGAGCTGGGCGAGCAGATCGACAACCTGCAGCGGGTGAAGCAGAAGCTGGAGAAGGAGAAGAGCGAGCTGAAACTGGAAGTGGACGACATGGCGTCCAACATGGAGCAGCTCATAAAAGCCAAGGTCCTATGTTAATGAAGAGGTGGTGGGACTCCATTGGAGGGTGGGTGGAGGGAATCCAGATTTGTGGACAAGGTTGGGCTTTGGAGATGAATCCGGAGACACGGTAACAATTAATTTGGACAGAGGGAAGGACCCAAAAGATAAGGAGAACGTGAATTGTTCCTACATCTGGACAGAATCTGCTTCTCAATGTTTTGGTTCTTAAAGATTTGAATTTTACTCATCCTTCCTTCTGTTTTATAATTATAACTTCCATCATCCTCAGCCAGCACTACCATGTTTGCCAGGATGATAGGAGTTGTTCTTCAATATATGTCAAGACAAAATGATTTGTTTCTCCATCCATCCATCCATCCATCATTCATTCATTCATTCATTCATTCATTCATTCATTCAATCCGTTCATCCAACCAACCAACCATTCATCCACCCTTCCTTCCATCCTTTCCTCCATCCATCTTTCCATCCTTCTGTCCATCCATCCATTCATTCCTTCATCCATACTACCTCCCTTTCTTCCTTCTACCCATTCACCCTCCCACCCAACGCTCCTTCCATCCATCCATCCTTCCATCCATCCATCCATCCATCCTTCCCTTATTTAAATCTATTTCTCTATTTTTTTTTCACCATTTCTTCTTCTTCTGGAAATCTAGGCCAACCTGGAGAAGATGTGTAGGACTTTTGAAGACCAAATGAATGAGCACCGGGCCAAGTCCGAAGAGTCTCAACGTATGGTCCATGACCTCAGCACACAGCGAGCCAAGCTCCAGACCGAGAATGGTAAGCCACAGGAGAACTTTACACTTTTATCCTTAAGAACTTCGATTATTCTCTTGGTCTTCTTTTTTCCAATATTTTTTCCAATATTGTCTGCTTTGACCATCAACTCATCCTAATCTTTCTTGGAGATACTAAACGTGCGGAATAATTTATCTGAGTACAGATGGTTCTCAACTTACTACCAGTTGTTCAGCAACTATTCAAAGCCGTGACATACCTACCTGGGGGTTACCTACGACTTGGATTTGAAGTTCCAACGGTCAGCCCCCCATGTGGACAGATGATCACGTAGACACTCAACAACCATGTTGCATTTACATCTGTTTGCACCGTCCCATGATTATGTGAACATGTTTTGTGACAATTTTGTCAAAAATCAACATTTTCGACAAAACCATGCCCATCCCAAACCATTGGTTCATTGAATGATTTCGGCATCTGCTTAATGACCATGGATTCACTCAATGACCATAGTGTTTCACTGCATCAAACCGTCATAAAGTCAAGTCAGAGAAGTGACCTACCCGTTTTACGACCGTTACGAATTTTCACCATGATAGGCAGGCCCCATTATGGTCATACCCCGAGGTCTACTTGCAATCAATTGTCCACCACTAAGTGAGTCTTCTGGTGAGAACTTTGATCATTCTCCCTTGCCTTTTTTTTTTTATTCCAGGTGAATTGTCCCGTCAGTTGGATGAGAAGGAAGCTTTGATCAACCAGTTGACCCGAGGGAAGTTGACCTACACCCAACAGCTAGAAGATCTGAAGAGGCAACTTGAGGAAGAAGCGAAGGCATGGGGGGACACCTGGAGGCTGAGGGTCACGAGGGAGAAATTGAGAGAGATGGAGCTAGCTAGGCCAAGAATGAGACGCTGAAATTGTATCTCTGTTCTTCTCCACCTCTAGGCTAAGAATGCTTTGGCCCACGCACTCCAGTCAGCCCGCCACGACTGTGACCTTCTGAGGGAACAGTACGAAGAAGAAACGGAGGCCAAAGCTGAGCTTCAGCGTTCACTCTCTAAGGCCAACTCTGAGGTGGCCCAGTGGAGAACCAAGTATGAAACTGACGCCATCCAGAGAACGGAGGAACTAGAAGAGGCCAAGTGAGTAGCTCCATCATCGTCATCCATGTCCCAGAGAAGATCCATCACACGACAGGTGGTCCCCTCATGCCCGTTTTCCTCTCGCATCCCTCTTCAACACATTTTGTCCCTCAAGATGGCTTCCTTCCACCCCATCCTGACTTCCTCTGATTCCATCTTCCTCACTTTCCCTTTCCCTCAGAAGCTGGAGGACTCACGGTTAGCTTTGAGTTGACCTGTAAATGAAAAAAACGGTGGTCCTACCTCCCGCTTCAGCCCTGGTGTCCCATCCCGGATGGCCTCTTCATGGCTTTGGGGAGGGGCTGACTCATTGGGACATCTTCTCACTTACCAGGAAGAAGCTGGCTCAGCGGCTTCAGGACGCCGAGGAAGCGGTGGAGGCGGTGAACGCCAAGTGCTCCTCGCTGGAGAAGACCAAACACCGTCTGCAGAACGAGATTGAAGATCTCATGGTGGACGTGGAGCGTTCAAATGCAGCTGCCGCTGCCCTGGACAAGAAACAAAGGAATTTCGACAAAGTATGTGAAAGGAACATGTTCCAAATATGCTTTTTTTAATGAGGCAACTGGACTTTCTTGTTTTGAAGACGTCTTTGAAGACGTTTCGCTTCTCATCCAAGAAGCTTCTTTAGTTCTGACTGGATGGTGGAGAATGGAAGGATTTATACTCCTTGCAGAGAGCTGGTCATTTGCAATCTTTCAGAGAGTCGTTGAGGCCACCTGGATGTCAAAATTCAACAGACCTCTTTCCACAAAGGGGGGGGGGAAGGGATACGACACCATCTGTCTCCAGCCTACCACACAGTTCTTTCAGCAGTTCCAAGCAGGCTCCACGCCCACTTCCACTACTCAGGGGACTCTGAGGACACAGACAAACCTCCAAGTGGCCTCAACGGCTCTCTAAAAGAAGGCAGATGACCACCTGCCTTCAAAGGAGAAACAAGAAAGTCCAGTTTCCTCGTGAAAAAAAAACATCTTTGGGACAACCATGACCTGGATGAAAACAGGCACCATAAAGTCATTCTGAGCCGGGATGGTGCAGTGGTTAGAATGCAGTAGTGCAGGCTAATTCTGTTGACTGCCAATTGCCAGCAGTTTGGCAGTTCGATCCTGACCGGCTCAAGGTTGACTCAGCCATCCATCCCTCCGAGGTCGGTAAAAATGAGGAACCAGATTGTTGGGGGCGCAATAGGCTGACTCTGTAAACTGCTTAGAGAGGACTGCAAAGCACTGTGAAGCGGTATATAAGTCTAAGTTCTATTGCTAAGCGCTATTACAACTGTCCAGCCTAACTTTCCTTCACCACCTCTTCCCTCTCCTTCTCCTCCTCCTCCTTCTCCACTTCTTTCTCCTCTTCCTCCCCTCCTCCTTTTCCTCCTCCTCTTTCTACTCTTTCTCCTCCTTCTCTTCCTCCTCCTCCTCCTCTTCCTCTTCCTCCACCTCCTCTTTTTTCTCCTCTTGTTCTCCTCTTCTCATCCTCCATCTTCTTCTCCTTCTCCTTCTCCTTCTCTTCCTCCTCCTCCTCCTTCTCCTCCTCCATCACTTCAACTTCTCCTTCTTCTCCTTCTCCATCCCCTCCTCCTCCTCCATCAACTTCTTCTCCTTCTCCATCCCTCCTCCTCCTCCTCCTCTTCCATCACTTCAACTTCTCCTTCTTCTCCTTCTCCATTCCCTCCTCCTCCTCTTCCTCCTCCATCACTTCAACTTCTCCTTCTTCTCCTTCTCCATTCCCTCCTCCTCCTCTTCCTCCTCCTCTTCCTCCTCCTCCTCCTCCATCACTTCAACTTCTCCTTCTTCTTCTCCATCCCCTCCTCCTCCTCCTCCTCTTCCATCACTTCAACTTTTTCTTCTTCTCCTTCTCCTTCTCCATTTCCTCCTCCTCCTCCTCCTCCATCACTTCAACTTCTCCTTCTCCTTCTCCATCCCCTCCTCCTCCTCCTCCTCCTCCTCCTCCATCACTTCAACTTCTCCTTCTTCTCCTTCTCCTTCTCCATTCCCTCCTCCTCCATCACTTCAACTTCTCCTTCTTCTTCTCCATCCCCTCCTCCTCCTCCTCCATCACTTCAACTTCTCCTTCTTCTCCTTCTCCTTCTCCATTCCCTCCTCCTCCATCACTTCAACTTCTCCTTCTTCTTCTCCATCCCCTCCTCCTTCTCCTCCTCCATCACTTCAACTTTTCCTTCTTCTCCTTCTCCATTCCCTCCTCCTCCTCCTCCATCACTTCAACTTCTCCTTCTTCTCCTTCTCCTTCTCCATTCCCTCCTCCTCCTCCATCACTTCAACTTCTCCTTCTTCTTCTCCATCCCCTCCTCCTCCTCCTCCATCACTTCAACTTCTCCTTCTTCTCCTTCTCCTTCTCCATTCCCTCCTCCTCCATCACTTCAACTTCTCCTTCTTCTTCTCCATCCCCTCCTCCTTCTCCTCCTTCATCACTTCAACTTTTCCTTCTTCTCCTTCTCCATTCCCTCCTCCTCCTCCTCCATCACTTCAACTTCTCCTTCTTCTCCTTCTCCTTCTCCATTCCCTCCTCCTCCTCCATCACTTCAACTTCTCCTTCTTCTCCATCCCCTCCTCCTCCTCCTCCTCCATCACTTCAACTTCTCCTTCTTCTTCTCCATCCCCTCCTCCTCCTCCTCCATCACTTCAACTTCTCCTTCTTCTCCTTCTCCTTCTCCATTCCCTCCTCCTCCATCACTTCAACTTCTCCTTTTTCTTCTCCATCCCCTCCTCCTTCTCCTCCTCCATCACTTCAACTTTTCCTTCTTCTCCTTCTCCATTCCCTCCTCCTCCTCCTCCTCCATCACTTCAACTTCTCCTTCTTCTCCTTCTCCTTCTCCATTCCCTCCTCCTCCTCCATCACTTCAACTTCTCCTTCTTCTCCATCCCCTCCTCTTCCTCCTCTTCCATCACTTCAACTTTTCCTTCTTCTCCTTCTCCTTCTCCATTCCCTCCTCCTCCTCCTCCATCACTTCAACTTCTTCTCCTTCTCCATCCCTCCTCCTCCTCCTCTTCCATCACTTCAACTTCTCCTTCTTCTCCTTCTCCATTCCCTCCTCCTCCTCTTCCTCCTCCATCACTTCAACTTCTCCTTCTTCTCCTTCTCCATTCCCTCTTCCTCCTCCTCCTCCATCACTTCAACTTCTCCTTCTCCTTCTCCATTCCCTCCTCCTCCTCCTCCATCACTTCAACTTCTCCTTCTTCTTCTCCATCCCCTCCTCCTCCTCCTCCTCTTCCATCACTTCAACTTCTCCTTCTTCTCCTTCTCCATTCCCTCCTCCTCCTCTTCCTCCTCCTCCATCATTTCAACTTCTCCTTCTTCTCCTTCTCCATTCCCTCCTCCTCTTCCTCCTCCATCACTTCAACTTCTCCTTCTTCTCCTTCTCCATTCCCTCCTTCTCCATTCCCTCCTCCTCTTCCTCCTCCTCCTCCTCCTCCTCCTCCTCCTCTTCCTCCTTCTCTCACCCCAGATCTTGTCGGAGTGGAAGCAGAAGTTCGAGGAGTCCCAAACAGAGCTGGAGTCATCTCAGAAAGAGGCCAGGTCCCTCAGCACGGAGCTCTTCAAGCTGAAGAACGCCTACGAGGAGTCTCTGGAACATCTGGAGACCTTCAAGAGGGAGAACAAGAACTTGCAAGGTGGGCCCGTCTCCTTCACATTCGGAGGCTCCTTATCTCTAGGTCCTGCTTCCTCTGGAGGACCAACGTTTTCTTGTCTTTTCGTACAGAGGAGATTTCGGATCTCACTGAGCAGCTTGGGAGCACAGGCAAGACCATCCATGAACTTGAGAAAGTGCGGAAAGGTCTGGAGGCTGAGAAGATGGAACTGCAGTCCGCTCTCGAGGAAGCTGAGGTGAGAAGTTCCCTTGGCTATGAAAAACCAGAGCCCTCAACTCAAGCTCTCCACCATTTTGTTTTGAAGTCTTCCTGGCCTTCAGGAGGATCTTCACTGTGTAGGTAAAGAAGTCAAAATGGCAGCCAAACCAGTGTTTGAGCTTTCTAAACTTCATTTCTCCTCTTCTTCATAAACATGAAGACCTCCAGGATTTTTTCCACACTTTGTTATTCTGTATGACTTATCGACCTTCAACTAGCTGGCGAACAAAAGAGGTCCAGAAAGTCCAGATGCCACTAAAACCCAGTGTTACAGCACAAATAAAAAAAAAAGAATCGGACCATGTGGTCTTTACCGCCATCTTGACTTTTTTGACCACCTTGGGGAAATTCCAGCTTCTTAAGAGCAAAGTATTCTCCTTTTTTCTGGAAAAAAATGGCTCGTTTGCACAAATTTGAATAAGCTTTTGAAATTTTTTTTTTTTTTTTGCAAATATAGGTGGCCTTCGACTTATCCCTGGTCACTTAGTGTCCATTTGAGGTTACAACTGACCTCTCTGGGGGTACTTATGACCTGGATTTGAAGTTACAACGGTCGCCCCCTCGGCATTGCAGGATATTTGCAGCGTCCTGCATTTTACGTGGCTGCATTTTACGACAGTTTTGCTAAAACCAGAAATTTATACTATTTTTTTTTCCAAATCCGCGCCGATAGCAAAGCGTTTGCTTAACAACCATCACACACACACAAAAAGGTCATGAAATTGGATTGGTCACGTGGGTGATTCAATTTATGACCATTATGGTTAAAACCATGATAGGCAAACTCCATTACGGTCATAACTCAAGGACTATGAAGTCTTGGACGTGAATGCACATCACAGTTCCTTCCAACTGACAGAAATTTTTTTGAAATTTGGTCACAGTTGCCTATAATATTCCTGAGGTAAATTTGTAGCTATCGTAAGTTCCTCAAAAGATGGTGTATGTATTTGCACGGATTAACAAACTTTGATCCAGTTGCCCCGATTTAATCTTGTTTTAGATACTTTTGGCCTGGATGATTAAGTCTCCATTTACATATTTGCACGAAGTAAATATTTTCTTTCATCATTCTTGAGAGGAATTCCTCGGTTGTCCATGTTTTCTTCGTTTGTCACTGACTTAGTCAAGGACTAGAAGCTTAACAGGCATTAAACAATTGTGTTTATGGTTGTTAAAAAAAACTCGCCACACCACAGATATCTCCATCTGAGATCCATTCATAGCATATAGGCAGTCCTTGACTTACGGCCAAAATTGAGCCCAACATTTCTGTCACTAAGTGAGACATTTTGTTAAGTGAGTTTTGCCCCATTTTACGACCTTTCTGGCCACAGTTGTTCAGTGAATCCCTGCAGTTGTTAAGTGGGTCACACGGTCGTTAAGTGAATCAGGCTCCTCCATTGACTTGGCTCGTCAGAATGTCGCGAAAGGGGATCACATGACCACAGGGATGCTGCAACGGTCATAAGTGTGAAAAATGGTCATAAGTCACTTTTTCCCGTGCCGTTGTAACTTCGAACAGTCACTAAACAAACTGTTGTAAGTTGAGGGATACCTGAATTTTAATTTCTTCGTTGGAAATAGGGGTAGCAATATTTTGAGCCATTGGAAACCTCAAGAACTTGGTCGGTACAGACAAAATGGCCGTTGTGAAAAAATTGTCTTCTCTCAAAATGGCGGCCATGATGATCCGGAAGATATATGGAGCTTTCTGGAGGCACCGAATTGGTGTCTGAGATCCTGCTGGTACCATGGGCTCCATATTGGTTACTCATGAACTAAGGAGTCTCTCTGCCATCTCTCTCTCCATCCAACCTTACCCCAAACTCTCCAGGCCACTCTGGAACATGAAGAAGGCAAGATCCTCCGAGCCCAGCTGGAGTTCAACCAAATCAAGGCCGAAATTGAGCGCAAGTTGGCCGAGAAGGACGAGGAGATGGAGCAGGCCAAGAGGAATCATCTGAGGACGGTGGACTCGCTTCAAGCTTCCCTGGATGCTGAGACCCGCAGCCGCAACGAGGCCCTGAGGGTCAAGAAGAAGATGGAGGGCGACCTCAACGAGATGGAGATCCAGCTCAGCCATGCCAACCGCATAGCAGCTGAAGCCCAGAAGCAAGTGAAAACTTTGCAAGGCTACCTGAAGGTACAGCCTGGAAGTTGGTCTGAAGGACCTTCCTTCCTTCCTTCCTTCCTTCCTTCCTTCCTTCCTTCCTTCCTTCCTTCCTTCCTTCCTTCCTTCCTTCCTTCCCATCCATCCATCTACTGTTCTTTCCTTCATTCCTTCATCCATCCATCCATTCATCCTTATACCCATCCATTCATCCAACCAACCTATTCTTCCTTCCTTGCTTCCCTTCCTCCCCATCCATCCATCCATCCATCCATCCATCCTTTCTTCCATCGTTCCTTATATCCATCCATCTACCTTTCCTTCCTTCCCATCCATCCATCTATCCATCCAACAATCCATCCATCCATCTATCCATCCTTCCATCCTTCCCTCTATCATCCATCCATCCTTCCATCTATCCACCCATCCATCTACCTTCCTTCTTTCCTTCCCATCCATCCATCTACTGTTCCTTCCTTCCTTCATCCATCCATCCATCTACCCTTCCTTCCATCCTTCATGCACCCATCCATCCATCCATCCATCCATCCATCTACCCATCCATCTACCCTTCCTTCCTTCC
This sequence comes from Bothrops alternatus, assembly GCA_034064705.1. NCBI lineage: Eukaryota > Metazoa > Chordata > Lepidosauria > Squamata > Viperidae > Bothrops > Bothrops alternatus. The sequence goes on along the minus strand of JARGCV010000133.1, from coordinate 508,914 downwards.
TTCCTTCCTTCCTCCCTCCCTCCCTCCCTCCCTTCCTTCCTTCCTTCCTTCCTTCTCCACCAGGGTTCCATTTCAGCTTTCCCTTGTTCACACCTCCATTCCACCTGTCCTCCTCTTTCTAGGACACTCAGATACAGTTGGATGACGCAATCCGACTCAATGAGGACCTCAAGGAAAACATTGCCATTGTGGAGCGAAGGAACAACCTGCTCCAGGCTGAGCTGGAGGAGTTGCGGACCGTGGTGGAGCAGACAGAACGGGCCCGGAAACTGGCGGAACAGGAACTCATTGAAACCAGTGAAAGAGTCCAGCTCCTTCACACCCAGGTAAGGAGGATCTGAAAGCAAGATGGTCACGGATGGTCAGCAGCCAAGAGCGATGTTGTGATTCTGCTTTCATGAAATTATTTCCACTATTTCTCGTCTTCCAAAAATTAAAGAATTTGTTAGAGAATTTTTATTTCTCTGTTGGTGAAAAAACAAATCAGAAGCTCTCGCAGTTGACTGCATTTAGCTGATTCAAAATACATTTCTTTATATTCATATCAAAATATGTGCAATACCATACATTCTTCTTCACGGCAACATAGCTCAGTGGAGACTTCTTACAGAGAGATTCAGCTCCTAACTCAATACCCTTTGTGCACAGACTCAGTAGCCCTTTCTTCACATTGGCTGACTGAACTACCACATGACTCTTCCTGCTCATGAATATTCCAACAGAATTCACTGTCTCTTCTCTTCTCCTCTGCTCTCTCCTTCCTTTCTTCCTTGTTTCCTTCCTTCTCTTTCCTTCCTCTCTTCTTTCTTTCTCTTCTTCTCTCTTTACTTCCTTCTTCCTGCTCTCCTCTCCTCTCCTCTCTTCCTTGTTTCCTTCCTTCTCTTTCCCTCCTCCCTTCTTTCTTTCTCTTCTTCTCTCTTTACTTCCTTCCTGCTCTCCTCTCCTCTCTTCCTTGTTTCCTTCCTTCTCTTTCCCTCCTTCCTTCTTTCTTTCTTTCTCTTCTTCTCTTTTATTTCCTTCTTCCTGCTCTCCTCTCTTCTCTTCCTTGTTTCCTTCCTTCTCTTTCCCTCCTTCCTTCTTTCTTTTTTGTCTTCTATCTTTACTTCCTTCTTCCTGCTCTCCTCTCCTCTCTTCCTTGTTTCCTTCCTTCTCTTTCCCTCTTTCCTTCTTTCTTTCTCTTCTTCTCTCTTTACTTCCTTCTTCCTGCTCTCCTCTCCTCTCTTCCTTGTTTCCTTCCTTCTCTTTCCCTCCTTCCTTCTTTCTTTCTTTCTCTTCTTCTCTCTTTACTTCCTTCTTCCTGCTTTCCTCTCCTCTGTTCCTTGTTTCCTTCCTTCTCTTTCCCTCCTCCCTTTTTTCTTTCTCTTCTTCTCTCTTTACTTCCTTCTTCCTGCTCTCCTCTCCTCTCTTCCTTGTTTCCTTCCTTCTCTTTCCCTCCTCCCTTCTTTCCTTCTCTTCTTCTCTCTTTACTTCCTCCTTCCTCCTCTCCTCTCTCCAGAATACCAGCCTCATCAATCAGAAAAAGAAGATGGAGTCGGACCTCTCCCAACTGCAAACAGAGGTGGAAGACGCCATTCAGGAATGCAGAAATGCTGAAGAGAAGGCTAAGAAAGCCATCACAGACGTGAGTGAAATTTTAGCACATCCACTTCTACTTTTCCAAGAAAGCACTAATTCCAATGAGTGGCTAGTTAGAAAGCATCGTTTCTCATTTATACATTGTTTATACCCAATCTGGGCTGCAACTATCCAAGCAACCAGCAGGTGGCAGCAAAGGGACGTTTCCTTATCTCTCTTTACTGCCATCTTCTGGTTACTTCAATGCTCACAGTCTCTATTTGGTATGGGATAATAGAAATCCAAGTAGTTAATTTGGAACAGATGCCTTCATTGTGCACAGGGGTGTATTATTACTAAATTAACACCGTGCTATTTTTGACAGCTGTCATTAATTCAGAAAGGATCTTGTAAGTCCTGTTTTGAGATCAACCCACAAGACAGCCCTTTCTTTGATGGCCAAGAATAGTTTATGCGTTACAGACAACCTGAGATAAAATCTTTGCTTTTTGGTGAAAAGACAAGAGCTAATAAAGATGGAATTCAATTCTACACCTGAGGAAAGGTGTATGGGTACTGCTGTCCCTCTTCCCCACATACCTTCCAGCCCACCTGTCTTCCTCACACCCACAAAGCTGGTTCAGAAGACCCTGTGAAGAAGGATGAGGGTGAATGTTATACGTGAAAGAAAATAAGGCTGACCATAGAGTCTCTATGGGGCAGGATCTCCATAACAACCCTGTGAGGCCAAAATAGCTCCTTCTCCTCTTGTTTTTAATGAGGAGATCGAAGGTCCATGAACGGAGACACATCAACAGGATCTCTTTTGCTTGGGTCCACCACCCCATCGGTGGACAGGCTCATCCTGGGTCAAAAGAGGACCCCAACCATAATCTTCATGAAAATATGGAGTCTAGGATAAATTCTTGGAAGGAGTAAACACACGGGAGGTCTCCCCAACCCAAAATCATCTCCTTTTGCCAGGTGGACCTGTTTTTCCATTGTCCTCTTGAACGGGGCAGGTGGCCACGATGGCAGCTGAAAAATTGATCCACTTAATCTCCATGTTCTCCTTTACTTTGGTCCACCAGAGGCATTCTGGGTTAAAAGAGGACCCATAATGTTGACATGAATAATTAGCCCGGGAGTTTAGGACTAATCTCCCCATTAATGCCAAGAGTAACGTCCGATGGACGTCTTTCTCCCTTGTCCTCTTGAACGGGCAGGCGGCCATGATGGCGGAGGAGCTGAAGAAGGAGCAGGACACCAGCGCCCACCTGGAGAGGATGAAGAAGAACATGGAGCAGACCATCAAGGACCTCCAGATGCGCCTGGACGAGGCGGAGCAGCTGGCCCTCAAGGGCGGCAAGAAGCAGCTTCAGAAACTGGAGGCCCGAGTGCGGGAGCTGGAGAACGAGCTGGAAGGGGAGCAGAAACGCAACGTGGAGAACGTCAAGGGCATGCGCAAGTGCGAGAGACGCATCAAGGAGCTCACCTACCAGGTGAGGGGACACAGGTTAACCTGACTGAGACAACCTGGGTTCTGAAGCCAAGCCTTCGTATGGATGGGTGGATTGATTGACTTCAACAAGTTTTGGGCCACGCCTCTAAAACAGGTTGGGTGAGGAATTGCGGGTGTGTGTGTGTGTGTGTGTGTGTGTGGATGGATTGACTCCAATTTTTCCCGGAATCTTATAAAAGATGCCATTTTGTACATCCAAAGCAAATTCCATGAGGCAAAAAAAAAAAAAACCCCAAAAAACAACAACCCTAGAATACTGTTTCTCAACCTTGGCTACTTTAAGATGGGTGGACTTCAACTCCCAGAATTCCCCAGCCAGCCTTGGCTACTTTAAGATGGGTGGACTTCAACTCCCAGAATTCCCCAGCCACTTCTTAAAGTGGTCCAGTTTGAGAAACACTGCTCTAGATTTGGAACATGTCAATATTTCCACATCTAAGCTAGACTATAACCATGGTTTAGAGAAGGATTTCCTAAAAAAACACCATTTTTTTTTCAATTTCACAAATGCCTCCACATCATTAAGAGCTCTTGATGCAAGCCAGGAGATGATCTTATTTAAACTCAGGGGTATAAACCAACTTTTTGCTGCAGCCAAATAAACCCTGATCTCTCTGTCGCATTCTTTTCCGGTTCCTCGGCCCTGTAGACGGAGGAGGACCGTAAGAACTTGATCCGCCTCCAAGACCTGGTTGACAAGCTGCAGTTGAAGGTTAAAGCTTATAAGAGACAAGCTGAGGAGGCGGTGAGTAGCATCCATCTTTCTGTTCTTCTTGGGATAATCCTGGTTTGTCACTCATCCTAGTTTAGTGCATCTCGGGATGCTGAGCTGGAGAACATGGATGGTCACCTCAATCATGGTGAGACCAGTTGGGACCCTCGTGCAAACCTTCTCTCTCAGCATCTCAACAACAGTACAGATGGTCCTCGACTTACGACCCCATACAATGAGGTCGTTAAGTGAGTCACTCCCAATTTGAGGAGCTTTTTTGAGGCAGTCATTGAGGAAAACACATGGCTGTTATGCGAATCCATCGATTTTTCTTCTCAGAAGCCTTGTGGGACGATCATAAATGGTGACCACGTGACCTGCTCTGTGCCAATTTTGATCACGTGACACAGGGACACTGAGAGAGTTGTAAATGCGAGACCCAATCAAAAGCCCAGTTATAACTTTGAGCAGTCTTTAAACAAATGGTTGTAATAGAATAGAATAGAATAGAATAGAATAGAAGAATAGAATAGAAAATAGAATAGAATAGAATAGAATAGAATAGAATAGAATAGAATAGAATAGAATAGAATAGAATAGAATAGAATAGAATAGAATAGAATAGAATAGGAATAGGAATAATAAAATAAGGAATAGAATAGAATAGAATAGAATAGAATAGAATAGAATAGAATAGAATAGAATAGAATAGAATAGAATAGAATAGAATAGAATAGAATAGAATAGAATAGAATAGAATAGAAGAATAAAATAGAATAGAATAGAATAGAAAATAGAATAGAATAGAATAGAATAGAATAGGAATAATAAAATAAGGAATAGAATAGAATAGAATAGAATAGAATAGAATAGAATAGAATAGAATAGAATAGAATAGAATAGAATAGAATAGAATAGAATAGAATAGAATAGAATAGAATAATAAAATAAGGAATAGAATAGAACAGAATGGAATGGAATAGAATGGAATGGAATAGAATAGAATAGAATAACAGAGTTGGAAGGAAACCTACCATTTCAGACAAAAATTTATAATTTTATAACCCAAATTCATTTTGTAAGTGCTTATGGGTGTTCATAAATATACTGCATGTCAATAGCCAAGTGCCCAAATTTTAAAAAAAAAATCATTTGATGGTGATAAGTGTGAGGACTGGTCGTAAGTCAATATTTTCAGCACCTTGGTAACTTCAAACGGCTGTTTAAAAAAACAGGCGTAATGAGGAGTGAAAAATGTTTACCAAACCAGACGTTTCCAAAGAATAATACGTAGGGTTGTATACCAGATGCTATGATGTTTGATGCATACAAAGATTTATGTACAATGCTGAATGTTTTAATAAAGGAATTTTTAATTAAAACAAAAAACAAAAAAAAAACCAAAAAAAACAGGCGTAAGTTGAGGACTACTTAGAGCAGGGGTCTTCCAACTTGGCCTTTTTATGACTTGTGGACTTCAACTCCCAGAATTCCTCAGCCAGGTACGCTGGGAGTTGAAGTCCACAGGTCATAATACGGCTAAGTTTGAAAAACCCTGGCTTAGAGTGTGCCAAACATTTTGAGTGGGACTTGGATCCTGGCTGGAGGACATGCCAGTAGTAGTTGGCTGCTCATCAGAGGCAAAAGCTCTCCATCATTTTCAAGGCCTCCCTTCTCGGTTCTCCTCAGGAGGAACAAGCCAACAGTAACTTGGGCAAGTTCCGGAAGGTTCAGCACGAGTTGGACGAAGCCGAGGAGCGGGCGGACATCGCTGAGTCCCAGGTCAACAAGTTGAGGGCCAAAAGTCGTGATATTGGGGTGAAGGTGAGGAGCTGCCCTTAAAGCCTAACTCTAACCCTGTCCCTATTCCTATTCCTACCCCTTATCTTAACTCTACTCCTAACTTTAACCCTACCCCTATCCATTACTCTACCCCTAAACCTAGCCCTACCCGTATCTCTACCTCTACCCCTACTCCACCTCTAACCTTAATCCTAATCCTTACTGTACCCCTATCCCTAACCTTAACCCTATTCCTACCCCTACCCCTATCCTTAACCCTACTCCTACATATACGCCTACCCCTACCCTACCCCTACCCTTAACCCTACTCCTACGTCTATGCCTACCCCTACCCCTACCCCTAACCTTAATCCTATTCCCTACTCTATCCCTAACCTTAACCCCATTCCTACCCCTACCCCTATCCTTAACCCTACTCCTACATATATGCCTACCCCTACCCTACCCCTAACCTTAACCCTACTCCTACGTCTATGCCTACCCCTACCTCTAACCTTAATCCTATTCCCTACTCTATCCCTAACCGTAACCCCATTCCTACCCCTACCCCTATCCTTAACCCTACTCCTACATATACGCCTACCCCTACCCTACCCCTAACCTTAACCCTACTCCTACGTCTATGCCTACCCCTACCCCTAACCTTAATCCTATTCCCTACTCTATCCCTAACCTTAACCCCATTCCTATGCCTAACTCTAACTCTACCCCTACCTCTACCTTTAACTCTACTCCTAACCTTACCCCTACCCCGAAACTTACCCCTACTCTTAACTCTACCTCTACCCCTAACCTTAACCCTATGCCTCCCCCTAACTCTACCCCTACCCTTAACCCTACGCCTCCCCCTAACTCTACCCCTACCCTTAACCCTACTCCTAACTTTAAGCATAACCCTACTCATAACTAAACCTAGCCCTAGCCCTAGTCCCTACCACTATGCATAACCCTAACCCTAACCCTACTAACTTTTACCATAGCCTACCCTTCCCCTACCCATAACCCTAACCCAACCCAGTTGTTTCCTTCTTTCCTTTCTCACTTCTGTTCCTTTCTTCCCCAGCCGAAAGGTTTGTATGAGGAGTAACTCCTTTGAAGACCGGATGCCCTGCTCTCCGAGACCCCCCCCCCATGCTTACCCCCAGACCTAAAAGGCCCTGGAGAAATCTCTCCCCCATCTCCTGCGCTCTGTATATCAGCATTGCCCCCTTCTGAAAGGTAGAATAAAAATGATGAAACAGCTGTTGGCTTATTTAATTTTGTGCCTAAGGCGGGACTAGAACTCACCGTCTCCTGGGGATTGGTCCAAAGTCACCCAGCTGGCTTTCATGTGTAAGGTGGGACTAGAATTCACCATCTCCTGGTGATTGGCCCAAAGTTACCCAGCTGGCTTTTGTGCCTAAGGTGGTACTAAAACTCACTGCCTTCTGGTGATTGGACCAAAGTTACCCAGCTGGCTTTCATGTGTAAGGTGGGACTAGAACTCACCATCTCCTGGTGATTGGCCCAGAGTCACCCAGCTGGCTTTCATATGTAAGGTGGGACTAGAATTCACCATCTCCTGGTGATTGGCCCAAAGTCACCCAGCTGGCTTTCATATGTAAGGTGGGACTAGAACTCACCATCTCCTGGTGATTGGCCCAGAGTCACCCAGCTGGCTTTCATATGTAAGGTGGGACTAGAATTCACCATCTCCTGGTGATTGGCCCAAAGTCACCCAGCTGGCTTTCATATGTAAGGTGGGACTAGAATTCACCATCTCCTGGTGATTGGCCCAGAGTCACCCAGCTGGCTTTCATATGTAAGGTGGGACTAGAACTCACCATCTCCTGGTGATTGGCCCAGAGTCACCCAGCTGGCTTTCATATGTAAGGTGGGACTAGAATTCACCATCTCCTGGTGATTGGCCCAGAGTCACCCAGCTGGCTTTCATATGTAAGGTGGGACTAGAACTCACCATCTCCTGGTGATTGGCCCAGAGTCACCCAGCTGGCTTTCATATGTAAGGTGGGACTAGAACTCACCATCTCCTGGTGATTGGCCCAAAGTCACCCAGCTGGCTTTCATATGTAAGGTGGGACTAGAATTCACCATCTCCTGGTGATTGGCCCAGAGTCACCCAGCTGGCTTTCATATGTAAGGTGGGACTAGAACTCACCATCTCCTGGTGATTGGCCCAGAGTCACCCAGCTGGCTTTCATATGTAAGGTGGGACTAGAATTCACCATCTCCTGGTGATTGGCCCAGAGTCACCCAGCTGGCTTTCATATGTAAGGTGGGACTAGAACTCAACATCTCCTGGTGATTGGCCCAGAGTCACCCAGCTGGCTTTCATATGTAAGGTGGGACTAGAATTCACCATCTCCTGGTGATTGGCCTGAAGTCACCCATCTGGCTTTCATGCCTAAGGTGGGACTAGAACTCACAGCCTCCTGGTGATTGGCCCAGAGTCACCCAGCTGGCTTTCATATGTAAGGTGGGACTAGAATTCACCATCTCCTGGTGATTGGCCCAAAGTCACCCAGCTGGCTTTCATATGTAAGGTGGGACTAGAACTCACCATCTCCTGGTGATTGGCCCAAAGTCACCCAGCTGGCTTTCATGCCTAAGGCAGGACTAGAACTCACCATCAACTGGTGATTGGCCCCAAATCACCCAACCAGCTTTCATACTTCAGCAGGGACTAGAACTCACAGCCTCCTGGTTTCTAGACTGGTGCCTTAACCACTAGGCAAAACGGGCCTCTCTTTTGCTTCCGATGGGTGTTACACCTATGGGGATTCTGGTGAATTTTAGCCATGATAATTCAATCCAGCCTCCCTGTCCAGGAGCAGTGTACCTGGTGAGTCAAGCCAGATAACAGACTTAATCCATCTGGTCTCTTCCTGCTTTACTTGTTATTACAAGCAGGATATGCAGCAAAATATGTTGGTGAAAAAGAGTTACCTACATTCAGGTGGTCCTCTGAAGCTTTGCCCTCCGTAGGCAGCTTCAATTCTCATGGTGGGTCCTACACACGTGGGCCGAATATTAGAGAAGGAAGCATGACTCCAGCCAGGTTTCTCTCTGGGGTGTGAGGCCACAGACAAAAGGCTGCCTTCCCCTTTTATTACCTGTTACAGTGGGCGGTTACACAATGCATCACATGGTTACAAACAGCCAATGACAATGTTACACTAGCAGCCAATGACAAGGCTACACTGGCAAGCCACCCCTGTGGCCAATGGATTCAAATCTTGGTACAACGTCCATCCAGCCTCTTGACCCCTCCTCCATTTCCTGTTGCTCCAAAACAGCATGGTCAAGTCACATGGTCAAGGCTTCTTTGTTCCAAGCCACATGGCTAGAGTGCATTACAACATATCCACTGTTTTTATTTTTTTAGCCAACTGAGGCATTTCCTTGTTCCTCTGTTCCACCTATGCACCGTCCAGTTCTGTACACGATCCTAGGGCACAGGCATCTCTGTCCAGTCCTCAGAGGCTGCCATCATAGAAACATCTCTGTCCAGTCATCAGAGGCAGCAGTTGGTTCTTGGCTCTTATCCAGAAGATTGTTAGAAGAGGGAGGCTTACACAGGTTCAGTAGGAGGGGGGATACATTGCACACAGCAACAGATTGTTACACAGAATACTAGAAACATTATAATACTGAAAACCAATTTCTTGAGTCACCCAGCATTAGGTAGCCAGGAAAATAAACTGTCAATCAAACAAGGCATCAGTTTCTTGTGATAAGGGATTGTTTTGTACCATACTTTCCATGTGAGCAACTGTGGCAGAAATGTTGTGTGTGTTGTCAGAAATGTATATGTACCAGACCAATTCTGGGGTATTGACCAATGTGCAGTTTTTTTCCCACATACGAACTACATTGTTTTTTAGAGAAGTTGTACAAAGTTTCAAAGATTTCACCAAAATCAAACAAGGGAACATAATCAGCACATGCTTTCTTGTTGTCATTGCTTCATTATCTAGCTTTATAATCTAGCTGCAAGGGATAGTTGTTTTATTACAAGATTGCCAAATACCTAGAAAGGTCTTGTTACTAACTGATGAAGCTGTGTGATTAATGCATAACACACAGCAAGGAAGGATTCAAAGTTAAAGAGAGAGATTTCATTCATAGGCACACACGTTTGCTTCTGTGCTGGCATGTATCAGATCCAACAATTGGATACATTAACAACATAACATGGTGAGAAACATAACATACAAAACAGCAAAGATTGTCACAAAAATTAAATCATTAACAAAACTAGAAAATATAAAATTCAAAATAGGCAAAGAGAAGTAAGAAAAAGCAAAATTGGCAGAGAAATAAGAGAGAGGGGGGGCATGGTTTATTAAACAAAACAACCAGGGAGGGGGGGTGTGTGAGAGAGGGGGGGAACAGATTCAAAGAGGAGGGAGCACAGATTCAAATGCAGATTGAGTCTCCGTTTACAGCCATCCGTTTCCTTGGAAACCAGGAAAGACTGGTTTTGCTGGTTTTAAACTGGCCCATTTGGTCTAGGCGACAAACAAAGTCTTCAAAGTCTCTGTTTCTGGCAAACAGCATAATAAACCTGCAATTTCAAAAGAAGAGGGGGGGAGAGAAAAAGAAGGGATGGGGGAATGGCTCTCCGCAGGGGAGGAAATGGCTTTCAGCTGCAGGCTCTTGTCAGGGGAGTCTGTCACAAGTTAAGAAGAGTTAACAAGCGAACAAGGCATTTTTGAATCAATGGATTACCAGGAAATATTTTCTCATTTTCCAATTATAAGGAACAGAAGCTTAAGATTTTTTGGCAAGTTAAAAGGTAAGAGAGAAAAGACTGAATTAGCATACGAAAGCATGTTCTGAGTCAGAAGGAGAAAAAGACTTAAGATTTTTTAGCAAGTTAAAAGGACGGGGCAGGAGAAACAGAAACAGAATCCTGATAACAATGACTATGTTCTAAGCCAATAGCTACAGGAGAAGAAAAAGAAGAAGGCAGATCTTTTAAAATAGACATGCAAAATAATTCTTCCACATAAGGAGAATTTGGGAAGAAGCAGAGAGCTCCTCACATAAGCCAATTTTAATCCAATCAGCAATTTTTAATGGTCCCTTTAAGATGTATGAGGGACTATGCCAAACAAACATTAACAGTACTTTTTAACTCCTTACGTGAAGGCAATTTGTGAACTTTGTTAGTTGCATAATTAAAGTCCTGACAATTACACCAAGCCCTCCCCTTTGATCCTTGGAGAATTCCACCCACATACTCACAGGGGGGGGGTGATCCTTGTTGAAGAAACGCCACGAGGGTTGTTCCTCCAGTGGAGGCAAATTTTTTGAGTCAGATTGTAACATTTTTTGTCTCAGGGCTTGTTTTTTAAGCCTGAGCATTTGCCAAATTAGCTTGCTCTGTTTTTGCATAGTGTAATGCCAGCATGGGCATTACAGCCTCCCATGGGCTAAGACACCTGGCGAAGCTCTGGGCGGTGTGTGGAGCCAGGAGCCTATTGCCATGTGGCGAGGTCTAATTGCTCCTCCTCCAGGTAGGAGGAATAAAATTTTTCCAAAAAAGCTAATAAAAGATATAAATCTTTCTGAGTGACAGGGAAAACAGCCTGATTATTAAGTTTCTGAATATAAATTGCTCTCCTGACTAAGCTAAGCAATTCTTTCAGGTACTCAGCCCAATTTTTGCATAGCCTCTGTCCCACACTTACCAAAAGCGTGCACATGGTCTATTCCAGACGTAGTAAGAGGTGGGTTATCAGAAGGACGTGATTTTTCATTGAATCACGTCGGGGTCACCAGTTGAAGCTTTGCCCTCCGTAGGCAGTTTCAATTCTCATGGTGGGTCCTACACACGTGGGCCGAATATTAGAGAAGGAAGCATGACTCCAGCCAGGTTTCTCTCTGGGGTGTGAGGCCACAGACAAAAGGCTGCCTTCCCCTTTTATTACCTGTTACAGTGGGCAGTTACACAATGCATCACATGGTTACAAACAGCCAATGACAATGTTACACTAGCAGCCAATGACAAGGCTACACTGGCAAGCCACCCCTGTGGCCAATGGATTCAAATCTTGGTACAACGTCCATCCAGCCTCTTGACCCCTCCTCCATTTCCTGTTGCTCCAAAACAGCATGGTCAAGTCACATGGTCAAGCCTTCTTTGTTCCAAGCCACATGGCTAGAGTGCATTACAACAGTCCTCGACTTACGACCACAACTGAGCCCTAAAAATTTCTGTTGCTAAGCGAGACATTTATTAAGTGAATTTTGCCCCATTTTACGACCTTTCTTGCCACCGTTGTTAAGCACATCACCACCGTTGTTAAATTGGTAACATGGTCGCTAAGCGAATCTGAGTTCCCCATAGACTTTGCTTGTCAGAAGGTCGCAAAAGGGGATCACGTGACCCCGGGACGCGGCAACCGTCGTAAATATGAGTCAGTTGCCAGGCCTGAATTTGGATCACGCAACCATAGGAGATGCTGCAACGGTCGTAAGTATGGAAAAGGGTCATAAGTCACTTTTTCCAGTACCGTTGTAACTTTGAACAGTCACTAAATGAACTGTTGAAAGTCAAGGACTAGCTGTACGTTGGAAAAAAGGAGAACCCCCTCCTCCTTTACTACATACAGGCAGTTCATCGACTTAGAAAATTTCATTTAGTGACCGTTCAAAGTTACAATGGCACTGACAAAAGCGACTTATGACCACTTTTCACACTTACGACCTTTGTAACGTTCCCATGATCACGTGATCCAAATTCAGAAGTTTGGCCATTGGTTCATACTTATGACCGTCACAGTGTCCTGGGGTCACGTGACGCCCTTTTGCGACCTTCTGACCAGCAAAGTCAATGGAGAAGTCATTCACTTAACAACCGGGTTACTAATTTAACAACTGCAGTGATTCACTTAACGACTGTGGCAAGAAAGGCCATAAAATGGGATAAAACATCCTGGTAAACCCAGATTCACTTTACAACCGTGTTACTAAGTTATATAACAACTGCAGCGATTCACTTAACAACTGTGGCAAGAAAAGTCGTAAAACGGAGCAAAACTCCCTTAACAAATGTTTCACTTAGCAACAGAAATTTTGGCCTCCATTGTGGTCACAAGTCGAGGACTGACTGGATAAAAGTTGACGCCTGGCAATAAATTCAGTGGGATTTGTTGGTAACAAATTCCGAACAGACAAAAATAAAAGAAACTTGCAACCTCTTTTTATGAGTTTACAGAAGGTTCAGACTCAAATTTCTCTTTATGAGGTGTGGACTTCAACTCCCAGAATTCCCCAGCAGCCATTTTTTTTTCTGTGAAAGAAAGAAATGTGAATTCTGCTTTTTTTCTCTCTTTCTGTTTAGCCCAGGTGTAGCAATCTTGGCTCTTTTATGACTGGTGGACTTCAACTCCCAGAATTCCTGATTCAGCCATTCTGAGGGGAAAGGGAGAGGTTTCCAAGCTGAGCCAGGCTGGCTCAGGAATTCTGGGAGTTGAAGTCCACCAGTCATAAAAGAGCCAAGGTTGCCTACCCCTGGTTTAGCCAATCTTATAAATTCAATGGGATTTGTTGGTAGCAAATTCCGAACAGCTGGAAAAAAAAAAGAACTTGCAACTTCTTTTTATGAGTTTACAGAAGGTTCAGACTCCAAATTTCTCTTTATGAGGTGTGGACTTCAACTCCCAGAATTCCCCAGCAGCCTTTTTTTTCTGTGAAAGAAAGAAACAAGAATTCTGCTTTATTTTTTCTCTGTCTGTTTAGCCAGTCTTATAAATTCAATGGGATTTGTTGGTAGCAGATTCCGAACAGCCGGAAAAAAAAGAAAAGAAACTTGCAACCTCTTTTTATGAGTTTACAGAAGGTTCAGACTCAAGTTTCTCTTTATGAGGTGTGGACTTCAACTCCCAGAATTCCCCAGCAGCCATTTTTTTTCTGTGAAAGAAAGAAATGTGAATTCTGCTTTTTTTCTCTCTTTCTGTTTAGCCCAGGGGTAGCAATCTTGGCTCTTTTATGACTGGTGGACTTCAACTCCCAGAATTCCTGATTCAGCCATTCTGAGGGGAAAGGGAGAGCTTTCCATGCTGAGCCATGCAGGCTCAGGAATTCTGGGAGTTGAAGTCCACCAGTCATAAAAGAGCCAAGGTTGCCTACCCCTGGTTTAGCCAATCTTATAAATTCAATGGGATTTGTTGGTAGCAAATTCCGAACAGCCGAAAAAAAAGAAAAGAAACTTGCAACCTCTTTGTATGAGTTTACAGAAGGTTCAGACTCAAGTTTCTCTTTATGAGGTGTGGACTTCAACTCCCAGAATTCCCCAGCAGCCATTTTTTTCTGTGAAAGAAAGAAACGTGAATTCTGCTTTTTTCTCTCTCTCTCTCTCTCCTCTGTTGCTAAAATTTGGGTGGGCGCCCAGTTGGGGAGAAAGGCCTGCAAATTGGCTGGCAGGCCACATTTGCAGATGGAGACAGGCGTGTTGCCTGCTAAGCAGACAGCGGCTTAAAATATGCATATGTGCAAATGAGATTAGAGCGACCTGATTAGGGATCACAAAGCATTACGTCTCGATACACAAGGAGATTAAGGAGAGATGAAAGCACACGCCGAGGTCCAGATTAGACTGTCTGATGCTGGATTTCCTGATTAAGCCGATTTAATAGGTCGCTGCCATTAAAACGGACTTAGGAGCGGGGGAGAGCCCAGGGGCTATTGATAGACATTTTTTTTAATTAAAAGGAAAAAAGAAAAATTGAACGGGCCTTTTTCTGAACAGATCCCCTGACTGAGTCAAGTAATTCAGCCTGGGATATTTGAGGCTCTGGGAAAATAAAATGTGAGTTAGGCCCTTTGCTCCTTGAAGAGTTTTGCTACAGTGCTGGGCTCTTCCAGCCCTGAGATAGGAGAAAGTGAGCCAAGAGCCGCGCAGCTCGAGCAAGTGAGTCAAGCTGCAGCCTGCAGGAGAAGGCAAATATCACCTATAGGGTAGTTTACCATTGCAGTTTGCCTCATCTCCCTCTTTTCCACCATGTAGGAAGAGAGAGAGAGAGAGAGAGAGAGAGAGAGAACCGTGTATATATTTCTCTGAAATGGTCTCCTGCCTGAGGCGGGGGTTGGACTAGAAGACCTCCAAGGTCCCTTCTCACTTGGCTATTCTGTTATTCATTTCAACCCTAAACTGAGTTTAAAAGACAGATGTCCGACTTCCTGAAAACTTGGGGAGATGGAAAAAGGATTTGAACTCAGGACTCCCTTGACTAGGATGTCCTCTGCCCGCCCCGTTTAATTCTTCCTGGTCCTGCAAGCTGAAATTCACTTTTCTTCGCCTTATCCATCCTTGCTTCCGAGAGAGAGCTGGAAGGGGCCTTGGAGATATTCTCTCCTTCCACATCCCAGAAGGCTATTATCCAGCACACAAATTGTCACAAAAATATCTGGTTCTCACCCCACATTGGACCTCTATTCCGCTTGTCCTTGTGGACAATGATGGAGGAGGAGGAGGAGGAGAAAGAGAAAGAGAAAGAGAAAGAGAAAGAGAAAGAGAAAGAGAAAGAGAAAGAGAAAGAGAAAGAGAAAGAGAGAAAGAGGAGAAGAAAGAGGCGGAGAAGGAAGAGGAGGAGGAGAAATACAGGATAAGGAAGAGGAGAGAAGAGGAGGAGAAGAAGGAAGAGGAGGAGAGAAGAAGAGGAGGAGGAGGAGGAGAGAAGAGGAGAGGAGGAAGAGGAGGAGAAAGGGGGAGGAGGAGAAGAGGAGGAGGAGGAGAAGAAAGATGTGGAGGAGAAGGAAGAGGAGGAGGAGAAGGAAGAGGAGGAGGAGAAGGAAGAGGAGGAGAAAGACAGGAGAAGGAAGAGGAGAGAAGAAGAGGAGGAGGAGAAGGAAGAGGAGGAGGAGAGAAGAAGAGGAAAGAAGGTAGAGGAGGAGAAAGGCAGAGGAGGAGGAGAGAAGAGGAGGAGGAAGAGGAGGAAGAGAGAAGAAGACGAGGAGGAGGAGGAGGAGGAGGAGGAGGAAGAGGAGGAGGAGATGGTTGGGGAGCACCTTCTGTTGTCTCCATTGTGGGCAGCAAAAGACCCAAAAGGCAGGAAGGAAACAAAAAAGGAAGGAAACAAAAAAAAGGAAGGAAGGAAGGAAGGAAGGGCAGTAGCAATAGACTTAAATGCCACTTCCCGGTGGTTTACAGCCCTCTCTAAGGGGTTTACAATCTCAGCCTATTTGCCCCCAACAATCTGGGTCCTCATTTTACCGACCTCAGAAGGATGGAAGGCCAAGTCAACTTGGAGACGCTCAGGATCGAACACCCGGCAGTGGGCAGAGTCAGCCTGCAATGCTGCCTTCTAACCACTGCGCCACCCCGGCTTATGTAATGCCCCGAAGAGAGAAGGCTTGCTTGCCTTCCATGATTAAGCCCCGAGAAGAAATGCAGGCAGTCCTTGACTTACGATCAGACATTTAATGACCATTCAAAGCTACAATAGTGTTGAAAAAAAGGCGACTTATAACCAGTCCTCGCGCTTACGACCATCACAGCATCCCACCCCCACCACCCGGTCAGATGATCACCATTTATTTATACGTATGCACAAGGGTTGAGTATCCCAGAGTGACGTGATCGCCATCTGCCACCTTTCCCCTAGCCATTGGAGGGGGAGGGGGGTTGGATGTGCTTAACGACCATGGTGCTTCGCTTCATGACCGTGGCGATTTGCTTAATGCCTGTGGCGCAAAAAAAAAAGGTTGTAAAAAATCGGGACTGCTCACATGGCGACTTACGTAACGACCGCCTGGCTCAGTGACAAATTCCTATCGTATGTTGGAGGAATACCTGTGCGCGGAAAAAAGATGGGATGAGGTTAAGGTCTCCCCCCCCCCCGCCGACAAAAACCCAGAACTGGAACTCGGAGCGTAATTTTTTTTAAAAAAAACTGGGTCAGCTCTGCCACTCACGGCTAGCCTGGCCCCACTGTAGGGTCACTTCACGTCGTGAGGAAGGGGCAGCGGAGAGGTGGGGGGCCGTGAAAAGAGGACCCCAGGGAAGTTTTGAAACGGGGTGGGGTTGGGGGGGAACTCAACAAACCACTTTCGGAAGCTCGGCCTCAATCCGTCCAGCTGTCTAGGCCATCTGAGCACCAGCCGTCCTCCAATTAACAATGGGAGGAGAGGCTTTGCGTCCAGCAGGTGCACCAAATCTTTGGAAACTGAAAAGGGTGGGGGGGGCAGAGGGGGGGGGAATGGAGAGAAAAATAACCTGGTTAAACTGATGGGGCGGGGGCATAGCGGCCGAGAGGTGAGCGGCAGCATCGGAGACAGCGGCATCCAACTCCGGGCCCACAATGGCACGTGTTGGGTGAGGGGAAAAAAGGGGGCCGGGGGTTCCCATGCAAGATTTGCCTCCCCTCCATCTTGACTTTTTTTTTTTGACCCAAGATGTCCCAGCCTGGATGAAATGGACGAAGCTGAAGTGAAGTGTTAGGACCGCTTTACAAGGCCTGGGTGAGGCCCCACTTGCAATCTGGCCTCCGGTTTTGGTCCCCACGATGTCAAAAAAGATGTTGAGACTCTCGAAAGAGTGCAGAGAAGAGCCACGAAGAGGATCGGGGGACTGGAAGGCTGAAACATACAAGGGACGGTACGCAGGAATTGGGGATGTCTGGTTTAATGAAGAGAAGGACGAGGGGGGACAGGATAGCAGGGTTCCAGTATCTCAGGGGCTGCCCCAAAGAAGAGGGAGTCAAGCTATTCTCCAAAGCACCTGAAGGCAGGACAAGAAGCAACGGATGGAAACTGATCAAGGAGAGAAGCAACCTGGAACTAAGGAGAAACTTCCTGACAGTGAGAACCATTAACCATTGGAACCACCTGCCTCCAGAAGCAGTGAATGCTCCAACACTGGAAGTTTTCAAGAAGAGACTGGACAGCCATTTGTCTGAAATGGTCTAGGGTTTCCTGCCTGAGCAGGGGGTTGGACTAGATGACCTCCAAGGTCCCTTCCAACTTTACTATTATTAGTAGTAGTAGTAGTATAAATCTTTCCGTTCTCCACCATCCAGTCAGAGCTGAAGAAGCTGAGAGAGAGAGAGAGAGAGAGAGAGAGAGAGAGAGAGAGAGAGAGAGAGAGAGAGAGAGAGAGAGAGAGAGAGAGAGAGAGAGAGAGAGAGAGAGAGGAAGTCCAGTTGTTTACTGAAAAAGAATCTTTGGGACAACTATCACCTGGATGACGGAGAATCTCCGTAGCTCTTTGCTTTAATAGATCCCTGTAATTCTACCTGGAGTTTTGAGATCCTGAAGCAAACCCAGAAGCGATCCTGTTCCCGAATGGGCTGGCTTGGATGGAGCCGGAGATGTATCGACAGGTTCTCCAAGGCGGTCCAAGAGATCGAAGACCTAGGCAGAGAAAGACAAGAACCGAAGAACAGAGTTGGTTCTGTCTGGTTTAATGAAGAGAAGGACGAAGGGGGACAGGATAGCAGGGTTCCAGTATCTCAGGGGCTACCCCAAAGAAGAGGGAGTCAAGCTATTCTCCAAAGCGCCTGAAGGCAGGACAAGAAGCAACAGATGGAAACTAATCAGACAGAGAAGCAACCTAGAACTAAGGAGAAATTTTCTGACAGTGAGAACAATTAACCAGTGGAACCACCTGCCTCCAGAAGTGGTAAATGCTCCAACATTGGAAGTTTTAAAGAAAAGAATGCACAGCCACCCATCTGAAAGGGTATAGGGTCTCCTGCTTGAGTAGGGGGGTGACCCCTCTTTCTCATAGTAGCCCCTCAAATATTGGAATACTGCTATCATCTCACCCTTAATCTTTCTTGTCATTAAACTAGACATAAAATTCAGAGAAGAGCAACTAAGATGATCCAAGGCCTGGAGACTAAAACATACGAAGAAGGGCTGCGGGACTTGGGTTTGGCTAGTCTAAAGAAAAGAAGAAACAGGGGAGACAGGATAGCAGCGTTCCAGTATTTGAGGGGCTGCCACAGAGAAGAGGGGGTCAAATTATTCTCCAAAGCACCAGAGGGAAGGACGAGAAACAATGGTTGGAAACTGACCAAAGAGAGAAGCAACCTGGAATTAAAAAGAAACTTCCTGACAGTGAGGACAATCAACCAGTGGAACAGCTTGCCACCAGAAATCGTGGATGCTCCATCACTGGAGATTTTTAAGAAGAGACTGGACATTCACCTGTCTGAGACGGGGTTCTCCTGTGTGAGCAGGGGGCTGGACTAGAAGACCTCCAAGGTCCCTTCTATTCTATTCTATTCTATTCTATTCTATTCTATTCTATTCTATTCTATTCTATTCTATTCTATTCTATTCCTTGTTTTATTATTCTATTCTATTCTATTCTATTCCATTCCATTCCATTCCATTCCATTCCTTGTTTTATTATTCTATTCTATTCTATTCTATTCTATTCTGTTCTATTCTATTCTATTCTATTCTATTCTATTCTATTCTATTCTATTCTATTCTATTCTATTCTATTCTATTCTATTCTTATTTCTAATTCTATTCTATTCTATTCTATTCTATTCTATTCTATTCTATTCTATTCTATTCTATTCTATTCTATTCCTATTCCTATTCCTATTCCTATTCCTATTCCTATTATTTCTTATTCTATTCTATTCTGTTCTGTTCTGTTCTGTTCCCAATTCCTGCAACCGTTCTTCGTATGTTTTTGCTCTTTGTTGCTCTTCTCTGCACTCTTTCCAGAATCTCAATGTCTTTTTTGATATTGTGGCAACCAAAACTGGACATAATATTCCAAGTGTGGGCTTACCACACTTGGAATATAAGGTGGTACTAAGCCTTCTTGTGATCTTGATTCAAAGTAGGAATGATCCCCCTAGAATGGGGGATTCAAGTCAAGCTGCTCTGATTCTATTCCAGAAGCACCTGAAGGCAGGACAAGAAGCAACAGATGGAAACTAACCAAGGAGAGAAGCAACCTAGAACTAAGGAGAAATTTCCTGACAGTTAGAACAGTTAACCAGTGGAACAACCTGCCTCCAGAAGTTGTGGGTGCTCCAACACTGGAAGTTTTTAAGAAGAGACTGGACAGCCATTTGTCTGAAATGGGATAGGGTCTCCTGCTTGAGCAGGGGGTTGGACTAGATGATCTCCAAGCTCCCTTCCGACTTTATGATTCTGTTGCACAGGCTCACTTACACATGTACACAGTCCCACACACGTGTCTCCCCAACTCACCGGAATGTCTCACCTCTTTCAGGATAACATTTGTTTCAATATCCACTTTATACTGACTAAGTGGACTTTATGTTCGAGAAAGTGAGCCAATTTTATTTCCATCGACCAGTGTCTCCAGCCCGGTCAGTTTCAGGCTGAACAAAAGACGCCCGGCTGCCAGATCGTTAATTGCCATCACCCCCATCACCCCACCCCCCCTCCCTTCTCCTGCTGTTTCTTAATTCCTTTTGTCTCAATATAGAAAGGATGAGATTCCAGGACAGCCGTCCAAAGTGGAGAGCTGTCAGCAACAGCTGAGCGTCAAGACAGATATTTCCCAGAGCCAGGGAATGTCACATTCCCACATTCCAAACTTGGGGGGGGTCCTGTTCCTCAAACTCATCTGAGACCCCAGACATTATCCTGGGGAATTTTCCAGCCGGACAAAGACGTGGCTATCCTTTACGGAGGTGGACAAAATTTGCAGCCCGCTCCCCGACTTGAATTATTCAACCAGGATCTGTGGACACAAGGTGAAGAGCAGGGGTAGGCAACCTTGGCCCTTTTATGACTCGCGGACTTCAACTCCCAGAATTCCTGAGCCAGCCACGCTGAGGGGAAAGGGAGAGGTTTCCAAGCTGAGCCAGGCTGGCTCAGGAATTCTGGGAGTTGAAGTCCACGAGTCATGAGGGGGCGATAGTTCCCCCATGCTGGCTCAGGAATTCTGGGAGTTGAAGTCCACGAGTCCTAAAGGGGGCGATAGTTCCCCCATGCTGGCTCAGGAATTCTGGGAGTTGAAGTCCACGAGTCATGAGGGGGCCATAGTTCCCCCATACTGGCTCAGGAATTCTGGGAGTTGAAGTCCACGAGTCATGAGGGGGCCATAGTTCCCCCATACTGGCTCAGGAATTCTGGGAGTTGAAGTCCACGAGTCATGAGGGGGCCAAAGTTTCCCTCATGCTGGCTCAGGAATTCTGGGAGTTGAAGTCCACATGTCATGAGGGGGCGATAGTTCCCCCATGCTGGCTCAGGAATTCTGGGAGTTGAAGTCCACGAGTCCTAAAGGGGGCGATAGTTCCCCCATGCTGGCTCAGGAATTCTGGGAGTTGAAGTCCACGAGTCATGAGGGGGCCATAGTTCCCCCATACTGGCTCAGGAATTCTGGGAGTTGAAGTCCACGAGTCATGAGGGGGCCATAGTTCCCCCATACTGGCTCAGGAATTCTGGGAGTTGAAGTCCACGAGTCATGAAGGGGCCAAAGTTTCCCTCATGCTGGCTCAGACAGAGGAATAAGGAGCTGAGGTCATCTAGTCCAGGGCTAGGCCACCTTGGCTCTTTTATGACTCGTGGACTTCAACTCCCAGAATTCCTGAGACAGCCACGCTGAGGGAAAGGGAGAGGTTTCCAAGCTGAGCCAGGCTGGCTCAGGAATTCTGGGAGTTGAAGTCCACGAGTCATGAGGGGGCCATAGTTCCCCCATACTGGCTCAGGAATTCTGGGAGTTGAAGTCCACGAGTCATGAAGGGGCCAAAGTTTCCCTCATGCTGGCTCAGGAATTCTGGGAGTTGAAGTCCACCAGTCATGAGGGGGCCATAGTTCCCCCATACTGGCTCAGGAATTCTGGGAGTTGAAGTCCACGAGTCATAAAAGAGTCAAGGTTGGCTACCCCTGGTATCATGATGATGATGATGATGATGATGATGATGTTGGGAGGGACCTTGGAGGTCATCTAGTCCAACCCCCTGCTCAGGCAGGAAACCCTTCGCCATTTCAGACAAATGGCTGTCCAGTCTCTTCTTAAAAACTTTCAGTGTTGGAGCATTCACCGCTTCTAGAGGCAGGTGGTTCCACTGGTTAATTGTTCTAACGGTCAGGAAGTTTCTCCTTAGTTCCAGGTTGTTTTGCTCCTTGATTAGTTTCCATCTGTTGCTTCTTATCCTTCCTTCAGGTGCTTTGGAGAAGCGATATGGAATAGAATCAGAGGGCATGCCTGGCTGAGGGATTCTGGGAGTTGAAGTCCACAAGTCATCAAAGGGCCAAGTTTGAAGACCCCGGATCTAAAGCTATTGTCCATGTTCTCCTGCCTTAATGAGAGCTTTTTCCTCTTTTTTTTAGGGACCAGAGTTTGCTGCAAAAAAAACCCCAAAATAAAATAAAATTGTCCATTGGGCCCTCCAGTCACTTTCACAAGTATTTCTCAATCTTGGCAACTTTAAGATACATGGATTTGAACTCCCAGAATTCCCCAACCAGCATCAGGATTTTTTGTTTTTTGTTTTGGTATTTATATTGGGTAGCAGCAAGCATTTTTAATTTCTTACCCCTTAGTTTTGATGGCGACAGCAAGCAAGAACACACCATTACCACAAACGCTTCCTTGGCTAATGCATTAGCTGGATTCACACAACGTATTGGCCTCGTTGTGCAACTCCCTCTTATTCTGCGTGTGCACAATCACATTGCCACAAACCAGATTTGCATTAGGCAAAAACAAGGCAAAGCCGTGCAACAATCCTAAGCAAGCTAACTTAAATTTGAACCATGTGATCCAAATCCAACTCACCTAGTTAAGCACAATGGGGACTAGAAGCTTGTCCTTCTGCACAAAGGAAGCCAGCGTTCTCTAGACTCACAATGTCAGAAGCGCACAACCACGCGAAGTGCCGTTGCAGTGTGAAGACTCTTGAGTTTTCTCCTCCAAAAAAATCACAGCCTCTCATTTTTTTTCCACCAATCCATCTGTTTCTTTCCCTGTTGTCCCTACCACAAAAGGAAGAATGTGTAACAGCCTAGTAGTGTAACAAACAAAGGAGGTGTTAATCTCTAAACATTGCCAAACCTTCAGTCCTGCCCTTCCAGCCACCATTTTAATTCCACCCCTGGGTTCATCCCAGCTACCGACACCTGTCTCGTTCTTCATTCCTCCCTCGGTGGTCAACAAAAACAGCTGAGAATCAACACCAGATCCAAGAACCATGGGAGGTGAGGTGCAGGGTTTCAAGGCTGAGCTAATCCCAGCTGCCCGTTGCCCAGCTTAGCTTGCCCTTGCTAGACCCTGTCCCCTCAGACAACCTGCTTAGCGTCGCTCCTTCGCAACCTGCTGAGCTGCCCAAGGTCAGAAGTAAGGAATAGGGCGAGGCCTACTGCTTGACCACAACCCACAACAGATCTGGAGATGGGGGAAGAAGGCGAAACCAACTGGTTGATCATAGCCAGCTCCAAGGTCAAGGATGGGGAAGAGGGAGATGCCACCTGGTTGACCACAGCCAGCCTCCAGGTTAGAGGTGGGGAAGAGAGTGAGGTCAACTGGTTGACCACAGCCACCTTAAGGTCAAAGATAGGAAGAGGGTGAAGCCAACTGGTTGACCACTGTCAGCCTTAAGGTCAAAGATGGGGAAGAGAGTAAGGCCAACTGGTTGACCACAGCCACCTTAAGGTCAAAGATAGGAAGAGGGTGAAGCCAACTGGTTGACCACAGTCAACCTTAAGGTCAAAGATGGGGAAGAGCATAAGGCCAACTGGTTGACCACAGCCACCTTAAGGTCAAAGATAGGAAGAGGGTGAAGCCAACTGGTTGACCACAGTCAGCCTCAGGGTCAAAGATGGGGAAGAGCATAAGGCCAACTGGTTGACCACAGCCACCTCAAGGTCAAAGATATGAAGAGGTTGAAGCCAACTGGTTGACCACAGCCATCCTCAAGGTCAAAGATAGGAAGAGAGTGAAGCCAACTGGTTGACCACAGTCAGCCTTAAGGTCAAAGATGGGGAAGAGCATAAGGCCAACTGGTTGACCACAGCCACCTCGAGGTCAAAGATATGAAGAGGGTGAAACTAACTGGTTGACCACAGTTACCCTCAAGGTCAGAGCTGGGGAAGAGAGTAAGGCCAACTGGTTGACCA
Source organism: Bothrops alternatus (assembly GCA_034064705.1). Taxonomy (NCBI): domain Eukaryota; kingdom Metazoa; phylum Chordata; class Lepidosauria; order Squamata; family Viperidae; genus Bothrops; species Bothrops alternatus. The sequence continues at coordinate 485,257 of JARGCV010000133.1, read as the reverse complement.
CAGCCGGCCCCAAGATCAATCAATCAGAATAGAGCTGAAAGGGACTTTAGACATCTTCTATAGTCCAACCCCCTACTCAAGCAGGAGACCCTATACAAGCTGAGACAAGTGGCTGTCCAGTCTCTTCTTAAAAACCTCCAGTGATGAATCACCCACAACTTCTGGTGGCAAGCTGTTCCACTGGTTAATTGTTCTCACTGTTAGGAAGTTTCTGCTTAATTCCAGGTTGCTTCTCTCCCTGATTAGTTTCCATCCATGGTTTCTTGTCCTGCCTTCAGTTGCTTTGGAGAGTAGGTTGGCCTCCCTCTTCTTTGAAGCAGCCCCTCAAACACCAGAGGACAGATATCATGTGAAATAGCGCTACCATGCTAAACACTGTTATCGGGTCAAAGATGGGGAAGAGAGTGAGGCCAACTGGTTGACCAGAGACCCCTTCAGCCTTTGGCACCCAGACTTTTTATTTTATTTTATTGATGCAAACTGTGCCCATATTTCCTCAAATAGACCAAAGTATAACCTCTTCTTTCAAAAGATGGACAGTCGACAAAACACGTTTTGCACCAGCATCTTGTTGGAGGGTGGGAACACGTGCAAGCAGAAAAATGCATCGTAAATGCCCTGCATAGCTCCTTACCCCACCAAACCCCCTTTTGTAAGGGTCAAACCACTCCTACTCGTAAGTATAAGCAAGCAAGCAAGCAAACAGAGCTGGAAGGGACCTTGGAGGTCATCTAGTCCACCCCCCCTGCTCAAGCAGGAGGCCCCACGCCATTTCAGACAAGGGGCTGTCCAGTCTCTTGTTAAAAACCACTATGTCTGGTGGCCAGCTGTTCCACTGGTTAATTGTTCTCACTGTTAGGACGTTTCTCCTCAATTCCAAACTGCTTCTCTCCTTGATGAGTTTCCATCCATTGTTTCTTGTCCTGCCCTCTGGTGTTTTGGAGAATAGCTTGACTCCCTCTTCTTTGGGGCAGCCCCTCAAATACTGGAATCCAGTTATCATGTTCCCCCCTAAGTCCTTCTTTTCTCTAGAGTCTATCCATTCCCAAATCCTGCAACCGTCCTTCCTATGTTTTAGTCTCCAGGCCTTTAAATCATCTTAGTTGCTCTTCTCTGCACTTTTTCCAAAGTCTCAACATCATTTTTGTAATGTGGTGACCAGGATTCCAGCTGAGGCCTTACTAAGGCTTTATAAAGCGGTACTAATACTTCACGTGATTTTAATTCTATGCCTCTGTTTATACAACTGGGGATTGTAAATGAGTAGAAAGTAAATCTGCTTAAGGTAATTCCACCATTGACTGAAAAAGCTATAAGTACCGGTAGTACTTAGTAGATTTGCCCTACATGTCCTCTAGGGCACATTTTTTAAAAACAAAAACAAAAACAAAAACGTGGTACAAGATGGAATGTTTGTGGCTGCCATTTTGACTTTTTTGGCACATGCACCTTGGGGGTCATCCCTGGATCCCTGCCTCTGTCCATGGAGTTGGATGTTTTTTAAAAAAAGATTATTCCAAACAAGCCAAATTAGAAATAGAATAGAATAGAATAGAATAGAATAGAATAGAATAGAATAGAATAGAATAGAATAGAATAGAATAGAATAGAATAGAATAGAATAGAATAGAATAGAATAGAAAAAAGGAAATAGAATAGAATAGAATAAAAGGAAATAGAATGGAATGGAATGGAATGGAATAGAATAGAATAGAATAGAATAGAATAGAATAGAATAGAATAGAATAGAATAGAATAGAATAGAATAGAATAGAATAGAATAGAATAGAAAAAAGGAAATAGAATAGAATGGAATGGAATAGAATAGAATAGAATAGAATAGAATAGAATAGAATAGAATAGAATAGAATAGAATAGAATAGAATAGAATAGAATAGAATAGAATAGAATAGAATAGAATAGAATAGAATAGAATAGAATAGAAAAAAGGAAATAGAATAGAATGGAATGGAATGGAATAGAATAGAATAGAATAGAATAGAATAGAATAGAATAGAATAGAATAGAATAGAATAGAATAGAATAGAAAAAAGGAAATAGAATAGAATAGAATAAAAGGAAATAGAATGGAATGGAATGGAATAGAATAGAATAAATAGAATAGAATAGAATAGAATAGAATAGAATAGAATAGAATAGAATAGAATAGAAAAAAGGAAATAGAATGGAATGGAATGGAATAGAATAGAATAGAATAGAATAGAATAGAATAGAATAGAATAGAATAGAATAGAATAGAATAGAATAGAATAGAATAGAATAGAATAGAATAGAATAGAATAGAATAGAATAGAATAACGGAAAGAACCTTGGTGGTCTTGTAGTCCAACCCCCTGCTTGGGCAGGAAACCCTACACGAAATGAATTCTAATTCCAAGCATCAGGCTGTAAGATCATCTTTACTGAAACAATATTTGGTCTTCTCCATGGTGAGGGGCGCAGGACACGGGCTTTGTAACTTGTTAGCAAACATATTTATTTTGCATTTTACTTTGCATTTGGACGTGACTTCCTTTTCCTCTCTTTTAAAATGGTGATCAGGCTTTATAAAAACCATTAGACTGGAAAACCTCTTTCCCCATGGCTGTATGGATGGATTTAGACAGATAGCTCCTAACATCCCTAGAATAAAGTTACATCCATAGATAAAGTTCCAGAAGGGTGGCTTATCTCCTGATAAGAAAAAATTTCTGAGTATCAGCTGGCATTTGGTTATCTAGCTTCAAACAACCTTTGTGGTTGATTTCATGTGCAAAGGAGGGATTACTTTTATCTTGTCCCACCATTTTTTTTCTTTGATACGTTAAATAGAAAAGGGGATGTAAGCTAAGGATCAGGGTTCCCTCTTTGAATGAGAGGAATCCCTTTTTGTCTGAATATTCTGATAAATTGTAATAAAACGATCTTCCTGTCTCGGTCCGTCTCATTGGAAAATATGCATGCCTAAAAAGAGCCATATTTAGCCTTACGGAGGGCAGAAGGGGAATGAAAAGACAATTAAAACCATAATTAGCTGCCGCCCACTCTGTTTTATCTCTGAAAGTCCAGCCTCTAACAAACAAGGGAAGGGAGGAATATCATTCTTATTATTCCCCTTTCTGAATTTTAAGAACTTTAAGATGGATGGACTTCAACTCCCAGAATTCCCCAGCCAGCCCAGCTGGCTGGGGAATTCTAAGAGTTGAAGTCCACTCATCTTAAAGTTCCAAAATGGTGTTTATTAATTCTATATTTTTGGGACTATTTACTTCACTGCATTTCTTGGAATATCTCAATTGGTGCGTGAAACTCAAAACCAACAAAATATTAAGTATGGGGCAGTACTCAAAATGACTCCAATTTAAGAAGAGGCTAGACCCGGGGTAGGCCACCTTGGCTCTTTTATGACTCGCGGACTTCAACTCCCAGAATTCCTGAGCCAGCCACGCTGAGGGGAAAGGGAGAGATTTCCAAGCTGAGCCAGGCTGGCTCAGGAATTCTGGGAGTTGAAGTCCACGAGTCATGAGGGGCCAAAGTTTCCCTCATGCCGGCTCAGGAATTCTGGGAGTTGAAGTTCACCAGTCATGAAGGGGCCAAAGTTTCCCTCATGCCGGCTCAGGAATTCTGGGAGTTGAAGTCCACGAGTCATGAAGGGGCCAAAGTTTCCCTCATGTTGGCTTAGGAATTCTGGGAGTTGAAGTCCACGAGTCGTGAAGGGGCCAAAGTTTCCCTCATGCCGGCTCAGGAATTCTGGGAGTTGAAGTCCACCACTCATGAAAGGGCCAAAGTTTCCCTCATGCTGGCTCAGGAATTCTGGGAGTTGAAGTCCACCAGTCACGAAGGGGCCAAATTTTCCCTCATGCTGGCTCAGGAATTCTGGGAGTTGAAGTCCACCAGTCATAAAAGAGCCAAGGTTGCCTACCCCTGAGCTAGACAGACAAGTGATGGTATACATTGGACTGGACTGGGGCTGGACTAGAAGACCTCCAAGGTCCCTTACAGCTCTATTCTATTCTTCTTATTAAACCATGTCAAAAAAAAAAAACCCTCAGCAGATACTCAAACAAATCTTGGGAGCTGAGTCAGCATTTCGGTACTTTTTTTTATAACCCCGGCATTTTCTACAGTCCAAGGCTGGCATTGTCTTTATTCCAGTGTTCCTCAACCTGGGGCATTCTGGGAGTTCTAGTCCACACACCCTAGCTGGGGAATTCTGGGAGCTGAAGTCCACCTTGTCCTAAAGTTGTCCAGTTCTGATCTAAGGCTTGTACTTTTCAACTTCTTCAAGCCGGGAATCATAACCGAGTGTGGCTGGCTGGGGCATTCTGGGAGTTGTAGTCCACACACCCTAGCTGGGGAATTCTGGGAGCTGAAGTCCACCTTGTCCTAAAGTTGTCCAGTTCTGATCTAAGGCTTGTACTTTTCAACCTCTTCAAGCCGGGAATCGTAACTGAGTGTGGCTGGCTGGGGCATTCTGGGAGTTGTAGTCCACACGCCCTAGCTGGGGAATTCTGGGAGCTGAAGTCCACCTTGTCCTAAAGTTGTCCAGTTCTGATCTAAGGCTTGTACTTTTCAACTTCTTCAAGCCGGGAATCATAACCGAGTGTGGCTGGCTGGGGCATTCTGGGAGTTGTAGTCCACACACCCTAGCTGGGGAATTCTGGGAAGTGAAGTCCGCCCATCTTAAAGCTGTCTAATCGGACCAAATCCTGATCTAAGGCCTGTACTTTTAAATCTCTTCAAGCCAGGAATCGTAACTTGAGCGTGGCTGGCTGGGGGATTCTGGGAGCTGAAGTCCACGCTTCTTAAAAGTGGCCCAGTTTCAGAAACGTTGTTCTAAGCACAAGAATATGGTGTGTGTTTGGCCCCAAATGCCTTACACCCACCTTGATTTTTGCACAAGAGTCCTTCATGCACAATCTCCATCAAACAGCATACGGGGTGGGGAGGGGGAGCAGAATTTAGGGACATATAAATGATCTTCTTCCTTGCCAAAAAAATAAATAAATTGTGGCTGAGAATGTCTCCTCTTCCAGTTATCGTCTCTACAGGGTTTTGGACAGAAGCTTCTGCTCGCTTATCAGCCGCCCGTCACCACCTGTGCCCTACACCAGTGTGTATGTGTACACGCATGTGTTCCCTCCCCCCCCCTCCATCCTCTGGAATGTTCTTTCTCCTCGGAGCATCAAAGGATGCAGGAAGGAGGAGGAGAAAGACAGCCGATGAGGAGCTTTAAAAGCAGCACCATTCATGGTCAGGCCTGGCCTTCTGTAGGACCACTTCCTTGTCAACATGTCACTCACAGCTGAAATGGCCTGCAGGGAAGGGGGGGGAGGCTGGAGGGGGTGGGGGAGCAGCTGATGTTATTTTGGAAGGGCGGATATAAAGAAAGGGGCCACCATCAGAGCCTCACTTCTTGCTGGGAGGACTCCAGAGCGGGACATCTCCAGTGAGAGTAAGTATGAACTTCTTCCGAACGGAACGGTTTGAGTTTTGCCAGGAAGATCTAGAACAGGAACGAACCCAGAAACTCGAACCCGCGTCCCCATCCTGGAGCGATGTCCGTACAGCCTTACCAGCTTTGGGCTGGAAAAGGACAAAGTTGGTGGAAGTAGGTTGTATCCGTGCCTCCGTCGGAGGAGTTGAGGGAAGCCTACTTTTGCAAGAGGGACCTCTTAGTGGTGGGGGGGGGCAGGGGGAAACTTCTTGGAAGACGTGAATGGATGGAGGAGTGTGGATCCGGATGAAAAGAGAAGAGGGGGGCGGTGCACACACGTGGATTGTGAGGATGGAGGCACAGCACGGTTAGAAGAACTGAGTTGACCACAGTTGGGGAGCATCTGCAGAGCTTCTCATCCAACGTGGGTTATCGCAAACAAGGACAGCATTGAGGAAAGATCTGGATGGCTATGCAGTGTTTCTCAAGCTTAGCCCCTTGACAATGTCTGGACTTCAGCTCCCAGAATTCCCCAGCCAGCTGTGCTGGCTGGGGAATTCTGGGAGTTGAAGTCCTCATATCTTAAAGGGGCCAAACGTGAGAAACAGGGGCAGTGAAGGGAAACCAGAGAGAGCAGGACACCCTGTAGCAGGTACTACAGCCAGAAATCTGGCTGCAATTAAGAAGAGATTGAACAACCACGTGTCTGAAATGGTAGGGGTCTCCTGCATGAGCGGGGGGGTTGGGCTAGATGACCTCCAAGGTCCCTTCCATCTCCGTTATTCTCCTCCTCCTCCTCCTCCTCCTCCTTTTTAAGAAGAGACTGGACAGCCATTTGTCTGAAATGGTATGGGGTCTCCTGCATGAGCAGGGGGTTGGACTAGATGACCTCCAAGTTCCCTTCCAACTCTGTTATTCTCCTCCTCCTCCTCCTCCTCCTTTTTAAGAAGAGGCTGGACAGCCATTTGTCTGAAATGGTATGGGGTCTCCTGCATGAGCAGGGGGTTGGACTAGATGATCTCCAAGATCCCTCCCAACCCCGTTATGCTGAATCCACTGGGTCAGCCCTGGAGGTTTGCAATGAACAAGAGAAGCTTTGCAGGAAATTTAGCAGAAACTTTAGGCTCAGTAGGTTCAACGGCCAAGAAGACGAGAACAACGCAGATATGATTAAATAAAGATGAAGTATAAGCAAGCAGGAGAAGAAGGGAAGGTAACTTAGAGAGAGAGAGAGAGAGAGAGAGAGACAGAGAGACAGAGAGAGAGAGAGAGAGAGAGAGAGAGAGAGAGAGAGAGAGAGAGAGAGAGAGAGAGAGAGAGAGAGAGAGAGAGAGAGGATGAAATTTGGACAAGAAAGAAACATTGGCCACCGAGATGCAAGCAGGACAAGAAACAACGGATGAAAACTAATCAAGGAGAGAGAAGCACTCTAGAACTAAGGAGAAACTTCCCTACAGTGTGGACAATTACTCAAAAAGATGGCTTCTTGCCTTCAGGACTTTGTGGGTGCTCCAACACTGGAGGTTTTTAAGAAGAGACTGGACAGCCATTTGTCTGAAATGGTCTAGTATCGGGGTAGGCCATCTTGGCTCTTTTATGACTCGTGGACTTCAACTCCCAGAATTCCTGAGCGAGCATGGCTCAGCTTGGAAACCTCTCCCTTTCCCCTCAGCGTGGCTGGCTCAGGAATTCTGGGTGTTGAAGTCCACCAGTCATAAAAGAGCCAGGGTGGCCTACCCCTGGTCTAGGGAGCATCTCCCATAACTCAACCCTGGCTGAGGAATTCTGGGAGCTGAAGATCCACAAGTCGTCAAATCGCCAAGACTGGAGAACCCTTGTTCTAGGGCAGCGGTTCTCAACCTTTTTCAGGCCGTGACCCCGACCTGCGCCGCGCATGCACGGCGCGACGGCCCGCATTGCGCATGGCCGAGGGGAAAAGGGGAAAAAATGGCGGACTGCAGTGTTTGGCGACCCCCGTGAAATGGTCGTTCGACCCCAAATGGGGTCGTGACCCATAGGTTGAGAACCGCTGTTCTAGGGCAAAGGTAGGCCACCTTGGCTCTTTTATGACTGGTGGACTTCAACTCCCAGAATTCCTGAGCCAGCACGGCTCAGCTTGGAAACCTCTCCCTTTCCCCTCAGCGTGGCTGGCTCAGGAATTCTGGGAGTTGAAGTCCACCAGTCATAAAAGAGCCAAGGTTGCCCACCCCTGGTCTAGGATCTCCTGCTCAAGCAGGGGGTTGGACTAGATGACCTCCAAGGTCCCTTCCAACTCTGTTATTTTGAAAAGAAGGACTAGGGGAGACATGATAGTAACGTTCCAATATTTGAGGGGCTGCCCCGGAGAAGGCGGGGGGTGGGGGTTTCAAGTTATTCTCAAAAGCACCTGAAGGCAGAACAAGAAGCAACAGATGGAAACTAATCCAGGAGAGAAGCAACCTGGAATTAAGGAGAAACTTCCTGACAGCGAGAACAATTAACCAGTGGAACAGCTGGCCACCGGAAGATGTGGGCGCTCCAACACCGGAGGTTTTTAAGAAGAGGGTGGACAGCCATTTCTCTGGAAGGGTCATTTGTCTGAAATTGAGTAGGGGGTTGGACTAGATGACCTCCAAGGTCCCTTCCAACTCTGTTCTTTGTTCTTCCATTATTCTGTTCTTCAGTCAAAACCTTAGTAAACAAAAGTAAGGGTAGAATTTTGCTCTGTAATCTGGTCTCCTCTGGCATGTCTCCCCCACCCCCCCAAAAAAACCTACCCAAGGTTTGCAAACAGTTCCCCCCCCCCTCTCCATCACGTATCACAACTTTTCGAGGGCAGCTGTCCACCCCCTCTGACATCCACGTCCAGCTGTACCCGGAAATATCAACCTCAGATTCCCAAAGGGGCCCAATCCTCCATGCATCAAGTCTTGGCCTCTTTTGAGATCTTCACTTTTTTCTCTGTTTCTTTTTCTCCCCCCCCCCCCGATCCTCACCAGCCTTTAATTCTTTTCTGTTCCTTCGCTGTCTCCTTGCAAGCTTCTTAAAGGTAAGACTTTTATTATTATTATTATTATTATTATTATTATTATTATTATTTCAATTTTGGCCACCCATTAATGCTCCAATACTGGAGGTTTATTAAGAAAAGACGGGACAGCCATTTGTCTGAAAGGGTATAGGGTGTAGATGACGTCCAAGGTCCCTTCCAACATTATTATTATTATTATTATTATTATTATTATTATTATTATTATTATTATTATTATTGTTATTGTTGTTGTTATTGTTATTGTTGTTGTTGTTGTTGTTGTTGTTGTCATCGTTGTTGTTATTATTATTATTATTATTATTATTATTATTATGCATTTTTCGGCACTCTCTTCCTGGTTAAGCCACCAGCACAGATCAAATTCGTTTATTTTATTTTATTTGTAAATTAAGGTAATCATAATGTCTTTGTTTCACTTATTGATTTTTGTATCCTACCTTTGTTATTTTTACACATAACTCAAGGATGGTGAACGTTCCCAAAACACTCACTATTTTCCCCACAACAATCCTGTGAGGTAGGCTGGCTTGAGAGAGAGGGACAGGCCCAAAGTCCCCCAGACAGCCAGTAATTTAGGACCAATTCCCCGGAGACTGTGAGTTCTAGCCCCGCTTTAGGCATAAAAACCGTCAAGGTGACTTGGGCCAATTACCAGGTGACTGTGAGTTCTAGTCCCACCTTAAGCAGGAAAGCCAGCTGGGTGTCTTTGAGCCGGTCACCAGGTGGCTGTGAGTTCTAGTCCCACCTTAGGCATAAAAGCCGTCAAGGTGACTTGGGCCAATTACCAGGTGACTGTGAGTTCTACTCCCGCCTTAGGCATAAAAGCCGTCAAGGTGACTTGGGCCAATTACCAGGTGACTGTGAGTTCTAGTCCCACCTTAAGCAGGAAAGCCAGCTGGTTGTCTTTGAGCCGGTCACCAGGTGGCTGTGAGTTCTAGTCCCGCCTTAGGCATAAAAGCTGTCAAGGTGACTTTGAGCCAATCACCAAGAAACGGTGAGTGCTAGTCCCGCCTTAGGCACGAAAGCCATCAGGGTGACTTAGGGCTAATCACCAGGTGACTGTGAGTTCTAGTCCTGCCTTAGACATGAAAGGCGACTGGGTGAGCTTGGGTCAGTCCTTCTCTCTCTCATCCTAACCGGCCTCACAAAGTTGTTGCTGTTTTGGGACAAAAATAGGAGTATTAACTAAGTTCTCCGCCTTGAGTTGTTTATAAAGGTGGGATATAAATCAATCAATTTATAGTCCCTCCCCCAAACTTAACCACGGGACAAACACCGTGGGAGGAGAATCAGCAATAGAATAGCAAATTTCCCCCTTGTATAACATATGTACTACACAGGGTCTCCTGCTTGAGCAGGGGGTTGGACTGGATGACCTCTAAGGTCCCTTCCAGCCCTGTTTCATTCTACGCTTTACCATTATCTGCCAGCTCACATATGTGTGGAGAGCTCATTTCTTTCGAAGGTGGAGAAATGGAAGTTATGAAAGGCAAACATTTGAAAATCTGGCGGCTTTTTATCAGCTTTTATATAAGCGTTTCGGTGGAGATCACTCAGGGCTGGCATTTCAGTTCAATAAGAGAGCGCAAACACCTCACGAATATTTTTGAAAAATGTTGGCGGGGGTGTCAAGAGAAGGGATATATTTTTTTTTCCAGAAATGGGTAAATGAAAAAGCGATGTCTTTCTGGGAGAAAATATTCCCAGAAGTAAGGGTTAGAACTAAATTGGGCCCTCAAATTGAGATGATTTTATTATATTTCTGAGGTGGTTAGTACTAAATTATTTGACAAGGAACTGCCCTATGTGTTTATCGTTGGCAGCTAAATTAATAATGGCTTGAACAGCAGAATTTTTTTTATATAATTTATCCTTCGAGAAAGGCTAATGGGTAGTCAATTGCTCTTCCTGAAAAACCTATTGATAAAATTCAAACGCTAAATCCTCTGAGGGGTGAATTACATTTTGATTGAGCCGGAAAAGATGATAAATAACACTCATGTTATCCGTGAGGCTCACATTCTTGAATCCCATCCCCGTGGAAGCAAAAATCAGGATTATTGAAGCATTTGATCTTAGGGAAATTCCGTGATTTATTCCATACGTAAGAGTTTTTAACAGAATAAAAACAACAGCAAAAATAAGAACGAGCTTTCCCACAGGGCAGATTTTCGATTATTTTTCCGTTCTTTGCCTGGTTATATAGAAGCTACATGGAGACCATGTTTCAGGAAAATTCTATGACCATGATAAAGATTTGATTGAGTGCTTGCATTACACTGTTATCGAAATGTAAAAAAGATCCGTATCTCTCAAGCTTGGCAACTTTAAGATGTGTGGACTTCAATTCCCAGAATTCACCAGTCAGCAAGCCTGGTTGGGGAATTCTGGGAGCTGAAATCCACCCCTCTTAAAAGTATGACTGGCTGGGGAATATTATTATTACATTATTTATTATATTATATTATATTATATTATATTATATTATATTATATTATATTATATTATATTATATTATATTATATTATATTATATTATATTATAGTATAGTATAGTATAGTATAGTATATTATAGTATATTATAGTATATTATAGTATAGTATAGTATAGTATAGTATAGTATAGTATAGTATAGTATAGTATAGTATAGTATAGTATAGTATAGTATAGTATAGTATAGTATAGTATAGTATAGTATAGTATAGTATAGTATAGTATATTATATTATATTATATTATATTATATTATATTATATTATATTATATTATATTATATTATATTATATTATTACTTATTATTATTATTATTATTTATTAAATTTCTATACCGCCCCTCTCCCGAAGGACTCGGGGCGGTTTACAGCCTTAAAATTTAAAAAAACATATAAACATTAGATTACATTACATACACACACATGCATATACACATACACACACATATACACACACACACACACACACACACATATATAATGCATTTGTTTAAGGTTGAAGAAGAATACAATTGGGAGAAGGAAAGGTCAAAGAAATATAATATTAATATACTAATTATGGAATTATCAAGATCAGTCATTACTGACTATTCATTAATTATTATTTGGGGGGGGGGTTTCAAATATATAAACCAAGGAAACACGTTGTATACCAGGCAGTGGAGATTGTTATTGTAAAAAAAACCCCAATAAAATATTTTTTTTAAAAAAAAAATGCTCAAGCTTTTAGCACCGCAACGGTGCAAGGACAGCCAGTGTCCAACACTCACTCCCGTGTTGTGTGGGACTGTGCGTCTCTTTCTCTTCAATCTCCTTCTCGGCCTCCCCTCTCTTCCTTCTGTCCGGCGACGTAGAATGGGCGATGCAGTGATGGCTGAATTCGGGGCAGCGGCTCCTTACCTTCGCAAGTCGGACAAGGAGCGTCTGGAAGCCCAGACCCGGCCCTTTGACAGCCGCAACGAGTGTTTCGTGCCCGACGAGAAAGAGGAATTTGTCAAGGGCAAAGTGACGAGCCGGGAAGGGGCCATGGTCAACGTGCAGACAGAGAGCGGCAAGGTGGGTGGAGAAGGTGGTGTTGGGAAAGATGGGTGCCAGAAGGAAGCTGGCAACGGAGGGGAGATGGTTGGGAGGGTCTCCCAGGTGGACAAGTGAGAACGTGTGAGGAAGCTGGGTTCCAGAAAGAAGGTGGCAACGGAGGGCAGATGGTTGAGGTGATTGTCCAGGATGGGCTGGTGAGAATCGTGACTCCAAACATTTAAAAAGGTGTGGAGTCAAGAGCAAGGAAGGAGATGCTACGGTGGAATCTTGACTTGTGGACTTCAACTCCCAGAATTCCTCAGCCAGGGTTGAGTTATGGGAGATGCTCCCTAGATCAGGGGTAGGCAACCTTTTCTCTTTTATGACTCATGGACTTCAACTCCCAGAATTCCTGAGCCAGCCACGCTGAGGGGAAAGGGAGAGGTTTCCAAGCTGAGCCAGGCTGGCTCAGGAATTCTGGGAGTTGAAGTCCACCAGGCATCAAGGGGCCAAAGTTTCCCTCATGCCGGCTCAGGAATTCTGGGAGTTGAAGTCCACGAATCATGAAGAGGCCAAAGTTTCCCTCATGCTGGCTCAGGAATTCTGGGAGTTGAAGTCCACGAGTCGTGAAGGGGCCAAAGTTTCCCTCATGCCGGCTCAGGAATTCTGGGAGTGAAGGATAAATATCAAGGCCTTCGAAGAATTGAGGAGCTGAAGTCTCATTCCAGGGATGCCAGATAGATAGTCCCACTCTCCAAAGTTTCCTTCTAGAGTCCTGAGAAGAGTTTCGGCCTCAGCCCTTTGAGGTAGTCCAACCAAGGAAGCACAAGCCATGATTACTAATGTTACCTTTACCTGGTGTCTTTTCGAGTCTGAAAGCACCTCTCTCCTTCTTTTCTTGGGCCAGAAGGATTTGGGGGTGACATGATAGCAGTCTTTTAGTATTTGTGGGTCTGCCACAGAGAAGGGGGAGGGGTCCACCTCTCCTCCAAAGCCCCAGAAGGCAGGACAAGAAGCAATGGATGGAAACCAATCGAGAAGCAACCTGGAACTGAGGAGAAATTTCCTGACAGTGACAACAATTAACCAGTGGAACAGCCTGCCACCAGAAGGGTGCTCCATCACTGGAGGTTTTTAAGTAGAGATGGGGCAACCGTTTGTCTGAAACGACATAGGGTCTCCTGCTTGAGCAGGGGCTTGGACTAGAAGATCTTTAAGATCCCTTCCAACTCTGTGATTGTGTTGCTTTCCAAAAAACTAGGGAGGGTCCTTCTGGTGTGCTTCCCATTCCCCTTTTCCTTCCATGGGTTGAGATGTCTCTTATCTGATGGCTGCCTTGTCGGCAGCTTTTCCTCCTGTCTCCCAAGGACGTGGTCGCAGTCCCTTACACCCGGCCAACCCCTGTTCCTTCTTCCTGACCCTTTTCAGACAGTGACGGTGAGGGAGGCCGACGTCCACCAGCAGAATCCGCCCAAGTTTGACAAGATCGAGGACATGGCCATGCTGACGTTTCTGCACGAACCGGCCGTGCTCTACAACCTGAAGGAGCGCTATGCCTCCTGGATGATCTATGTGAGTGAAAACACGTCCGTTGTTGGGCTCCACATTCCAAACAAGGGTTTATTTTCTCCCCGAAGCACTCCTGTCAAAGCACGCACAGTCTTATTGTGCTGAGGTAACCCAGGAGTAAAGACAGTAAACGGTGATCTGTATTAAATGGTGGTTTATCTGACACTATCTACAAATACAGAAACAAAATACGTAACGTGGTGAAACAGCAAACTCCAACAAACAGCAGTTACAGCAGGAAACGGACAAGAGAGAAAGACTCCAGCAAAAAAAACTTCCCTTTTATACTCAGACTTTTAAAGGGATACACACACCTGCTGAGTCATTCCTATTATTGCATCATCCACCTTACATTATATCATTACATGAGCGGTTGAGCCTTTAAATCATTATCCTGACAACTCTCCCATAGCTGATGATCTCGTTTGATGTCCTGTTACAGGTGTCTATGAATAAACACCTTTGGGTCCCCACACAGGGGTGTTGGAAGGAAGAGAGGTCAAAAAAGTCAAGATGTTGGCCACAATCATGCATTCAACGCCCATTTTTTAAAAAATTGCATTGCATTGTACATCAATGTGCGATATGTACATCGCACCCCAGAGTCACGTGATCAAAATTTGGGCCCATGGCTGGCTGAGGAATTCTGGGAGTTGAAGTCCACGAGTCATACCCCTGGTCTAGGGCAGGGGTCTTCAAACTTGGCCCTTTGATGACTCTGTGCTCCTTAAACTGGTCCAGTACCACATTTGCAATTTTGATAATAGCAAGAGACAGGTCAGCCTAAGTCAAAAGGCTTTGCTAGGACTGAATTTTACAAGCCCTTCAAATCTTTTTTTTTTTAATCCGTTGGTCTCAGAAATCTAATCCACTCTTATTTATATTCGTCGTGTTTATATATCATCCAAGGAAAAACGGAAAGGACATGTCATTTTTTTTTAAAATGGCAAACTGTACATACGGTACAGTGACCTTTGAGGAGAGCAAAATGTGCGGATATCAACACAAATGTCACAACTGCATTTTTTTTTAAAAAATTGCTTTTTTTATGAATTAGGAGGAAAAAGATCTTTGTACCGGTGTATTTTGCGGCACCTGTTTCTTTCTTGCCAAATACAGCTGGTCCTTAACTTACAACTTTTCGTTTACCGAGCAAAGTTGCAAGAGCACTGAAAAAGGTGACTTATGACCGTTTTTCACAGTTACGACCTTTGCAGCCTACCCCGAGGCCCCATGTTTAAAATTCAGGCACTTAGCAACTGGTTCGTATTTATGACGGTCGCAGCGTCCCCTGGGGGGGTCATGTGATCCCCTTTTGCAGCCTTTTACCAGCCAAGTCAGTGAGGGAAGCCTGATTCACTTAATGACTGAGTTACTAACTTGACAACTGCAGTAATTTACTTAACAACTGCGGCAAGAAAAGTAGTAAAATGGGGCAAAATTCACTTCACAAATATCTCAGTTCGCCACAGAAGTTCAGTGGGGTCAACTATGGTCGTACGTTGAGGACTCCCTGTATGGAACAGATCTCCAATGCAACCTCCAGGTTGCCCTTACAGGTCCCTGCACCAAATAATTCATTGAGCCAAACTTCTCTGGATGTTTGGACTTCAGCTCCCAGAATTCCTCAGTGAGTGCGGCCATGGCTGGGAATCCTGGGAGACAGAGTTCGCCCCGTGTGAAGAACACCAGGTGGGAGGAAGCATCCGGAAAAAAAACAGCCATTTGTCTGAAATGGTATAGGGCAGGGGCAGGCCACCTTGGCCCTTTTATGACTCGTGGACTTCAACTCCCAGAATTCCTGAGCCAGCCATGCTGAGGGGAAAGGGAGAGGTTTCCAAGCTGAGCCAGGCTGGCTCAGGAATTCTGGGAGTTGAAGTCCACCAGTCATAAAGCGGCCTAGGCCTAGGCCAGAGTTAGGCAACCTCAGCTCTTTTGTGACTCGTGGACTTCAACTCCCAGAATTCCTGAGCCAGCCACGCTGAGGGGAAAGGGAGAGGTTTCCAAGCTGAGCCTGGCTGGCTCAGGAATTCTGGGAGTTGAAGTCCACGAGTCATAAAGCAGCCTAGGCCTAGGCCAGAGTTAGGCAACCTCAGCTCTTTTGTGACTCGTGGACTTCAACTCCCAGAATTCCTGAGCCAGCCACGCTGAGGGGAAAGGGAGAGGTTTCCAAGCTGAGCCTGGCTGGCTCAGGAATTCTGGGAGTTGAAGTCCACGAGTCATAAAGCAGCCTAGGCCTAGGCCAGAGTTAGGCAACCTCAGCTCTTTTGTGACTCGTGGACTTCAACTCCCAGAATTCCTGAGCCAGCCACGCTGAGGGGAAAGGGAGAGGTTTCCAAGCTGAGCCGTGCTGGCTCAGGAATTCTGGGAGTTGAAGTCCACGAGTCATGAAGGGGTGAAAGTTTTCCCCATACTGGCTCAGGAATTCTGGGAGTTGAAGTCCACCAGTCATAAAAGAGCCATGGTTGCCTACCCCTGGTCTAGTGCAGGGGTAGGCAACCTTAGCTCTTTTATGACTCGTGGACTTCAACTCCCAGAATTCCTGAGCCAGCCACGCTGAGGGGAAAGAGAGGTTTCCAAGCTGAGCCATGCTGGCTCAGGAATTCTGGGAGTTGAAGTCCACGAGCTATAAAAGAGCCAAGGTTGCCTACCCCTGGTATAGGCTTTCCTGCCTGAGCAGGGGGTTGGACTAGATGACCTCCAAGATCCCTTCCAACTTTGTTGTTGTTGTTGTTGTTAAGATGCTTCAAATCATGCAATTTTGGGTAATTTTTTTTTTAAATTTACTATTTCCTCCTGCCCACTCCCCATACCCTCACAGACGTATTCAGGCCTCTTCTGCGTAACGGTCAACCCCTACAAATGGCTCCCGGTTTACAACGCTGAGGTTGTGGCTGCCTATAGGGGGAAGAAAAGGAGCGAAGCCCCTCCCCATATTTTCTCCATCTCCGACAACGCGTATCAATACATGTTGACAGGTAGGAGACCTTCGAGCAGATTTGCCAGGTTATTTTTAAGCCCCTGGAGAAGAGAAGACTTTGTGGCTCAGGGTTGAAATGAGGGGGTCTTTGGTGAACTCTGACCTTGGTGGTTTTCTTGCAGACGTCTCATTGCCAAACTAGGGAACGTCATCAGTGCTAGAAGGGAGGGGGATTTGCAGAAAGGAAGAGGAGGAGGAGGAGGAGGAGGAGAGGTGGCTATGGGGTCCTTGGTGCTCTCTGAGCTTGCTTGTTTTCTTGCAGGCGTTTCATGACCCAACTAGGGAACATCATCAGTGCTAGAATGGAGTGAGGGAGGAGGAGGAGGAGGAGGAGGAGGAGGAGGAGGAGGAGGAGGAGGAGGACTATGGGGTCCTTGGTGCTCTCTGAGCTTGGTTGTTTTCTTGCAGGCATTTCATGACCCAACTAGGGAACATCATCAGTGCTAGAAGGGTGTGTGGGAGGAGGAGGAGGAGGAGGAGGAGGAAGATGACTGTGGGGTCCTTGGTGAACTCTGACCTTGGTGGTTTTCTTGCAGACGTCTCATTGCCAAACTAGGGAACGTCATCAGTGCTAGAAGGGAGGGGGATTTGCAGAAAGGAAGAGGAGGAGGAGGAGGAGGAGGAGGAGGAGGAGGAGGAGGAGGAGGAGGAGGAGGAGGAGGAGAGGTGGCTATGGGGTCCTTGGTGCTCGCTGAGCTTGCTTGTTTTCTTGCAGGCGTTTGATGACCCAACTAGGGAACATCATCAGTGCTAGAATGGAGTGAGGGAGGAGGAGGAGGAGGAGGAGGAGGAGGAGGAGGAGGAGGAGGAGGAGGAGGAGGAGGAGGAGGAGGAGGAGGAGGAGGAGAGGTGGCTATGGGGTCCTTGGTGCTCTCTGAGCTTGGTTGTTTTCTTGCAGGCATTTCATGACCCAACTAGGGAACATCATCAGTGCTAGAAGGGTGTGTGGGAGGAGGAGGAGGAGGAGGAGGAGGAAGATGACTGTGGGGTCCTTGGTGAACTCTGACCTTGGTGGTTTTCTTGCAG
Source organism: Bothrops alternatus (assembly GCA_034064705.1). Classification (NCBI taxonomy): domain Eukaryota; kingdom Metazoa; phylum Chordata; class Lepidosauria; order Squamata; family Viperidae; genus Bothrops; species Bothrops alternatus. The sequence continues at coordinate 467,706 of JARGCV010000133.1, read as the reverse complement.
ACGTCTCATTGCCAAACTAGGGAACGTCATCAGTGCTAGAAGGGAGGGGGATTTGCAGAAAGGAAGAGGAGGAGGAGGAGGAGGAGGAGGAGGAGGAGGAGGAGGAGAGGTGGCTATGGGGTCCTTGGTGCTCTCTGAGCTTGTTTTCTTGCAGGCGTTTCATGACCCAACTAGGGAACATCATCAGTGCTAGAATGGAGTGAGGGAGGAGGAGGAGGAGGAGGAGGAGGAGGAGGAGGAGGAGGAGGAGGAGGAGGAGGAGGAGAGGTGGCTATGGGGTCCTTGGTGCTTGCTGAGCTTGCTTGTTTTCTTGCAGGCGTTTGATGACCCAACTAGGGAACATCATCAGTGCTAGAATGGAGTGAGGGAGGAGGAGGAGGAGGAGGAGGAGGAGGAGGAGGAGGAGGAGGAGGAGAGGTGGCTATGGGGTCCTTGGTGCTCTCTGAGCTTGGTTATTTTCTTGCAGGCATTTCATGACCCAACTAGGGAACATCATCAGTGCTAGAAGGGTGTGTGGGAGGAGGAGGAGGAGGAGGAGGAGGAGGAGGAGGAGGAGGAGGAGGAGGAGGAGGAGGAGGAGGAGGAGGAGGAGGAGGAGACGATGGGGTCCTTGGTGCTCTCTGAGCTTGGATGCTTTCTTGAAGACGTCTCATTACCAAACTAGGGAACATCATCAGTGCTAGAAGGGAGAGGGGTTTGCAGAGATGAGGAGGGGGGGAGGAGGGGGCCTGTGGGGTCCTTGGTGCTCTCTGAGCTTGGCTGTTTTCTTGCAGACGTTTCATGACCCAACTAGGTAACCTCATCAGTGGTGAAAGAGAGTGGGGTTTGCTCTCTTTGTATAGACTAGTGGCCTGCCCTGTCGGTGTTGTTGGGAGTGGTCTTGTCGGTTCCTTGATTAGGCTGTTATTAACTTCCCAACGCATGGATAGACTGAACATAGTTTCAACTGGGAAACCATGAGCCTCCTAGACCAGGGGTAGGCCACCTTGGCTCTTTTATGACTCGTGGACTTCAACTCCCAGCATAGCTGGCTCAGGAATTCTGGGAGTTGAAGTCCACGAGTTGAAGTCCACGAGTCATAAAAAGAGCCAAGGTGGCCTACCCCTGTCCTAGACCAAGCCAAGTCCAAAAATGCTAGAGAATTCCTGGAAGCCTGGCACTCCGCTAAATCCGCCATCAATAGGCACACAGAGAGAAGCAACAACTACACAACATTGAAAAGTGAGAATCAGAAAAGCCAAAAAGGAAACAAAAAGACCCCCAAAACCTCCTCACCACCACCACCCAGAGATTAACACCTAGATCAGGGGTCTTCGAACTTGGCCCTTTTATGACTTGTGGGCTTCAACTGCCAGAATTCCTCAGCCAGGCACGCTGGCTGAGGAATTCTGGGAGTTGAAGTCCACCAGTCATGAAGAGGCCATAGTTCCCCCATGCTGGCTGAGGAATTCTGGGAGTTGAAGTCCACCAGTCATGAAGGGGCCATAGTTCCCCCATGCTGGCTGAGGAATTCTGGGAGTTGAAGTCCACCAGTCACAAAAGGGCCAAGTTTGAAGACTGCTGACCTAGATCGACAATCAAGAGGTAAACCACACCCCAACCAATAAACTGTCACCTCAGACAAACAAGTTAAAAGTAAATAACAACCTAATCTAGGAATTGTCACCAAAACCGTCCTAAAATCGGGCACAACCCACTTAGCAACCTCATTATTAGCAACGGAAGGTGAGAACTACCTCTGGGGGATGTCAGCTCCCCATTCATTGTCGAAGATGAATTAATGGGTTAAATTCAGCTCCACTCTAATTCCCAACACTATCCCGATATTTGCTCTTTTCTTTCAGATCGAGAAAACCAATCTATCCTCATCACGTGAGTATCAAAGGGCACGTTCGAACTACGATTTTACAAGCTGGAGGAGTTCATTTTTTTAAAAAAACAGGATGGCTTAGAAGTCATAAATCAAAGATGCCCCTTTCCTGTCCCCCCCCTTTATTCTGTCTCCTTTTCAGCGGAGAATCCGGTGCAGGGAAGACGGTCAACACGAAGCGAGTCATCCAGTATTTCGCCAGCATCGCTGCCATTGGGGACCGCAAGAAAGGGGCCACCAACTCCCCCAAGGTAGTTCTTATTAAGGTTTGGGGGTTTCAATAGTCTTCCCCAATCTGGTTCCCCTCCAGATGTGCTTAGCTCGGGGCGATGGGGCTAGTAGTCTAACATCAACCTGGAGAAGCTTCTTTCAAAGCATGTTCCTGACAAGATGTTCCTGGCGTTTTCTGGAGAATGTCACCCTGGGCAAGCTGGAGAACATCAACCTGGAGAAGCTTCTTTCATCTTCTTTGAGAAGATGTTCCTGGAGTTTTCTCCCTTTGCGTTTTGGATTTGGCTGATAACATCTTGAGAAGGTCCTGGTGCTCCTTTTCTTCTGCTTCCTTAGATGAAAAGCAAGCCGTGGTCTTCTGCAATGGAGGGTAGAACCAAAACTAAAGTCAGATTTCCTCTGATAGATGATGGCATCTCCTAGAATCAGCCAACAATTGCTCTACTAAATAACAGCATGGAGGGCAAACTTTATATAAACAATGGAGATAGATGTGAGAAGATGGGATGAGTCACTAGCATGGAAATTACTTTTGGGTCCACATTTTGAACAGGCACCACCCAAAAGTTCACCAAGCTAACCAATGTCAACAGAACCTCTCAAATCAACTGACGAATAAGATCTAAGCTCTACCATTTGTCAGTGTGGCAAATGTCACGTTGACATAGAAGAAGACAGTGTGGTGTAGTGCCAGAAAACCCTATGAACTTTTGATGGAACCCAGATGCCCGTCTTCAGGTTGACTTTTGTTTAGCCAAGGAGGAACCACTTCTGATTCATGGACTTACTTCTAGAGTCACCACCATTTTGATCTGGAAAGGATAGAGATGGGACCCGGAAACATGAGAACTTCCAAAGCTCCTTCAGATATCAACCCAAATGATCCCCTCTATGTGTGGTCATTCTGACAGGCTCTTGTGTTCATCCTTGATCATTCTTGATCTTCTGTTATGATAACGGTCCTTGTTTCAGGTTGTTCTCACACAAATGACACAAAGATGGGATTTGTTTTAGCTGGCAGAATTGAGTGCCCTCTCCCGTACGTCTCCTTCTCCGTGCCACCAGCCTTCTCCAACTTTCTAGAAGGATTTGATGACAGATCCATCTTGGTTTCCATCAACTTATTCGGGAAAAGCTAGATTGACTATTCCAACCTTCTGGTGATATTTCTTGTATCTTCTACTTCAGTATCTCTCAACCTTGGCAGCTTTAAGCTGGGTGGACTTTCAATTCCCAGAATTCCCCAGCCAGGAAAGGGGAATTCTGGGAGTTGAAGTCCACCCAGCTTAAAGATGTCAAGGTTGAGGAACACTGTTCTACTGCCTCATTCATGAATAGGAACCGTTTCTATGGAGAGATGGGATGAAAAAAGCAAATTATCTTTCTTCTCTCATGGATTTTTTTTTAAAATCTGTTTATCTCTTTAGGGGACCTTGGAAGATCAAATCATCCAGGCCAACCCTGCCTTGGAAGCCTTCGGCAATGCCAAAACGTTGAGGAACGACAATTCTTCCCGTTTTGTGAGTGTTCCAAATCTAAAGTTGGACTTGGGTAAGAAAAGATCTCCAGAAGTTCATCTAGAATGGGTAGGCAACTTTGGCTCCTTCATGACTCGTGGACTTCAACTCCCAGAATTCCTGAGCCAGCCTGGCTCAGCTTGGAAACCTCTCCCTTTCCCCTCAGCAGGGCTGGCTCAGGAACTCTGGGAGTTGAAGTCCACGAGTCATAAAAGAGCCAAGGTGGCCTACCCCTGATCTAGAATCATGGTGGAGGGCAATGAGGAAGATATCTCATTGCTCTTCCTACTCCACAAGGTTAGGTAGACCTTGAAGGAGCTGCCATCTTCCAGAAGCCATCAGCCAATTCCATAATACATGTAGTTCTCGACTTACGACAGTTCATTTAGTGACCGTTACAAGTGACAACAGCCCTGAAAAAAGTGACTTACAACCATTTTTCACACGTACGACGGCTACAGCACCCTTGGGATCACACGATCAAAATTCAGACCCTTGGCGACTGACTCATATTTATGACGGTTCCAGCGTCCCTTTTGCGACCAAAGTCAACGGGGAAGCCGGACTCAACTAACTTTGATTCACTTAACAACAGTCTCACCTAGGAACAGAAATGTTGGATTCGATTGTGGTTGTGAGTTTGAGGATTACCCTTGCAATTAGTCCTCGACTTACGACCGCAATGGGGATCACAATTCCCGCTGCTAAGCGAGGTGATTTTTAAGGGCGTCACGCCTGATTTTACGACCCGTTTGCCACCGTTGTGAAGTGAATCCCTGCAGTTGTTAAATTAGTGACACGATCGTTAAGGGAATCCAGCAAATCACTGCAGTTGTTAAGTGAATCGCACAGTCGCTAAGCGAACCCGGCTTCTCCCCTCGGCTTTGCTTGTCGGGAGGTTGCAAATGGGGATCACATGACCCCAGAATTCAGCAACTGTCGTAAATACGAGTCAGTTGCAAGCATCCCAATTTTGATCATGTGACCGTGAGGGAGGCGGCAACGGTCGTAAGTGCGAGGACTAGACGTAAGTCGCTTTTTTTTTCCAGCATCATAACTTTGAATTATGGTTATAAGTCAAGGACTACCGGCAGAATGGAAGATCTGATTCAAATCTAGACCCCTTTTACCTATTTACACTCATATTTCTACCTAGGGTAAATTCATCCGAATTCATTTCGGAGCAACAGGCAAGTTGGCATCCGCTGATATTGAGACATGTAAGTCACCCTGGTTAATAAAACTTTTATTTTATTTTATTTTATTTTAAGAAGAGACTGGGCAGCCATTTGTCTGAAATGGTATAGGGTTTCCTGTCTGAGCAGGGGGTTGGACTAGATGACCTCCAAGGTCCAACTTTATTATTATTATTATTATTATTATTATTATTATTATTATTATTATTATTATTATTATTATTATTATTATTATTATTATTGTTGTTGTTGTTGTTGTTGTTGTTGTTGTTGTGTCTTCGTTCCCTGGCCCACATCCAGCCAAATGGCCTCCTAACCAGTAAGGTCCTGACTCCTAGAGATGGAAAGGCCTGGAAAAAAAACCTGGAAAAATTGGGGAAAATTTGGTGTTTTTTTCCCCTCTTTTTTTCCAAAGCCGTTTGGGGGGGGTGAATGGAGGGGGGACTATTTTTTTCCCCCCAATTTTTTCAGTTTCTTTTTTCCAGGCCTCCCCATCCCTAATCCTGACCCACCAATACTGGCTGAGAATGTTAGCAGTTACAAGCTTGTTCCAGCTGAGGAAAGCTGGTTTATATAGAAAATGGAAAGACTCAGACAATATTGGAAGAAGCCAGAATTACCATCTATTGAAGAATGGACTTTGAAAGTTATAAATTTGGCAGAAATGGCTAAAATATCTGCATATTTGAAGGATCATTCAAATGAAAAATATATGTTGGACTGGAAAAAATGGATAGACTACATACAAGAGAAACACCAATCAAAGAAAATGTATCTGGCTTATAGTTAAATCTTGATATACGGAGTGAAGAATGTTTACAAATTTAAAATGATTGTATTAAGTTGAATAGCATTTAACTTGAATTTTTTCTTTGTTTACATGTACAAATATATATCTAATAATAAAAAAAATTTATTAAAAAAAAAAAAAGAAGGGGAAAGACAGCAGATAAGATGGATGAATGAGGTCAACGCGATGGCCGAAATCACCTTGAACTCAATAAAACCTAATTAATTGCACCTCTGTAGTCTTTCCATCTGACCTTTAGTTTATCCGTCCATCGGGGCGCTTGTTGACAGAAGCTTTTTTTTTTTCCAGATACTTCTTTGTATCTGATTCCAATTTCGTTCATCTTTTTGTCTCTTCGCTTTTTATTTTCTTTTCTTCTTCTCATTTTTACATAGCCTCTGTTATATTTTTCTTTCTTTGTTTCTCTCTCTCTCTCTCTCTCTCTTTTAGATCTCTTAGAGAAGTCCCGGGTGATTTTTCAGCTCAAATCTGAGAGAAATTATCACATCTTCTATCAGATCATGTCCAATAAGAAGCCAGAACTTCTGGGCAAGTTTATATATACATATTTTTGGGGGGGTAGAAAGATAATTTACAATCATTCAGTTAGTGAAGGTCTTCCCAGAATTCGCCAGAATTTGTCCGTAATTTATAACCTTTCGTTTAGTGACGGTTCGAAGTTACAACAGCACGGGAAAAGGTGACTTATGACCATTTTTCACAGTTACGACCTTTACAATCGCATGATCTAAATTCAGATGTTTGGTAACTGGTTCGCATTTACGACGGTTGGTCGTGCTGATCCCCTTTGGTGACCTTCTTTCAAGCAAAGTCAATGGGGAAGCCAGCGGGAAGTCGAATACGGTCCTTGTTTAACCGTGTTACTAACTTAACAGCCGCACTGATTCACTGAGCACCTGTGGCAAGACAGATCGTAAAATCTCCCTTAGCAAATGTCTCATTTAGTGACAGAAATCTGGGGCTCCATTGTGGTCGTAAATTGAGGACCACCTGCATTATGAATAAGCCAGTGGTGGGATTCAGCTGGTTCGCACTACTTCGGCAGAGCCGGTAGCTAATTTCTTGTCGCCCAGGCCCAGAACGGACTTCCGGAAGCGGCATCACACAGAGAGCCGGTTGTTCACCTATTTGAATCCCACCACTCATAACTGACCTTTTCCTCCCATCCTCTCCTACCAGATCTCCTCTTGATCACGAACAACCCTTATGACTATCATTACGTCTCCCAAGGAGAAGTAACCGTGGCCTCCATCGATGACTCCGAAGAGCTAATGGCTACCGACGTAAGTTGACTTTGGGTTGAGGTTCACCAAACCTTTCAGGAATGGGTAGCAAGCTGGTCAACCTACGTCCTCTTCACGTTTCATGGACATTGTCTCTTTCTACTCCCTCACCTCTTTTCCACACTTTTCCAGAGTGCCTTTGACGTCCTGGGCTTCACCGCGGAGGAAAAAGTGGGTGTCTACAAGTTGACGGGCGCCATCATGCACTACGGGAACATGAAGTTCAAGCAGAAGCAGCGTGAAGAACAGGCCGAGCCTGATGGGACGGAGGGTGAGTGTTGGAATTGGTATGTTAGAACAGTGGTTCTCAACCTTTTTAATGCCGCGACCCCAACCGGTCGTAAGTCGAGGACTACCCAACCAGTCGTAAGTTGAGGACTACCCAACCGGTCGTAAGTCAAGGACTACCCAACCGGTCGTAAATCGAGGACTATTTCCCTGTCTGGGAGCGCCGCACATGCGAGGTGCCGCTCCCTGCGCTGGCCAAGGCGTAGCTGGCAAAGGGCAGCGACGGTGCAGGGCGACCATGGGCTGGGCCACCAGCTGGCCCAGCCCAAGGGAGGTAAGGCACCCGCCGGGCCCCACGCATGCCAGCAACCCTCCCTGCGCCCGCCAGCCTCCCACCTCCCACCTCCGGCCCTCTTTTACTTACATTTTTAGTAGTTGCTCAGCAGGGAGGGGTGGAAACTTCCAGACAGCTCGCCTTCACTGCAGACAACTTGCAGCACCGTTTGCAGACTGGGACTTTTGGCGGGCTCAGCAGGGCAGAGACAGCCTGGGCAATTCCTATTGGCTTTTGAAAGCCAATAGAATTAGACTCTATTCAAGAGAGTCTATTCTATTGGCTTTCAAAAGCCAATAGAATAAGAGGGAGTAGCACAGCTAAGGAAAAGGGGAAAAAATGGCGGACTGCGTTGTTTGGCGACCCCCGTGAAATGGTCGTTCGACCCCAAATGGGGTCGCGACCCACAGGTTTGTATTTCTATGCAACAACCATAGTAGTATTCAGCCAGTAGATGGCAGTGTTCACAAGTTTGGATCTATATACTCTAGGCTCTTTTGTTCTAAGCAGAGTTTCCTGTTAACAGTTAAAAGAGTTAAGCAGTAAAGCACATGGTGGCGGTACTCTGCTCTGTGGTGCTACATATAAAAACAGAATTTCTAACCGTGAGAAAGCAATGGACCTTAGGACAAAGGGAAAAGGGCTGGAGAAGTCGTAGATGGTATGAAAAGGTCTTGCTCAAAAGCCTCCTCCAGTTGTGTTGCTCCCCTGGATGCAGCATTCCATTGGTGGTTGGGAAGGTCAGGGGTTGAGGGACACATTTTGGGAGGAAGACAGATAGAGAAGGTCTTCTCGGCGTGTCCTAAGAAGGAGAGGACTTCTATGGAAGGAAGAGGACATCAGAAGAGGAATATCTCACCTTTCCTGTTTTACGTTCCCGTGAAATTTGCCGGAACCGTTTTTTTTATTCTCCAGATGCAGATAAATCTGCCTACTTGATGGGTCTCAACTCAGCCGACTTGGTCAAAGGGGTGTGCCACCCCCGGGTGAAGGTTGGCAACGAATATGTCACCAAAGGGCAAAATGTCCAACAGGTAAGGATGCTTCCTTTTCTTAGGCTCGGTCGGAGTTATCCAACAGGGAAGTCTTTGGACTTGGCTGAACTTTCCCTGAGCTGCACAATTGAGAAAGCAGCACCTGTTGAACTTCTACCTTGCAATTCTTAAAGGGCACATTTCCTCAGTATAAAGGAGGGCGAGTTTAGTACTGGGAGTCCTCGACTTACGACCACAATTGAGCCCAACATTTCTGTTCTTTAAGCGAGACATTTGTTAAGCGAGTTTTGCCCCATTTTACGACCGTTGTTAAGTGAGTCAATGCAGTTGTTAGTAATGCGATTGTGAAGGGAATCTGGCTTTGCCCCATTGCTAGTCTGAAGTTCGTAAAAGGGGATCACGGGACTATGGGACATGGCAACCGTCATAAATATGAGTCAGTTGCTCAGCGTCCGATTTTTGACCACATGACCATGGGGATGCTGCAAAAGTCGTAACTATGAAGAACAGTCATAAGTCACATTTTTTAGTGCTGTTGTAACTTTGAACGGCCACTAAACAAGCTTATTGTAAGTCGAGGAGAACGCTGCTATCCTGCCACCCCTAGTCCTTCTTTTCATTAAACTAGACCAGGGGCAGGCAACCTTGGCTCTTTTATGACTCGTGGACTTCAGCTCCCAGAATTCCTGAGCCAGCCACCCTGAGGGGAAAGGGAGAGGTTTCCAAGCTGAGCCATGCTGGCTCAGGAATTCTGGGAGTTGAAGTCCAGGAGTCATGAAGGGGCCAAAATTTCCCTCATGCTGGCTCAGGAATTCTGGGAGTTGAAGTCCACGAGTCATGAAGGGGCCAAAGTTTCCCTCACGATGGCTCAGGAATTCTGGGAGTTGGGAGTCCACGAGTCATAAAAGGGCCAAGTTTTAAGACCCCTGGTTTAAATATTTAAATATTTTTTCCTCACAGTCACATGATCAAAATTCAGGCATTTGGACAGAGGTCGGCAACCTTGGCTCTTTTATGACTGGTGGACTTCAACTCCCAGAATTCCTGAGCCAGCCACGCTGAGGGGAAAGGGAGAGGTTTCCAAGCTGAGCCAGGCTGGCCCGGGAATTCTGGGAGTTGAAGTCCACGAGTCATAAAAGAGCCAAGGTGGCCTACCCCGATACTAGACATCCCCAATTCCAGCAACTCTTCTTCGTATATTTTAGCCTCCAGCCCCCTGATCATCTTTGTTGCTCTTCTCCGCACTCTTTTTTCTAGAGTGTCAACATTTTTTTTACATTGTGGTGACCAAAACTGGATGCAACATTCCAAGTGTGGCCTTACCCAGAAGGCCTGAAACTATGGATTGGTGGAGGGGGGGGAGCCGGGCTCAGCAAACACCTGTCCCACCAACGGCCTTCAACTATGTCCGTGACAGCTGGAACCCAAAACACAAAGTAGGCCACAAATACACAACGGCTTGCAGATCCTGGCTGATAGCTTTATCTCCTTCTAAGGCATGGCATCGGCTAGAACATGGGTGGGCAACCTTGGCTCTTTTATGACTCGTGGACTTCAATTCCCAGAATTCCTGAGCCAGCCACGCTGAGGGGAAAGGGAGAGGTTTCCAAGCTGAGCCATGCTGGCTCGGGAATTCTGGGAGTTGAAGTCCACGAGTCATGAAGGAGCCAAGTTCCCCCACGCTGGCTGAGGGATTCTGGGAGTTGAAGTCCACAAGTCATAAAAGGGCCATAGTTCCCTCACGCTGGCTGAGGAATTCTGGGAGTTGAAGTCCACAAGTCATGAAAGAGCCATAGTTCCCCCACGCTGGCTGAGGGATTCTGGGAGTTGAAGTCCACAAGTCATAAAAGGGCCATAGTTCCCTCACGCTGGCTGAGGGATTCTGGGAGTTGAAGTCCACAAGTCATAAAAGGGCCATAGTTCCCTCACGCTGGCTGAGGAATTCTGGGAGTTGAAGTCCACAAGTCATGAAGGAGCCATAGTTCCCCCACGCTGGCTGAGGGATTCTGGGAGTTGAAGTCTACAAGTCATCAAAGGGTCATAGTTCCCTCACGCTGGCTGAGGGATTCTGGGAGTTGAAGTCCACAAGTCATAAAAGGGTCATAGTTCCCTCACGCTGGCTGAGGGATTCTGGGAGTTGAAGTCCACAAGTCATAAAAGGGCCATAGTTCCCTCACGCTGGCTGAGGGATTCTGGGAGTTGAAGTCCACAAGTCATGAAGAGGCCAAGGTTGCCTACCCCTGGCTAGAAACTGAGAAACGGGCATCTTACCGAGATATCTCTTCTTTCAAACACCGGAAACTGGAGAAAAATGGCTATAAATAACCCCCGGTCTATTATAGATAGTCCTCGACTTACAACAGTTCATTTAGTGACCTTTCAAAGTTACAATGGCACTAAAAAAAATGACTTACAACCATTTTTCACAGTTGTGACCTTTGTAGCCGCCCTGGGGGTCACATGATCAAAATTCAGTCGCTTGGCAACTGACTCGTATTGATGACGGTCGCAACGTCCCAGGGGTGTCGCATGATCCCCTTTTGGGACCTTCTGACACGCAAAGTGAAGCCAGATTCACTTAACAACCGGGCTACTAACTTAACAACTGCGGAGATTTAACTCGACAGCTGCGGCGAGAAAAATCCTAAAAACAACTGTCTCATTTAGCAACAGAAAATGTGGGTTCAACTGCGGTCATAAATTGAGGACTACCTGTCTTTTGAAGTACTCTTTGATTCAGCAAAAATACCAGTAGCTACAGCAGCATCTTTGGTGCAGAGTTTAAAAAAAAGGGTTAGCCTCAAATTTGTGATTCCTCGGATCACAGGTGATCCCAGCCAAGATTTATGTCTTTTTATTGATTTATATCTGGTCTAAAAATCTTGATAGATTTGTTTGCTCTTCTGCAGGGTTTAGATCAGGGGTCGTCAAACTTGGCCCTTTTATGACTGGTGGACCTCAACTTCCAGAATTCCTCAGCCAGCATGCCTAGCTGAGGAATTCTGGGAGTTGAAGTCCACAAGTCATAAAAGGGACACGTTTGAAGACCCCTGTCTTAAATCTAACAAACAAAATGGAGGCTGGCTGAGGAATTCTGGGAGTTGAAGTCCACAAGTCATCAAAGGGCCAAGTTTGAAGAGCCCTGCTTTACATCAAGGTATCACTCAACTGAGGTATGCTTGCAGTATTAGGGGAAGTTTGCCATTCTCAAATCCTGATTATTGGCTTTAGGGAGGCGACTGTCCGGCTGTTGTGGAGCTAAACCAACATTGGTTTGATCCAGTCTGGCTTTGGTGTGCTTTCAGAAGATAAAGAAGGGAGAGAAATGCCAAAAGAAATTTTAAACCGAGGCCACTGGAGGACTTGAAAGGGCTTAAGAGAGATGGAGGTTCCCTTTTTTGGGTCCCACGATGCTGCCGGTAGAGCAGAGTCCTGTGGCATTGTGGGAAATTAAAAGTTGGGAGGGGTCCTTGGTGCTCTTTGAGCTTCGTCGTTGTTTGCAGATGTTTCATTCTCCACTGAAATCTAATTAGCACAGATGATGTTACCTGGTTGGGTCATGAAACATCTGCAAGAAAAGAAGCAATCTCAGCACCAAGGACCCCACAATCGTAATCCTCCTCCTCCTCCTCCTCGTCCTCCTCCCACACTCCCTTCTAGCACTGATGATGTTCCCTAGTTGGGTCATGAAACATCTGCAAGAAAAGAACCAATCTCAGCACCAAGGACCCCACAGTCATCGTCGTCGTCATCATCGTCCTCCTCCTCCTCCTCCTCCTCCCACACTCCCTTCTAGCACTGATGATGTTCCCTAGTTGGGTCATGAAACATCTGCAAGAAAAGAACCCAGCTCAGAGAGCACCAAGGACCCCACAGTCCTCCTCCTCCTCCTCCTCCTCCTCCCACACTCCCTTCTAGCACTGATGATGTTCCCTAGTTGGGTCATGAAACATCTGCAAGAAAAGAACCAATCTCAGCACCAAGGACCCCACAATCGTAATTCTTCTTCTTCTTCTTCTTCTTCTTCTTCTTCTTCTTCTTCTTCTTCTTCTTCTTCTTCTTCTTCTTCTTCTTCTTCTTCTTCTTCTTCTTCTTCTTCTTCTTCTTCTTCTTCTTCTTCTTCTCCTCCTCCTCCTCCTCCTCCTCCTCCCTCACTCCCTTCTAGCTCTCATTTTAACCCTGCACTACGAAAGTTCTCCTTTAGTGGAGGGGTGTTTGTATGAAACAATGACTGTCACCACAATACAAAAAAGATGTGGAGACTCTAAAAATAGTACAGAGAAGAGCAACCAAGAGGATCAGGGGACTGGAGGCTAAAGCATACAAGGAACGGTTGCTGGAATTGGGGATGTCCAGTTTAATGAAGAGAAGGACGAGGGGGACATGATAGCGAGGGGGTCAGACCACTTTCCAAAGCCCCCAAAAGGCAAGACAAGAAACAATGGATGGAAACTGACCAAAGAGAGAAACAACCCAGAAGCAAGGAAACGTTTCCTAATGGTGAGAGCAATCAACAGCTTGTCTTCAGAAGTTGTCCATGCTCCATCACTGGATGCTTTCAAAAAGAGACTGGAAAACCATTTGTCCGAAACGGTATAGGACAGGGCTCTTCACACTTGGCCCTTTGATGACTTGTGGACTTCAACTTCTAGAATTCCTCAGCCAGGCATGCCTGGCTGAGGAATTCTGGGAGTTGAAGTCCACAAGTCATTGAAGGGCCAAATTTGAAGACCCCTGGTCTAGGATCTCCTGCCTGAGAAGGGGGGGTGGACTAGAAGACCTCCAAGATCCCTTCCAACTCTACCATTCTATGTTTCACAGTGCAAATCCCTGATCCCTCCTGTCCACCCAGGTGTATTATTCCATCGGGGCCCTGGCCAAGTCCGTGTATGAGAAGATGTTCAGCTGGATGGTGGTCAGGATCAATAACTCTTTGGAGACCAAGCAGCCTCGGCAGTATTTCATCGGCGTCTTGGACATTGCAGGATTTGAGATCTTCGATGTAAGTCTACAGGGAGCAGGGGAGACCCGTGTGACCTACAGTGGTGGGTTGACTTTGGGTTGTCCTTCCTTCCTTCCTCCCTTCCACTCACTCACACACTCACCCATCCATCCACCCATCCACCCACCCATCCATCCACCCATCCATCCTTCCATTTCCTTCCCTTCCTTCCTTCCTTCATTTGTTCCTCCCTCCCTCCCTCCCTTCCACTCACTCACTCACACACTCACTCACTCACTCACCCATCCATCCACCCGTCCACCCACCCACCCATCCATCCATCCATCCACCCATCCATCCTTCCATTTCCTTCCCTTCCTTCCTTCCTTCCTTCCTTCCTTCATTTGTTCCTCCCTGCCTCCCTCCCTTCCACTCACTCACACACTCACTCACTCTCTCACCCATCCATCCACCCATCCATCCTTCCATTTCCTTTCCTTCCTTCCTTCCTTTGTTCCTCCCTCCCTCCCTTCCACTCACTCACACACTCACTCACTCTCTCACCCATCCATCCATCCACCCACCCACCTACCCACCCACCCATCCACCCATTCTTCCATTTCCTTCCCTTCCTTCCTTCCTCCCTTTGTTCCTTCCTTCCTCCCTCCCTCCCTCCCACACACTCATCCATCCATCAATCCATCCATCTTTCCTTCCTGCCTGCCTGCCTTTTCTTTCTTCCTTCTTTCCTTCCTTCTTTTGTTCCTTCCTTCCTTTGTTCCTTCCTCCCTCCCTTCCTTCCATTCATTCACTCACTCACCCATCCTTCCTTCCTTTATTCCTTCTTTCCTCCTTCCCTCCTTCTCTTCCCCTCACTCACTCACTCATTCACTCAACCCATCCATCCTTCCTTTCTTCCTTCCTTCCTTTTCCTTTATCCTTCCTTTATTCCTTCCTTCCTCCCTCCCTCCCTCTCTTCCACTCACTCACTCACCCACCCACCCACCCACCCACTCATCCATCCATCCATCCGTGCATCCTTCCATCTTTCCTTCCTTCCTTCCTTCCATCTTTCCTTCCTTCCTTCCCTCCCTCCCTCCCTCCTTCCCTCCCTCCCTTCTTTCCCTCCCTAATTTCCAGGAGCCTTGACCTAACTGACAGTGGTCCCTGCTGAAAAGAGAAAAAAAAGTCTAATCTTCTGGAAAGGCTCACCTGCACGAAGGTCCATAACTTCCTTTTCCCTCCCCCCTCCCAGTTCAACAGCTTTGAGCAGCTCTGCATCAACTTCACCAACGAGAAGCTGCAGCAGTTCTTCAACCACCACATGTTTGTGCTGGAGCAAGAGGAGTACAAGAAGGAGGGCATTGAATGGGTCTTCATTGACTTCGGCATGGACCTCCAGGCCTGCATTGACCTCATTGAGAAGGTAAGTTGGGGGAACCGGCTAAACCTCCCATCGTTTCTTCCTCAAAGCAAAGTATCTCAGATGAACTTCCCCGGATCAAAAGTTGGGTTATTGGGAGCTGAACAACCCCTTGATCATTTGGGAGCAGAAGAAAGAGGATTCAGATGCTAGGAAGATCTGGTTTCACCGAATAACAGAGTTGGAAGGGACCGTGGAGGTCATCTAGTTCAATCCCCAATCAGTCCAATCTCTTCTTAAGAACATAAGAACCTAAGAAGAGCCATGCTGAATCAGGCCAAAGCCCATCGAGTCCAGCATTCTGTGTCACCCAGTGGCCCACCAATTGTACATGGGGATCTTGAGCAGAAAGAGAAGGCAAAACCCTCCCTTTCCCTTGACCCCCAACAAATGGTACTCAAGGGAATCCTGCCTGCCTCAACCAACATAGAGGCGGCACATGGACATCCGTTTTAATAGCCACCGATACACTTTGCATCCATGAATCTGTCTGACCCTGCCTTGAAGCTGTCAAAGCTGACAGCTGTCACGACCTCTTCTGGAAGTGAATTCCATAAACCAACGACCCTCTGGGTGAAGAAATATTTCCCTTTATTTGTCCTCACTTTCTTAGCTATGAGCTTTAGGGAGTGCCCCCTCGTCCTGGTATTGTGTGATAGAGAAAAGAATTTTCCTCTATCCACCTTTTCTACCCCCTGCATGATTTTATACACTTCGATCAAGTCACCCCTTAAACGCCGTCTTTCAAGGCTGAAGAGACCAAGGCGTTGCAATCTGGTTTCATAAGGGAGGCGCTCCATTTCCTTGATCATTCTTGTTGCCCTTTTTGGCACCTTTTCCAGTTCCATTATATCCTTCTTGAGGTGCGGTGACCAGAACTGTACACAGTACTCCAAGTGGGGTCTCACCATCGATTTGTACAGAGCCAATACAACACTTGCTGACTTGTTTTCGATTCCCTTCCTAATCATGCCAAGCATGGAATTTGCTTTTTTTTACTGCTGCTGCGCATTGGGTTGACATCTTCATCGAGCTGTCCACCAAAACCCCAAGATCCCTTAAAAGGAGGAGGAGGAGGAGGAGGAGGAGGAGGAGGAGGAGGAATAATTATAGAGCTGGAAGGGACCTTGGAGGTCATCTAGTCTAACCCCCTGCTCAAGCAGGAGACCTTATCCTTTTTCAAACAGATGGGTGTCCAATCTCTTCTTAAAAACCTCCAGTGCTGGAGCCCCCACAACTTCTGGTTAGATTGGGAATATAAGAAGCGGATGATAATTCCTTGGTAAGGCTACGCTCGGAATACGGCATCCAGTTTTGGTCACCACGATGTAAAAAAAGATGTTGAGACTCTAGAAAGAGGGCAGAGAAGAGCCACAAAGATGATCAGGGGACTGGAGGCTGAAACATACAAGGAACGGCGGCTGGAATTGGGGATGTCTAGTTTAACGAAGAGAAGGACGAGGGGGGACAGGATAGCAGTCTTCCAGTATCTCAGGGGCTGCCCCAAAGAAGAGGGAGCCAAGCTGTTCTCCAAGGCGCCTGAAGGCAGGACAAGAAGCAACGGATGGAAACTAACCAAAGAGAGAAGCAACCTAGAACTAAGGAGAAACTTCCTGACAGTGAGAGCAATTAACCAGTGGAACCACCTGCCTCCAGGAGCTGTGAATGCTCCAACACTGGAAGTTTTTAAGAAGAGACTGGACAGCCTTTTGTCCGAAATGGTGTAGGGTTTCCTGCCTGAGCAGGGGGTTGGACTAGATGACCTTCCAACTTTATTATTATTATTACTGTCAGAAAATTTCTCCTTACTTCCAGGTTGCTTTTCTCCTTGGTTAGTTTGCATCCGTTGCTTCTTGTCCTGCCTTCAGGCACTTTGGAGAATAGCTTGACTCCCTCTTCTTTGGGGCAGCCCCTGAGATACTGGAACGCTGCTATCATGTCCCCCCTCATCCTTCTCTTCATTAAACTAGACATACTAAATTCCAGCAACAGTTCCTGGTATGTTTTAGCCTCAACATCGTTTTTACATCCTGGTGACCAAAACTAGATGCCGTATTCCAAGTGTGGCCTTACTAAGGCATTGTAAAGTGGTATTAACACTTCAGGCATTGTAAAGTGGTACTAACACTTCAGGTGATCTTGATTCTATCCCTCCATTAATGCAGCCTAGGACTGTGTAGGCTTTTTTGGCAGCCATCTTTTCTGTCCTCATCGTTGTCCCTTTTCTCTCCATCTTCCGGGGCAGCCTCTGGGCATCATGTCCATCCTGGAAGAAGAATGCATGTTCCCCAAGGCCAGCGACATGACCTTCAAGGCCAAGCTCTACGATAACCACCTGGGCAAGTCCTCCAACTTCGGAAAAGCCCGCAACACCAAGGGGAAGCCAGAGGCTCACTTTGCCCTGATGCACTATGCTGGCACCGTGGACTACAACATCAACGGGTGGTTGGAGAAGAACAAGGACCCCCTGAACGAGACCGTGGTGGCCCTCTACCAGAAGTCCGCCCTGAAGCTGCTGGCCACGCTCTTCTCCACCTACGCGGGCAGCGAGGCGGGTGAGATGGGGAGGGAAGAGAGAATTTGGTCCGGGTTGGCTTGAACCTTCTGCATCTCCAGGGTGGTCTTGATCTGAAGATGCTCCAGAAATGACCATCTGATGATCTCTTGGAGAGCTGATGTTAATGCGACTCAGGAAAATAAGAGTTGGGGTGACCGGCATTCAGGGTGAATGAGGGTGCTCTTTGCTCACCAGTTGGGGTCCAATGGGTCTTATCCTCTGGGGTTGAGGGACCTCACCATCTTGGGAAGGTCCTGGAGAAGGCAAAGAGGACAATTGGGAGAGATGGAACCACAAAGGGGTGGAATCTAATTTAAAAAGCTATACATCAGGAATGAGGGAGGGAGGGAGGGAGGAAGGAAGGAAGGGAATAGAAAAAAGGAAAGGAAGAGAGAAAATGGAAAGGAAGAGAGAAAATGGAAAGGAAGATAGAAAAAGGAAAGGAAAGGAAGAGAGAAAAAGGAAAGGAAGAGAGAAAATGGAAAGGAAGAGAGAAAATGGAAAGGAAGATAGAAAAAGGAAAGGAAAGGAAGAGAGAAAATGGAAAGGAAGATAGAAAAAGGAAAGGAAAGGAAGATAAAAAGGAAAGGAAGAGAGAAAAAGGAAAGGAAGAGAAAATGGAAAGGAAGATAGAAAAAGGAAAGGAAGATAGAAAGGAAAAGAAAGGAAGAGAGAAAATGGAAAGGAAGATAGAAAAAGGAAAGGAAAGGAAGATAAAAAGGAAAGGAAGAGAGAAAAAGGAAAGAAAGAGAGAAAAAGGAAAGGAAAGGAAGATAAAAAGGAAAGGAAGAGAGAAAAAGGAAAGGAAAGGAAGAGAGAAAATGGAAAGGAAAGGAAGAGAGAAAATGGAAAGGAAGAGAGAAAATGGAAAGGAAGATAGAAAAAGGAAAGGAAGATAGAAAAAGGAAAAGAAAGGAAGAGAGAAAATGGAAAGGAAGATAGAAAAAGGAAAGGAAAGGAAGATAAAAAGGAAAGGAAGAGAGAAAAAGGAAAGGAAGAGAGAAAAAGGAAAGGAAAGGAAGATAAAAAGGAAAGGAAGAGAGAAAAAAGAAAGGAAGAGAGAAAAAGGAAAGGAAGAGAGAAAAAGGAAAGGAAGAGAGAAAAAGGAAAGGAAAGGAAGAGAGAAAATGGAAAGGAAAGGAAGATAGAAAAAGGAAAGGAAAAGAAGAGAAAAAGAAAAGGAAAGGAAGATAAAAAGGAAAGGAAGATAGAAAAAGGAAAGGAAGAGAGAAAAAGGAAAGGAGGAAAGAAAAAGGAAAGGAAGAGAGAAAAAGGAAAGGAAAGGAAGATAGAGAAAGGAAAGGAAGATAGAAAAAGGAAAGGAAAAGAAGAGAGAAAAAGAAAAAGAAAGGAAGATAAAAAGGAAAGGAAGAGAGAAAAAGGAAAGGAAGAGAGAAAAAGGAAAGGAGGAAAGAAAAAGGAAAGGAAGAGAGAAAATGGAAAGGAAAGGAAGATAGAAAAAGGAAAGGAAGAGAGAAAAAGGAAAGGAAAGGAAGAGAAAAAGGAAAGGAAAGGAAGAGAGAAAAAGGAAAGGAAAGGAAGATAGAGAAAGGAAAGGAAGATAGAAAAAGGAAAGGAAAAGAAGAGAGAAAAAGAAAAGGAAAGGAAGATAAAAAGGAAAGGAAGGTAGAAAAAGGAAAGGAAGAGAGAAAAAGGAAAGGAGGAAAGAAAAAGGAAAGGAAGAGAGAAAAAGGAAAGGAAAGGAAGATAGAAAAAGGAAAGGAAAGGAAGAGAGAAAATGGAAAGGAAAGGAAGATAGAAAAAGGAAAGGAAGAGAGAAAAAGGAAAGGAAGAGAGAAAATGGAAAGGAAAGGAAGAGAGAAAAAGGAAAGGAAGAGAGAAAAAGGAAAGGAAGAGAGAAAAAGGAAAAGAAAGGAAGAGAGAAAATGGAAAGGAAGATAGAAAAAGGAAAGGAAGATAGAAAAGAGGAAAGGAAAAGTCGTAAGTATGAGGACCAGTTGTAAGTCCCTTTTCTCAGGGCCGTCATCATTGTGGCCGCTAAACAAACAGTCGTAAGTCGAGGCCTCCCTGGACGTGTGCAGCTGAGAGACCCTTCTCTCCTCCCGCAGGTGGAGAGGGCGGGAAGGGCAAAGGCTCCAAGAAGAAAGGCTCCTCCTTCCAGACCGTCTCAGCGCTACACCGGGTAGGAGACTGGACACACACACACACACACACACACACACACACACACACACATACACACACACACACACACACAGACAGACAGGGACGAGGAGGATGGGTTCTAGGCTTCCCAGGGGGGGGAGCTGGGAGTCGGGGATTGGGAGCTGGCTAGAAGCCACAGCTGGGGCTTTTGGGACAGGGTTGATGGGGGGGGTGAGTCCCAACATGGCGTGCTGGCTGGGGAATTCTGGGAGTTGGGGGTCCGTGGGGAAAGACTGGCTTAGAGCTTCCTGGGGTTTGCCAAGAGAAACAAAATGAACATTTCTCTCTCTCCTCTCTGTCCCTCTCCTCCTCTCTCTCTGTTTTTCCTTCCTTCCTTCCCTCCATCTCTCCTCTTTCTCTCTCCTTCCTTCCTCCCTCCATCTATCCATCCCTTTCTCCTCTCCCTTGCTTCCCTTTGTCTCTCCCTCTTCTCTCCCTCCTTCCGTTGCTTCTCTCTCTCCTCTCCTCCTCTCTCTCCTTCCCTCCTTCCTCCCTCCCTGTCTCTCCTCTACTCCTCTTTCCTTCCTTCCTTCCTCCATCCACCCATCCTTCATCCATCCATCCATCCATTTCTCCTCTCCCTTGTTTCCCTCTCCCTTTCTCTCTCCCTCTTCTCTCCCTCCCTCTGTTGCTTCTCTCTCTCCTCTCTCCTCTCCCCTCCCTCCCTGTCTCTACTCCTCTTTCTTTCCTTCCTTCCCCTCTTCTCTCCCTCCGTTCCTTCTCTCTCCTCTTCTCTCTCCTTCCTTCCTCCTGTCTCTCCTCTATTGCTCTTTCCTTCCTCCCTCCCTGTCTCTCCTCTACTCCTCTTTCCTTCCTTCCTTCCTTCCTTCCTTCCTCCATCTACCCATCCTTCATCCATCCATCCATCCATCCCTTTCTCCTCTCCCTTGCTTCCCTTTCTCTCTCCCTCTTCTCTCCCTCCCTCCGTTGCTTCTCTCTCCTCCTCTTCTCCCCTCTTTCCTCTTCCTCTGTCTCTACTCCTCTTTCTTTCCTTCCTTCCTTCTTTCCTTCCTTCCTTCCCCTCTTCTCTTCCCCTCTTCTCTCCCTCCCTCGGTTCCTTCTCTCTCCTCTTCTCTCTCCTTCTCTCTTGCCTCCCTCCCTCCCTCCCTCCATCTCTCCTCTCTCCTTCCTCTGGCTCTCCTTCCCTCCTTTATCTCTTCCCTTCCCCTCCCTTCCCCGCCCTGCTCCCCTCCCTTCCTCCTCCTCCTCCTCCTCCTCCTCCTCCTCCTCCTCCTCCTCCTCCTCCTCCTCCTCCTCCTCCTCCTCTCCTTTTCTTCCTGCAGGAGAACCTCAACAAGTTGATGGCCAACCTCAAAACCACCCACCCTCATTTTGTGCGCTGCATCATCCCCAACGAACGGAAGGAGCCCGGTAATCCAGTGGGATGGAAAGGGATCCGCTGACGGGGCGGGAGAGCCAGGCCTTCAGATTGGGGAACTCGCAAGATTTCAGTCCGGCATCTCTGTCCTTGCTGGAGTCAGCTGGGCATCACGCTGCTCCTTCTCGCCTTCGTTTCCTGTTTGACAGCTGGCTGAGAACCAGGGAAGGAAACGGAGAAAGGAAGTTCTCCTTTCCTTCCTGGAAGTTCAAGGGCCGAGGGCCAGGGCAGGGGCCTGAGTTGCCGACCCCCGGCACCCACAAATTGGATCCTTCCACAAAATTCAGAAAAACTGCTTGCATTTTACGGCAAGGCGGAAGGCGACACCTAGCAGGGAAATTCAGGTAGTCCTCGACGTACGACCGCAACTGAGCCCAGAATTTCTGTTAAGTGAGTTTTTGCCCCATTTTACGAACTTTCTTGCCACAGTTCTTAAGGGAATCACTGCAGTTGTTAAGTGAGTAACAGAGTTGTTCAATGAATCTGGTTTTCCGCACGTTGACGTCGCCGGTCGGAAGTTCGCAAAAGGGGGAATCCCATGACCCCGGGACACTGCGGCCGTCGTAAATATGAGTCAGTTTCCAAGCATCTGAACTTTGATCCCGGGACCATGGAGGATGCTGCAACGGTCGTGTGAAAAATGGTCCTGTCATATTTTTTTTTACGTTGTAATTTTGAACGGTCACTAAGTGAAACTGTTGTAAGTTGAGGACCAGCTGCATCAGATCTCTAGAGATTGTGAACTGCAGAATTGCTCCCAGTTAGCGTAGCGATAGTCCCCCCTTAACAACCGTTCATTTAGTGACCATTCAAAGTTACCACGGGACATGTCCGTTTTTCACACTTACGACCCAAAATTCAGACGCTTGGCAACTGACTCGTATTTATGATGGTTGCAGGATCCCGGGATCACATGATCCCCTTTTACGACCTTCAGATCAGCAAAGTCAATGGGGGGAAGCCAGATTCACTTAACAACCGTGTTGCTGACATAACAACTGAAGCGACTCACTTAGCGACTGTGGCAAGCAAGGTCGCAAAATGGGGCAAAACTCAGTTAACGGCAATGGAAATTTGTGGCTCCAAAATTTGATTGTATGTGGAGGACTACCTGCCCGTTACAGCCGGTTGCATAATTCAGAATATTCCATTTCAGGGGTCCTCAACCTTGGCAAATTTAAGACTTGTGGACTTCAACTCCCAGAATTCCTCAGCCAGGAGAGCTGGTTGAGGAATTCTGGGAGTTGAAGTCCACAAGTCATAAAAGGGCCATAGTTCCCTCACGCTGGCTGAGGAATTCTGGGAGTTGAAGTCCACGAGTCATCAAAGGGTCATAGTTCCCTCACGCTGGCTGAGGAATTCTGGGAGTTGAAGTCTACGAGTCATCAAAGGGTCATAGTTCCCTCACGCTGGCTGAGGAATTCTGGGAGTTGAAGTCCACGAGTCATAAAAGGGCCATAGTTCCCTCATGCTGGCTGAGGAATTCTGGGAGTTGAAGTCCACAAGTCATAAAAGGGTCATAGTTCCCTCACGCTGGCTGAGGAATTCTGGGAGTTGAAGTCCACAAGCAGGGGTCTTCAAACCTGGCCCTTTGATGACTTGTGGACTTCAACTCCCAGAATTCCTCGGCCAGGCACTCTGGCTGAGAAATTCTGGGAGTTGAAGTCCACAAGTCTTTAATTTGCCAAGGTTGAGGACCCCTGTTCTATTTCATCTCTTGACCATTGCCTATTGCACAAACCTCTCCTTTGTGGGTTTTTTATTTTTGTTTTTGTTATGCCCTTCGGGTTTAGTGTGGTTGTGTGAATCCAGACAGTGGGCCAGGATGCATCTTTCCAAGGGCGGAGTAATCTTTTAATTTTCCTTCCTCTCTTAGTGTCTCCTTTTCTTTCTTAGGTATAATGGACAACCATTTGGTCATGCACCAGTTACGCTGCAATGGCGTCCTGGAGGGGATCCGGATCTGTCGGAAAGGATTCCCCAACCGGATCCTCTACGGGGACTTCAGGCAAAGGTGAATCCACTCCCCTGGTGTTCAGAAAGGGTCTTTTGGGGAGGGTCAGCTCAGCCTGCCTAACAGAAGGAGAGAATGAAGATCACGGGATGGGTTAAGGCCACTTGATAAGACCTAATCAAAGAAACAGAATACTTTCAGATATGGAACTTATTTTATCAATGGCTGGAAAAAGACGAGACAGAGAGTAGCAACTTAACTTTTTAGGGCTAAGCAAACAAGAATCAATCCAGACGACACGGCACTAATGAATTGTAATGATAGAAAATTAATAAAATACTTTTTAAAAAAAGACCACAGGTATTGCAGGAGACCTTATACTATTTCAGACAAATGGCTGTCCAGTCACTTCTTAAAAACCTCCCGTGATGGAGCACCCACAACTTCCGGTGGCAAGCAGTTCCACTGGTTAATTGTCTTCATTGTCAGGAAGTTTCTACTCAGTTCCAGGTTGCTTCTCTCCTTGATTAGTTTCCATGCGTTGCTTTTTGTCCTGCCTTCAGGTACTTTGGAGAAGAGGTGGGGAAACCCCCCCCCTTCTTTGGGGTTAACCTTGAGCAGGAAAATTCAGCCAATTCTCTCCTTTCGCACCAGGTACCGCATCTTAAACCCGGCGTCTATCCCGGAGGGACAGTTCATCGACAGCCGGAAAGGGGCCGAGAAGCTTCTGGGCTCCCTGGACATTGACCACAACCAGTACAAATTTGGACACACTAAGGTGAGGCGAGCAAATTTGGAATGGGGGGGGGAGTTCTATGCTCCCCCTCCTCCGCTTTTCCCTTAAGGACCCAAGGAAAGAAACTTCAGCTTTTGAGGATAAAACCAGCAGGGCTGTTTTGACCTTGGGAAGGGGGAGATTGTAGGATTCGGATTTTGCACGCTCTTGTTAAGGGCCCCTAAAAGAGACTTTGCTAATTCCCTATTGATCCGGAAGGAAATGCATGTTTATGCTGCTAAGCCAGGGGTAGGCAAGCTTGGCCCTTTTATGACTCGTGGACTTCAACTCCCAGAATTCCTGAGCCAGCCTGGCTCAGCTTGGAAACCTCTCCCTTTCCCCTCAGCGTGGCTGGCTCAGGAATTCTGGGAGTTGAAGTCCACGAGTCATAAAACAGCCAAGGTTGCCCACCTCTGGCCTAGGCCTAGGCTGCTTTCTGACTCGTGGACTTCAACTCCCAGAATTCCTGAGCCAGCCTGGCTCAGCTTGGAAACCTCTCCCTTTCCCCTCAGCGTGGCTGGCTCAGGAATTCTGGGAATTGAAGTCCACCAGTCATAAAAGAGCCAAGGTTGCCCACCTCTGGCCTAGGCCTAGGCTGCTTTCTGACTCGTGGACTTCAACTCCCAGAATTCCTGAGCCAGCCTGGCTCAGCTTGGAAACCTCTCCCTTTCCCCTCAGCGTGACTGGCTCAGGAATTCTGGGAGTTGAAGTCCACCAGTCATAAAAGAGCCAAGGTTCCCCACCCCTGCCCTATATCAGGGGTCCTCAATCTTGGCAACTTTATGACTCGTGGACTTCAACTCCCAGAATTCCTGAGCCAGCATGGCTCAGGTTGGAAACCTTTCCCTTTCCCCTCAGCGTGACTGGCTCAGGAATTCTGGGAATTGAAGTCCACCAGTCATGAAAGAGCCAAGGTTGCCTACCCCTGTGCTAAGCAAAATGTGTGTTAAGTGAGCCTTGTGCCCCGTTTTATGACTTTTCTTGCCACTGTTGTTAAGTGAATCATTGCAGTTGTTAAATTAGTAACACGATTGTTAAGTGAATCTGGATTCCTCGTTGGCTTTTCCTGCAGAAGGGGAATCATGTAACCCTGGGCCAGTGCAACTATCATAAATACCTGCCAGTTTCCAAGCATCCGAATTTGGATCACGTGACCGCGGGGTGTGTGCAACGGTCGTAAGTGTGAAAAACGGTCATAAATCACTTTTTTCCAGTGCCGTTGTGACTGTGAATGGTCACTAAATGAATTGTTGTAAATCAAGGACTGCTTAAAAAAAACATGGTTGTAAGATCCACTTGTCAAACGGATTTAATATAAGGCAAACACTAGCAATAGAAAACAATCTAACCAACATCCTAAACTTCGAAAGAGGCGACTTTAACAAACTCAGAGAGAACCTAGGAAAGATCCCATGGATGAAAATCCTAAAGGGGAAAACAACCCAGAAAGCGTGGGAAATCCTGAAAAATGCGATCATAAAAGCCCAAACCAGCGCAATGCCACTGAGAAAGAAAAACAAGAAATCCAAGAAGAAACCAGCATGGCTGCACAAAGATCTCTCTAACAAACTAAAAGACAAAAAGGACAAATACAAAAAATGGAAAGAGGGGGCACATAACCAAGGCCGATTATCATGCACATATTTTTATATTTATGTCTATATAGAAACCATATAAAATACTCTTACATTTTTATCTGAGTCTTTGTAACCTTTGGAGGAGGATTGTCCAACCTTGGCAACTTTAAGCTTTGTGGACTTCCACTCCCAGAATTCCCCAGCCTGCAGGGGAATTCTGGGAGTTGAAGTCCATGCATCTTAAAGTAGCCCACCTGGAGAAACTCTGTTTTTAAAGTCACCTGTGTGCCAATGACAACAAAAAGGGAAATCCGTTTGACAAGTGGATCTCACAACCAAGTTTTTGTGGAAGTAGTCCTCGACTTTACAACAGTTCATTAAGTGATCGTTCGAAGTTACAATGGCATTGAAAAAAGTGACTTACGACCGTTTTTCATACTTACGGCCATTGCAAGCATCCCCACGGTCACGTGATTGACATTCAGATGCTTGACAACCAGTGGTGGGATTCAGCTGGTTTGCAATGGTTCGGTACAGCCGGTATCTAAATTTTGTTGAGTTCGGAGAACCGGCTGAACCCACGCTGCTTCTGGAAGTCTGTTCTAGGCCTCGGAGGCCTGGAGGAGGTCTCCCAGGCCTAGAACAGCCCACCGGAAGTGCATGGATGTCACACTGGAAGTTTTTAAGAAGAGAATGGACAGCCATTTCGTCTGAAATGGTATAGGGTTCCTGCCTGAGCAGGGGGTTGGACTCGATGACCTCCAAGGTCCCTTCCAACTTTATTATTATTATTATTATTATTATTATTATTATTATTACTACTACTACTACTACTACTACTACTACTACTACTACTACTACTACTACTACTACTACTACTACTTCCGGAAGTCCGTTCTAGGGCTTGGAGACCTGGAAGAAGTCTCCCAGGCCTAGAACAGCCCACCGGAAGTGCATGGATGTTGGTTCTGGAAGTCCGTTCTAGGCCTTGGAGCCTGGAGGAGGCCTCCCATGCCTAGAACAGCCCACAGGAAGTACGTGGATGTCACTTCCGGAAGTCCGTTCTAGGCCTCGGAGGCCTGGAGGAGGTCTCCCAGGCCTAGAACGGCCCACCAGAAGTGCATGGATGTCATACTGGAAGTTTTTAAGAAGAGACTGGACAGCCATTTGTCTGAAATGGTATAGGGTTCCTGCCTGAGCAGGGGGTTGGACTCGATGACCTCCAAGGTCCCTTCCAACTTTATTATTATTATTATTATTATTATTATTATTATTATTATTATTATTATTATTATTATTATTTATTACTACTACTACTACTACTACTACTACTATTACTACTTCTGGAAGTCCGTTCTAGGGCTTGGAGACCTGGAAGAAGTCTCCCAGGCCTAGAACAGCCCACCGGAAGTGCATGGATGTTGGTTCTGGAAGTCCGTTCTAGGCCTTGGAGCCTGGAGGAGGCCTCCCATGCCTAGAACAGCCCACAGGAAGTACGTGGATGTCACTTCCGGAAGTCCGTTCTAGGCCTCGGAGGCCTGGAGGAGGTCTCCCAGGCCTAGAACGGCCCACCAGAAGTGCATGGATGTCATACTGGAAGTTTTTAAGAAGAGACTGGACAGCCATTTGTCTGAAATGGTGTAGGGTTCCTGCCTGAGCAGGGGGTTGGACTCGATGACCTCCAAGGTCCCTTCCAACTTTATTATTATTATTATTATTATTATTATTATTATTATTATTATTATTATTATTATTTATTACTACTACTACTACTACTACTACTACTACTACTATTACTACTTCTGGAAGTCCGTTCTAGGGCTTGGAGACCTGGAAGAAGTCTCCCAGGCCTAGAACAGCCCACCGGAAGTGCATGGATGTTGGTTCTGGAAGTCCGTTCTAGGCCTTGGAGCCTGGAGGAGGCCTCCCATGCCTAGAACAGCCCACAGGAAGTACGTGGATGTCACTTCCGGAAGTCCGTTCTAGGCCTCGGAGGCCTGGAGGAGGTCTCCCAGGCCTAGAACGGCCCACCAGAAGTGCATGGATGTCATACTGGAAGTTTTTAAGAAGAGACTGGACAGCCATTTGTCTGAAATGGTGTAGGGTTCCTGCCTGAGCAGGGGGTTGGACTCGATGACCTCCAAGGTCCCTTCCAACTTTATTATTATTATTATTATTATTATTATTATTATTATTATTATTATTATTATTATTATTATTATTATTATTATTATTTATTACTACTACTACTACTACTACTACTACTACTACTACTACTACTACTATTACTACTTCTGGAAGTCCGTTCTAGGGCTTGGAGACCTGGAAGAAGTCTCCCAGGCCTAGAACAGCCCACCGGAAGTGCATGGATGTCGCTTCTGGAAGTCCGTTCTAGGCCTCGGAACCTGGAGGAGGCCTCCCACGCCTAGAACAGCCCACAGGAAGTACGTGGATGTCACTTCCGGAAGTCCGTTCTAGGCCTCGGAGGCCTGGAGGAGGTCTCCCAGGCCTAGAACGGCCCACCAGAAGTGCATGGATGTCATACTGGAAGTTTTTAAGAAGAGACTGGACAGCCATTTGTCTGAAATGGTGTAGGGTTCCTTCCTGAGCAGGGGGTTGGACTCGATGACCTCCAAGGTCCCTTCCAACTTTATTATTATTACTACTACTACTACTACTACTACTACTACTACTACTACTACTACTTCCGGAAGTCCGTTCTAGGCCTTGGAGACCTGGAAGAAGTCTCCCAGGCCTAGAACAGCCCACCGGAAGTGCATGGATGTCGCTTCTGGAAGTCCGTTCTAGGCCTCGGAGCCTGGAGGAGGCCTCCCACACCTAGAACAGCCCACAGGAAGTACGTAGATGTCACTTCCGGAAGTCTGTTCTGGGCCTCGGAGGCCTGGAGGAGCCTCCCAGACTAGAACAGCCCGCCAGAAGTGTGTGGATATCACTTCCAGAAGTCCGTCCTAGGCTTCGGAGCCTGGAGGAGGCTTCCCACGCCTAGAACGGCTCACAGGAAGTGCATGGATGTCACTTCTGGAAGTCCATTCTAGGCCTCTGAGGCCCAGGCCTGCATCCATGCAGAGAACCAGATGTTCAGGTATTTGAATCCCACCACTGTTGACAACTGGTTCATATTTATGATGGTCGCAGCGTCCCGGGGGGGGAGTCACGTGATCCCCTTTTGTGACTTTGTCACAAGCAAAGTCAATGGAGAAGCCAGATTCACTTAACAATCTTAACAACTGCGAAGCTGAGAAAGCTTCTCGGATAAGAAGCGAAACATCTTCGAAGAAAAACATTTGCTTCTTGAAAAAAAAAACACCTTTGGGGCAACCGCAGTGATTCAATTAACGAATGTGCCAAGGAAAGATGTAAAACAGGACAAGACTCCCCGAACAAACGTTTCACTTAGCAACATCGATTCAGGGCTCAACGGTGGCCGTTAAGTTAAGGGATACCTTTATTCTTTCCTTTTCCTTCTTTTTTTTTTTTCCTTGGTGAATAAAATGAACGAAACCCCGACGGGTCTTCCCATCCCACAGGTATTTTTCAAGGCGGGGCTGCTTGGCCAACTGGAAGAGTTGCGAGACGAACGGCTGTCGCGGATCATCACTCGCATCCAAGCCCGGGCAAGGGGCC
Organism: Bothrops alternatus; assembly: GCA_034064705.1. Taxonomy (NCBI): domain Eukaryota; kingdom Metazoa; phylum Chordata; class Lepidosauria; order Squamata; family Viperidae; genus Bothrops; species Bothrops alternatus. The sequence continues at coordinate 438,824 of JARGCV010000133.1, read as the reverse complement.
AACTCATGCGCCTTGAATTCAAGAAGATCATGGAGCGCAGGTGAGCCCCAGAGAAGACCGAGTTTATGGATGTTGATGTCAACTTTATAAAGCCTTTAGTGAGGCCACACCTGGAATCCTGCACCCAGTTTTGGTCCCCACATTACAAAAAAAGATGTTGAGACTCTGGAAACAGTCCAGAGAAGAGCAACTAAGATGATTTAAAGGCCTGGAGACTAAAACATAGGAAGGACGGTTGCAGGATTTGGGTTTGGCCAGTCTAGAGAAAAGGAGGAGTTGGGGGGATTATGATAGCAGAGTTCTAGTATTTGGGGGGGGGCTGCCACAAAGAAGAGGGGGGGTCAACTTATTTTCCAAAGCACCTGTTGTGATTCCGTACCAGCCTGTGCTCGCAACAGCTGAGTCGGAAGAATCTGAGGAGGAGGTGGAGGAGGCCTTTGAAGGGCCATCAGGGGCAGAGGGAGGCTCGGATGAATTACAGGACTCACGGTTTGATGCAGAGCCTGGGCCCTCCAGTCGTGTTCCTGATGAAGCTCAGCTGTGTGAGGAGAATGAGTCAGACTCGGAGGACTCACACCTGATGGACTGGCTAATTGACGCTCGCACACGTCGTCAATTAGCGAGAGTAAATCAGCAGCAGTCAATACGGCAACTCCAGAGTAAAAGGAGAAGGCAATGAGAGGCAACGCCTTGGGACTGCTGAATAAAGGGAGGAGGTGTGGGCGGTGCTGGTTGCTGAAGGCAACCGTTTGCAAAGTGCTTCTTGGAATCCTGGTCTGCTCGTCTTGCTGGTGACTTCTCTTCTGTTTGCATCGCGTTTTTCTTGGGGACTATTTTCTTCCGTTGGACTTGAGTTTTGCTGTTTGTGTTTTGGACTATTTGACAGGTTTGTCACCCATATTAAAAGGGGTTTGTTTTGTTTTAAAGTCTCCAGCCTATTGTATCAGCAGGGGTTTGGTCCTTGTGCCTTTAACAAGGATGGCAATAGGCTGGGATAGAACAGTACCAAAAGGCAAGACAAGAAACAACGGATGGAAACTAATCAAGGAGAGAAGCAACCTGGAGTTAAGGAGAAACTTCCTAACAGTGAGGACAATTAACCAGTGGAACAGCTTGCCACCAGAAGTTGTGGGTGCTCCATCACTGGAGGTTTTTAAGAAGAGATTAGACAGTCACTTATCTGAAATGGAATAGCGTCTCCTGCTTGAGCAGGGGGCTGGACTAGAAGACCTCCAAGGTCGATTCCTGCTCTGTTCTCACTGATTAGATTTCACACAACTCTGGGCAGCTCAGACATGTAATGTAAAGAAGAATTCAGGTAGTCATTGTTTAGCAATGGGGACCAGCAATTTGGTCATTAAGCGAAGCAATCCCTAAGAGATGAGAGATGACTGCTTTTTGACCTTCCTTCAGCTTTCTGAAGGAAATGTGAGGATTGGTCAGAAAAATTACTTTTTTGCTGTCACGGTCGTAATGGTGAACGGTCACTAAATGAATCAGCCGTTAAATGATAAAAGGGCCTCTCTTTTTTTTTGCACACTCCGCTTAGAATTGCTGTGAATTCTGAGTGGTTTTTTTGAGGAGCGAAATCCCACGGGATGGAGGGTGGGGGAGGGAGAAAAGGGTTTTCCGAAAAGTTACAGCGTGGTTCTCCATCGTCCTTTCCACCAGGGATGCCTTGCTCATTATCCAATACAACATCCGGGCTTTCATGGGGGTGAAAAACTGGCCATGGATGAAGCTGTTCTTCAAGATCAAGCCTTTGCTGAAGAGCGCGGAAACCGAGAAAGAAATGCAGGTGACTGCCTCAGTTCATTTGTTCTTTCGTTCGTTTATTCATTCGTTCATTTTTTTAATAGCTGCCCATCTGAATCCAATTGACTGTAGGCGGCAAACAACGTTCCAATAATTAAAACCGTCAAAACATAAAAGAGCTACATTTATATTTGCATTTACACCGGCAGCCCTCGACGTACGACCGTAACTGACTCTGGAAATGTCAGAATTCCTTGTTGGGATGTATTTCTGTGCAACAACTAGAGTAATATTCAGCCAGTAGACTGCAATGTTTTTAAAAGTTTGGATCGATGGGATACACGCCGTGCTCTTTTCTTCTGAGCAGAGTTTCGCGTTTCCTGTTCTAGTTTAAAAACAGTTGAGCAGTAACGCACATGGTGACTGTGCTCTTGGTCTGAGTGTCATGGTTCCGACAGATGAAACTCCTCAAAGAACTTCGAGGCATTGTTTACCTTAAAGAATCTTTATTCAAGTTGCACGGCATCAGTGCGTACACAGTCAAAAAATCTGAATTCTCCTCCCATAAACACATAGTACCAAAGCAACATTCCCTCCTCTAGTTACCAGTCATAAATCACATTCTCCAATTAGTTTGAAAAGCAGACCTTCCCTCCAGTTCTTCTCTCCGCCATTTCTTATCATCTCTTATTTCAAACAACCTTAAAAAAACACTCCGCTACGATGTTGTTACCTCTAACTAATTCCCATACACATTCTTCCTCCCCCCCCCTCCAGTGTCATCTAATTCTAACCCTAAAAGTAACACACAAGTTAAGGGGAAATTGGCTGCACCTTCATATATTGTCAAAGCAAGAAACATCCGATGTTAGCAGGGTTGACCTCGAGCTGTGTCGGACTTTATACAAACAGAATTTATGACAGGAAACAGGGTCGCCACTCGCGCTGGTTGTTAAGCTGGTAACAATGTGACCCTTTTTATAAAGCTTGTGTGCAGTGTTTGCAAAAGGTGATCACATGACTCCAGGCTACTGTGACCGTCATAGATACAGGACAGTTGCCAAGTGTCCAAATTTTGCAGGATCCAATCTGGGCCGGTCTTCCGAGCTTTAGGACTCGTGCTGAATTCCATCTCCAGAGAACTGAATAGGATAGGCTCCAGCACGAGTTCTGAAAACCCGGAAGTAAAATCTCTGCTTCCAGGTGACCAACCCAGATTGGATCCTGCAACATTATCCCGGGACACCTCTATTCTGACTCTGAGTTAAAAACGCCTTCTTTTAAATCAAGTCAGATAGACAACTCAATAGAAATGATTTCATAACAAAAAATATATTTTTAATCAGAAAGGTTACTTGCATTCATGCTGTGGTTGATACTTCTGGAAAATACATCTTTTGTCCATTCCTATAGGTAAAAAGAATGATGCTCTCTTCCATACCATCTTTATAAGGGCGCAGGCTCATCGAGTGACATCTGACGGCCCATGCTTCTTTCAGACAAAGACATTCCAATCTGGCTTGTGTCTAGGAAGTCTCCCAATGCCCTTTAGAAACTCCTCCCACTGACCCATCAACAAACCCAGCATTTAACTCAATAACTGCCAGATATTCTAACATACTGATACATGCTCCTAGTTAGGGTTACATAGAGCTATACGAGGTTACATAGAGCTATATGATCCAGAACAACCTCTGTTTGTCTTCATTCATGTCGGAATTTGGATCACGTGACCCTGGGGATGCGGCAAGGATGGAAAACGTTCCTAAGTCGCATTTTTTCAGTGCCGTTGTAACTTTGAGCAGTCCCTAAATGAATAGGTGTAAGTTGAGGACTACTTGCCCATTTTTTTTTCCCTCACCACAACCTTACAAAGAACCACAGGTTCGAAACTGAGAGAGGGGCACAGCTAGGCCCCTAATTGCCTTCCAATTTGCCAATTATTTACCAAAAGCGCCTGCGGGCAGGACAAGAAACAATGGATGGAAACTGATCAAGGAGAGAAGCCACCTGGACCTAAGGAGAAACTTCCTGACAGTGAGGACAATTAACCAGTGGAACAGCTGGCCACCAGAGGTTGTGGGTGCTCCATCGCTGGAGGTTGTTAAGATGAGATTGGACAGCCATTTGTCCAGAATGGTATAAGGTCTTGTGCAGGGGGTTGGACTAGAAGACCTCCAAGGTCCCTTCCAGCTCTATTCTGATTGATGATTGATTGATGGATGGATTGATTGATGGATTGGTTGAGGTGACTCTTTTGCATCCTTCACAGACGATGAAAGAAGAATTCGGGAGGCTGAAGGAAGCTCTGGAGAAGTCAGAAAGCCGGAGAAAAGAGCTGGAGGAGAAAATGGTTTCGTTGCTCCAGGAGAAGAATGACCTCCAGTTGCAAGTTCAAGCTGTGAGTAGATTTAAGCCACTTTGTTCTCCTTTCTAACTCCGAGGTTGGCATCCTTGCTCCTGGCTCTGAAGTTCTTCCTTTACATGGAGTCCTTGGTGCTCTCTGAGCCTGGTGGCTTTCTGGCAGACATTCCACGGCCCAGCTAGGTAACATCATCCGTGCTAGAAGGGAGGGAGGTTTGAGTAAACCTCTAGCAGGGATGATGTTCCCTAGTTGGATCATGGAATGTCTGCAAGAGGAACCACCAAGCTCAGAGACCATCGAGGACCCCACATCCCTCCTTCTCCTTCTTCTCCTTCTCCTCCTCCTCCTTCTCCTTTTCTTTCTCCTTCTCCTTCTCCTCTTCCTCCTCTTCTCCTCCTCCTTCTCCTTTTCTTTCTCCTTCTCCTTCTCCTCTTCCTCCTCTTCTCCTTCTCCTCCTTCTCCTTTTCTTTCTCTTTCTCCTCCTCTTCCTCCTCTTCTCCTTCTCCTTTTCTTTCTCCTTCTCCTTCTCCTCTTCCTCCTCTTCTCCTCCTCCTCCTCTTCTTTCTCCTTCTCCTTCTCCTCTTCTCCTTCTCCTCCTTCTCCTCCTCCTCCTTTTCTTTCTCCTTCTCCTTCTCCTCCTTCTCCTTTTTTCTCCTTCTCCTTCTCCTTCTCATCTTCCTTCTCTTCTCCTTCTCCTCCTCCTCCTCCTTTTCTTTCTCCTTCTCCTCTTCCTCCTCTTCTCCTCCTCCTTTTCTTTCTCCTTCTCCTTCTCTTCTTCCTCTTCTTCTCCTTCTCCTCCTCCTTTTCTTTCTCCTTCTCCTCCTTCTCATCTTCCTTCTCTTCTCCTTCTCCTCCTCCTTCTCCTTTTCTTTCTCCTTCTCCTCTTCCTCCTCTTCTCCTCCTTTTCTTTCTCCTTCTCCTTCTCTTCTTCCTCTTCTTCTCCTTCTCCTCCTCCTTTTCTTTCTCCTTCTCCTTCTCCTCTTTGTCCTCTTCTCCTTCTCCTCCTCCTTTTCTTTCTCCTTCTCCTTCTCTTCGTCCTCTTCTCCTTCTCCTCCTTCTCCTTTTCTTTCTCCTTCTCCTCTTCCTCCTCTTCTCCTTCTCCTCCTCCTCCTCCTCTTCCTCCCCCTCCTCCTCTTCCTCCTCCTTCTCCTCCTTCTCCTTTTCTTCCTCCTTCTCCTCTTTTGACCCTCCTCTTTCTCCTCTCCTCCTCCTCTTTCTCTCCTCTGTTGCCTCTCCTCCTCCTCCCCCTTGTCATCCTTCTGCTTTTTCCTCTCCCTTTCCTCCCCCTCCTCCTCTTTCTCTCCTCTTTCCTCCTCCTCTTTCTCCTCCTGCTCCCGCTTCTCTGTCTCATCCTCCCACCTCCTCCGCTCTGCAAACTCCATCCCCTTCCAGCACTGATGACATTCCCTACTTGGGTCGCGAGACGGTCTGCGAGAAAAACCACCCGCCTGGGAGAGCGCCACGGTTCAACCCTCAGCTACAGACCTTCTCTTCTCTAGAGGGATGAGAGGGAAGAAAGGAGAGGAGAGAGAAAAGAGTAAAGGAGGGGAGAAGGAAGTAGGAAGGTTGGAGGGGAAGAGGAGAAGTGGGGAGAAAGGGGAGGAGAGGGGTGAAGGAAAGAGAAGAGGAGAAGAGGGAAGTAGGGAAGAGAAGAAAGGAAGAAAGAAAGAAGGTAGAGAAGAAGGAGTGTGGATACAGTGAAAGGGGAAATGGGCGAGCAACACCAAAAGTCATGTGTGTGTGTTTATTTCATTGTATTAAAAGTATCTTATATAGGAACGTAAAAAGAATGTATGTTAACATCTGATAAATATCACGGTATATGTGTCGGGGAGAGTTTGGAAAAATAAAAAAAATTATTAAAAAAAAAAAAAGATCTGTTCTGTCTAGTTCAGGGGTGTCAAACTCAATTTCACTGAGGGCCGCATCAGCATTGCGGTTCCCCTGGGGGGGGGACCAGGTAGGTGTGGCCTACTGGGTGGCCATGGATGGAGTGGGTGTGGCCTACTGGGTAGGCATGGCCAACTCTACATCGTTCGCGTCAAAGGCGCCTATGGGGGGGCCTGGGCAGGAGTGGGACAGATCTGTGGCAGAAGGGGGGGACCGGGGCAAGCGCCAAGGCATGGTCCATTTCTTCATTCCTCACAAAGGGAGACCCCTCCCCAGCATGTACCCAGCACCCAGGGGGCGGAGCGACGCGGCAGGGGCTGGTTCCTCACTCTTTCCAGACGGCCTTGTGGAGCTAAGACTGAATGCGTTTCAGCATAGATGGCCACCACAAAATTGTACATTGGCTCCCGGCCGGCCCGGGCCAGGGCCGTGGCAGCAGGGGCCGTTCCCTCACTGTTTCCAGGATGAAACCACTTCGCGGGCCGCCTCCAGCCCCCTCGGGCCTTGTGTTGGACATGTCTGCTCTAGTTCTTCCTTCCTTCTCCCCCTTCCCCAGGAACAAGACAACCTGAACGACGCCGAGGAGCGCTGTGACCAGCTGATCAAGAACAAGATCCAGCTGGAAGCCAAAGTGAAGGAGATGACCGAGCGGATCGAAGACGAAGAGGAGATGAACGCCGAACTGACCGCCAAGAAGCGGAAGCTGGAGGACGAGTGTTCTGAGCTGAAGAAGGACATCGATGACCTGGAGTTGACTTTGGCCAAGGTGGAGAAGGAGAAACACGCCACGGAGAACAAGGTACGCTGGAAGGACGGACAGTCCTCGGCTCAGCGGCCACAAGGGAGCCCAAAGTTTCCATCGCTTAGCAAGACAGTCGTCGCATTTGGCCTCATTTGACGACCGTCCTTGCCACCGTGGTTAAGGGGGCCGGCGCGATTGTTAAGCTAGCCACACGGTCCTTAAACAAATCCAGCTTCCCCCCCCCCGTTGAACGTGCTGGTTGGAAGGTCGCGAAAAGGGGATCACGTGACCGACCCCGGGAATCTGTGACCGTCATAAATATGTTTTTAATTTTCCTTTTTAGAATTTTTAATAATTTATATATTTTTTTTTTAAAAAAAGCCCTTTGAAGGCTAAGCGCAAAATGCACATCTTCATACACCTGCCCTGGCATTGCTCCCTCACAGTTGCACAACCTCAATGCACAAGGACCTACCGATTGTTAAAGAACATCACAGCCACACTTCATGGGTCTGCAGTCTCTGAAGCTCCTATCACAGCTGTGGGACTGGGCAGGCTCTCTGGTTGCCCACTTCATTCTAATACACTCTCCTCTCCTCTTCTCTTTTTTCCTTCCTTCCTCCCTCCCTCCCTCCTTCCTTCCTTCCTTCCTTCTCCTCATTCCCATCTCCTTCCTGCCTTCTCATTCCTATCTCTCTCTCTCCATTCCTTCCTTCCTCCCTTCCTTCCTTCTCCTCATTCCCATCTCCTTCCTTCTCATTTCCATCTCCCTCCCTTCCTTCCTCCCTCCCTCCTTCCTTCCTTCCTTCTCCTCATTCCCAACTCCTTCCTTCTCATTCCCATCTATCTCTCCCCATTTCTTCCTTCCTTCCTTCCTCCCTTCCTTCCTTCTCCTCATTCCCATCTCCTTCCTTCTCATTTCCATCTCCCTCCCTTCCTCCCTCCCTCCCTCCTTCCTTCTCCTCATTCCCATCTCCCTCTCTCCCTTCCTTCCTCCCTCCTTCCTTCCTTTCTTCTCCCCATTCTCATCTCCCTCTTTCCCTTCCATCCTCCCTCCCTCCTTCCTTCCTTCTCCTCATTCCCATCTCCTTCCCTCCCTCCCTCACTTTCTCCCTCCCTCCCTTCTTTCCTTCCTTTCTTCCTTTCTTCCTTTCTCCCTTCCTCCTCCCTCCCTCCTTCCTTCTCCTCATTCCCATCTGCTGCCTTCTCATTACCATCTCCTTCTTTCCCTCCCTCCCTCCCTCCCTCCCTTCCTTCCTTCCTTCCTCTTTCCTTTGTTTTTCACCTCCAGGTGAAGAACCTCACGGAAGAAATGGCTGGCCTGGATGAGATCATCGCCAAACTGACCAAGGAGAAGAAATCGCTCCAGGAGGCCCACCAGCAAGCCTTGGATGACTTCCAGGTAGAAGAAGACAAAGTCAACAGCCTGAGCAAAGCCAAGATGAAGCTGGAGCAACAGGTGGACGATGTAAGTGGGACCGAGGCAGAAGGTGGGCATCTGTCCAGCCCTCCAGGTCCTGGGTCCATCCTGGACCGGGTTTTGCTGACCAAGGGTGGCAGCCTTGTTGAAAGATTGCAAGGCTGGTGGCCCTCAAAACCAGGGGTGGGATGTCCACCCATCACTCAGCGGCCTCTGCCCTCGGCAGCATCGGGAGATGCCGATTTGGGACAGAATTTTAGGGGCCAGCGAGTTATAGAGAGGGATGAAAGCTACTGGATATTTCAATATTTGGTCGTGCTGGTTACGGGTCCTAGGGGTATTAAACATGGAGTATCTGGAGAGAATCCGGTGGCAGAGTCTGTGGCGTGGTCCACCATCCATGCTTATGCTTAAAGGGACACTTGGTGGGATTTGGTTTGTATTTAAAGTCCTCTTCTCTTCTTTCCTTCCTTCCTTCCTTCCTTCCTCTTTCCTTTCTTTCCTTTCTTTCCTTTCTTTTCCTTTTGTTCCTTCTTTCTTCCTTCCTTCCTTCCTTCTTTTCTTCCTCCCTCCTTACCTTCCCCTTCTTGTTTCCTTCCTTTCTTCCTTTCTTCCTTTCTTGTTTCCTCTTTCCCTTCTTTCCTTCCTTCCTTCCTTACCTTTCTCCTGTCTCCCTCTCCTCTCCTCCTCTTCTCTTTTTTCCTTCCTTCCTTCCTTCCTCTTTTCTTTTTCTTTCCTTTTCCTTCCTCCCTCCCTTCCTTCCTTCTTGTCTTCCTTTCTCCTTCCTCCCTTTCTTTCCCTTCTTTCATTCTTTCCTTCCTTCCTTCCCTCCTCTCTCACTTCTTCCCTTCTTTGCTTCCTTGCTTCCTTACCTTTCTCCTCTCTCCCTCTCCTCTCCTCTCTTCTCTTTTTTCCTTCCTTCCTTCCTTCCTCTTTCCTTTCTTTCCTTTCTTTTCTTTTTGCTCCTTCTTTCTTCCTTCCTTCCTTCTTTTCTTCCTCCCTCCTTACCTTCCCCTTCTTGTTTCCTTCCTTTCTTGTTTCCTCTTTCCCTTCTTTCCTTCCTTCCTTCCTTACCTTTCTCCTCTCTCCCTCTTCTCTCCTCCTCTTCTCTTTTTTCTTTACTTCCTTCCTTCTTTTCTTTTTCCTTTTCCTCCCTCCCTCCCTCCCTCCCTTCCTTCTTGTCTTCCTCCTTCCTCCCTCTCTTTCCCTTCTTTCATTCTTTCCTTCCTTCCTTCCCTCCTCTCTCACTTCTTCCCTTCTTTGTTTCCTTGCTTCCTTACCTTTCTCCTCTCTCCCTCTCCTCTCCTCTCTTCTCTTTTTTCCTTCCTTCCTTCCTTCCTTCCTCTCTTTTCTTTTTCCTCTTCCTTCCGTCCTCCCTCCCTTCCTTCCTTCTTGTCTTCCTTCCTCCCTCTCTTTCCCTTCTTTCCTTCTTTCCTTCCTTCCTTCCCTCCTCTCTCACTTCTTCCCTTCTTTGCTTCCTTCTTCCTTCTCTCTTCTCTCTCCTCTCTTCATCAACAGCTGGAAGGTTCTCTGGAACAGGAGAGGAAGATGCGGATGGATCTGGAACGCTCCAAGAGAAAGCTGGAAGGAGACTTCAGGTTGGCACAAGAGAACATTCTGGATTTAGAGAACGACAAACATCAGCTGGAAGAGAAAATTAAAAAGTAAGGGAAGCACCAACTCTGTGCCTTTGGGTTCTCCAGTCGGGGGGGGGGTCAGGAGAAGGATTTACTTCCCAGAATTCTCTTTGCAGGAAAGAGTTGGATATCAACGAGCAGAACACCAAAATTGAAGATGAACAAGCCTTGGCCTCACAGCTGCAGAAGAAACTCAAGGAGCTGCAGGTACCAAACGGTCATTGATGCTCGGCCAGGGAAAGGGGGAACAGAACAGAACAGAATAGAACATAGAGTAGAATAGAGTAGAGTAGACTACAGTAAGAACGAATAGAATAGAATAGAGTAGAGCAGAGTAGGAATGAATAGAGTAGAGTAGAGTAAAGTACAGTAGAGTAGAGTAGAGTATAGAGTAGAGTAGAATAACAGAGAAGAGAAAAGAGAAGGGAGAGGAGAGGAGAGGAGAGGAGAGGAGAGGAGAGGAGAGGAGAGGAGAGGAGAGGAGAGGAGAGAAGAAGAGAAGAGAAGAAGAGAAGAGAAGAGAAGAGAAGAGAAGAGAAGAGAAGAGAGAATAGGATAGGATAGACTAGACTAGACTAGAATAGAATAGAATAGAATAGAATAGAATAGAATAGAATAGAATAGAATAGAATAGAATAGAATAGAATAGAATAGAATAGAATATAGAGTAGAGTAGAGTAGAGTAGAGTAGAGTAGAGTAGAGCAGGAATGAATAGAGTAGAATAGAGTAGAGTAGAGTAGGAATGAATAGAATAGAGTAGAGTAGAGTATAGAGTAGAGTAGAATAACAGAGAAGAGAAAAGAGAAGGGAGGGGAGAGGAGAGGAGAAGAGAGAAGAAGAGAAGAGAAGAGAGAATAGGATAGGATAGGATAGACTAGACTAGAATAGAATAGAATAGAATAGAATAGAATAGAATAGAATAGAATAGAATAGAATAGAATAGAATAGAATAGAATAGAATAGAATAGAATAGAATAGATTATTGAGTAGAGTAGAGTAGAGCAGGAATGAATAGAATAGAATAGAGTAGAGTAGAGTAGAAAAACAGAGAAGAGAAAAGAGAAGGGAGGGAAGAGAAGAAGAGAAGAGAAGAGAAGAGAGAATAGGATAGGATAGGATAGACTAGAATTAAGACTAGAATAGAGTAGAGTAGAGTAGAGAAGAGTAGAGTAGAGTAGAGTAGGAATGAATAGAATAGAATAATAAAATATAGAATAGAATAGAATAGAATAGAATAGAATAGAATAGAATAGAATAGAATAGAATAGAATAGAATAGAATAGAATAACAAGAGTTGGAAAGGACCTTGTAGGTCATCTAGTCCAACCCCACACCCAAGCAGGAGATCCTAGCCTACACCATTTCCCCAGAAATTCCCCAGAATCTAAACCGGCCGTCTATTTTGCCCCAGGAAGTGAAGCTTATCAAGAACGGGGAGTGGGGTGGGGAGGGTGGATGGTTTCACATGCAGTCTAGATCCTGCAGATGTTCTGATGAAGCTTTGCTTGCTCACCCGCCACTCACCTTCAACTGCATGGACCGGTTCCTAACAGGCTTCGGACCGGGACTGGTCCGCAGCCTGGGGGTTGGGGACCCCTGCCCTAGAAGATGGAAGGGTCTAGTGCTTTGTCTTTTCCCCCCACCATTCAGGCACGGATTGAGGAGCTGGAAGAGGAGATGGAGGCGGAGCGCGCAGCCCGGGCCAAGGTGGAAAAACAGCGCTCGGATCTTTCGCGGGAACTGGAGGAGATCAGCGAACGTCTGGAGGAGGCCGGAGGGGCCACCTCGGTGCAGATCGAGCTGAACAAGAAACGGGAGGCCGAGTTCCAGAAGATGCGACGTGACCTGGAAGAGGCCACGCTGCACCACGAGGCCACGGCGGCCACCTTGCGTAAGAAGCACGCGGATTCCGTAGCCGAGCTGGGCGAGCAGATCGACAACCTGCAGCGGGTGAAGCAGAAGCTGGAGAAGGAGAAGAGCGAGCTGAAACTAGAGCTGGACGACGTGGCCTCCAACATGGAGCAGATTCTGAAGGCCAAGGTGTTGTGTCAGTGGAGGAGGGGGTCCAAAACCAGCTGAGGGGGCAATGGACCCACAAGACTAGTTCTTGGGTAGATTGATGCTTACAGGCGTTCCGTCTGTAGGGAGATGCTGGAAGGAAAATGTGGGGTCCTTGGTGCTCTCTGAGGTTGATGGTTTTCTTGCAGACGTTTCATGACCCAACTAGGTAACATCATCAGTGCTAGAAGGGAATGGGGTTTATGGAGAGATGAGGAGGAGGAGGAGGAGGAGGAGGAAGAGGAGGAAGTGGAAGAGGACTATGTGGTCCTTGGTGGTCTCTGAGCCTGGCTGTTTTCTTACAGACGTTTCATGACTCAACTAGGTAATATCATCAGTGCTAGAGGAGAGTGGGGTTTCTGGAGAGAGGAGGAGGAGGAGGAGGAGGAGGAGGAAGTGGAAGTGGAAGAGGACTGTGTGGTCCTTGGTGGTCTCTGAGCCTGGCTGTTTTCTTACAGACATTTCATGACTCAACTAGGTAATATCATCAGTGCTAGAGGGGAGTGGGGTTTCTGGAGAGAGGAGGAGGAGGAGGAGGAGGAGGAGGAGGAGGAGGAAGTGGAAGGGGACTGTGTGGTCCTTGGTGGTCTCTGAGCCTGGCTGTTTTCTTACAGACATTTCATGACTCAACTAGGTAATATCATCAGTGCTAGAGGGGAGTGGGGTTTCTGGAGAGAGGAGGAGGAGGAGGAGGAGGAAGTGGAGGAAGTGGAAGAGGACTATGGGGTTCTTGGTGGTCTCTGAGCCTGGCTGTTTTCTTGCAGATGTTTCATAATCCAACTAGGGAACATCATCAGTGCTAGAAGGGAGTGTGGGAGGAGGAGGAGGAGGAGGAGGAGGAGGAGGAGGAAGAAGAAGAAGAAGAAAAAGAAGAAGAAGAAGAAGAAGAAGAAGAAGAAGAAGAAGAAGAAGAAGAAGAAGAAGAAGAAGAAGAAGAAGAAGAAGAAGAAGAAGAAGAAGAAGAAGAAGAAGAAGAAGAAGAAGAAGAAGAAGAAGAAGAAGAAGAAGAAGAAGAAGAAGAAGAAGAAGAATTACGATTGTGGGGTCCTTGGTGCTGAGATTGCTTCTTTTCTTGCAGATGTTTCATGACCCAACTAGGGAACATCATCAGTGCTAGAAGGGAGTGTGGGAGGAGGAGGAGGAGGAGGAAGAGGAGGGGGAGGAGGAGGAGGAGGACTGTGGGGTCCTTAGTGGTCTCTGAGCTTGTCTGTTTTCTTGCGGATGTTTCATGATTCAACAAGTAGCATCATTACTGATAGAAGGGAGTGGGGATTATGGAGAGAGGAGGAGGAGGAAGACTGTCCTCGGTGTTCTCTGAGGTTGGTGCTTTTCTTGCAAACATTTCATGACCCAACTAAGGAACATCATCAGTGTGATGGTCATCAATATAGCACTGATGATGTTCCCTAGTTGAATCATTAAATGCCAGCAAGAAAACAACCCAGCTCAGAGAGCACCAAGGACAGTTGTCCTCGTTTTCTTTCTCCTCCTCTCCAAAAACCTCCCTCCCTTCTAGCACTGATGACGTTCCCTAGTTTGGTCATGAAACATCTACAAGAAAACAATCCAGCTCAAAAGACCCCCCCCCACACACACACACACAGTTGATCTCTGAGCCACAAATATTCTTTTCTATCGCTTAAGAAAGTAATTGCTAGAGGTCAAGCTGGGCACCATCTCCTGGACTGACTTCAGGACCTTAAATATCATAGATGCTCCTACCATCAACTGGTATAGGACTAGTAAGGTGTCCCTCAAGCAGCACTCCCTCACAATCCACAGATTTGGTACCCTGCATGTGAAAATTCTACAGCTCAACTCTGACATCCCAAAATCTACATTGTTCCAGTGGTTGAAGGCCCTTTTCATGAATAGGTCCTCTCAAGTGAAGCTAACCGCCGCCTGGTTTCATCGGAGAACCTGCTCAAGCTTCGGCCAAGTTTTCTTCGGGTTTAATTCTTCTATTTCCTGGCAGGCAAATTTGGAGAAGATGTGTCGCACCATCGAGGACCAGTCTACAGACTACCGCGCCAAGTTGGAGGAGACGCAACGGACCCTCAATGACACAAACACCCAACGAGCGAAACTGCTCACCGAAAATGGTAACCGGCTACCATTTTTCTCCCTCTTGTGTGTCTCTGGGGTTTCTACATCATCCGGGCCAAGGTTGTCCCGAAGATGTTTCTCCAAAAGGCAACTGGACTTTGTTTTTCCCTGAAGGCGTTTCGCTTTTCATCCAAGAAGCTTTCTTCGGTTCTGACCGAATGGTGGTCATCTGGTTGTTAGTACTCTCTCTGGGAGTCGCTGAGGCCCTTTGGAGGCTTATCTGTGCCCTCAGGGGCACAACACAATCCTTTCAGCAGTTCCAAGGAGGTGTTGTGATTCCATGGCAGCCTGTGATCCCGGTAGTTGAGTCTGGGGAATCAGAGGAGGAGGAGGATGGGTCTGGAGAGCCATCAGAATCCGAGGGAGGCTCTGATGAGCTGCAGGACTTACAAACTAATGAAGAGGCTAGTCCTTCCACTCGTGATCAAGCTGAGAGCCAGCTGTGCTGAGAAGCTGAATGGGACTCAGAGGAAGCACAGGTGGAAGACCTCAGAGACGCTCATAAATGTAGGCAGGTCACACGAGTAGGACAAAGGGAGGCAATGGGGCGACTCCATGGGAGGAGGAGAAAGCAGTGAGAAGCCACGCCTTGAGGGCTGTGTAACAAAAAGGGAACGTGTGGGCAGGGCTGGTTGCTGGAGGCAACTGTTTGCAAAGAACCTCAGAGGCAAGAGATCATGGTCTGTTTATTTTGGCTGTGAGTTATTTCCTGTAGGACTCGTGCTCCGTTTTGCTTTCGGGCAAGATCTCCCTTGGAAAAGTGTTCCATTGCTTTGGTTTTCTGGGACAATGATCAGGTCTGTAACTCAGATAAAAAGGGTTTATTTTCCAGTCTACTATTCAAAGAGGGGTTGTCTTTGAGAAGTAACAAGGACGTGCATAGGCTGGGGCAGAACAGAAGGTTCAATACCCATTTGCACTATTCAGGTGACCCCGAAGGCACAAATCAACCTCCACGTGGCCTCAACGATTCTCAGAGGGAGTACTAATGACCAGGTGACCGCAAACGAATATAAATCCTTCCGTCCTCCAGCATTCGGTCAGAACCGAAGGAAGTTTCTCGGCGAGAAGTGAAACGATTTCAAGGAAAAACAAAGACAGTCCAGTCGTCTTTTTGAAAAAGCACCTTTGGATCCCCTTACAAGGGTGTTGGAAAGAGGAGAGGGTAAAAAAAAAAAAAGTCAGGATGGTGGGCCACAACCGTGCATTCAAAGCCCGGCCTTTTTAATTGCATCACACTGTACATAAACGCACGGTATGCACATTGCACCCCGTGGAACTGCTGAAAGGACTGTGTTGTAAACATTTACAACCCGTTTGCACTCTGATTCAGGAGACCCTAAAGCAGACATGTCAAACACAAGGCCCGGGGGGGGGGGCCAGATGCGGCCCGCGAAGTGGTTTCATGTGGCCCCCGAAGCCATCCTGGAAACAGTGAGGGAACGGCCCCCGCTGCCTTGGCCCTGGCCCAGGCTGGCCGGGAACCAATGTACAATTTTGTGGTGGCCATCTATGCTGAAACGCATTCGGTCTTAGCTCCACAAGGCCGTCCGGAAACAGCGAGGAACCAGCCCCTGCCGCGTCGGCCCCGTCCCCTGGGTGCATGCTGGGGAGGGGTCCCCCTTTGTGAGGAATGAAGAAAAGCACCATTGCCTGGAAGTGGCCAGCAAATGGCCCCTCGCCTACTTCACCTATCCGGCTTGATGGGCTCCGGGGCAGGGGTTTCGGCAGGCAGTGGGGCGCTCTCCTCACAGCGCCGAGAGGCTGAGCCCCCACAGGCACCCTTGACGCGAACGATGTAGAGCTAGCCATGCCCACCCAGTAGGCCGCAGCCACCCTGGCCGCACACCTCCGCCCCGCCCCCCCCTGCAATGCTCATGCGGCCCTCAATGAAATTGAGTTTGACACCCCTGCCCTAAAGGCACAGATAAACCTCCAAGTGGCCTCCACGGCTCTCACGATATGCAGGTTCTGAGGTTTTGCTCGATAAAGAAATTTGATAAATTCAGAAGTTGCCTTCAAGCTTTACGTTTTTAATTCAGCTGACTAGAGACGGGCTCCTCTAAATGAGAGGGGCAACGAATGACAAGACATCCTTGTATTTATTCTTTCTGATTACATCAGCAACCCATCCAGCAAAGCTGACACACCTAAGATAAAGATTGCACCCCGTACGTCTGGCACACTGTAGATCAGGGCTTTTCAACCAGTGGTATGGGTACCCCCTGTGGTACATTGGCACCTGGCAAGGGGTACGCGACCATCCTAGAAAAGTGGTAGCGGGAGAGGGGGAGAGGGGAATGAGCTGAACCAGTGGCAGCACCGCACAAGCTTGAGCGAGAGACGGCTGGAGCTGCAGAGCTGTCAGGGCTCAGCGGAAGCGCCAGGATCAGCGCCAGGCTCCAGCTGGAAAGCGGCACTGATCCTGGCGCTTCTGCTGAGCCCAGAAGAAGCGCCCATCAGCTGGAAAGCGGCACTGATCCTGGCGCTTCTGCTGAGCCCAGAAGAAGCACCCATCAGCTGGAAAGCGGCACTGATCCTGGCGCTTCTGCTGAGCCCAGAAGAAGCGCCCATCAGCTGGAAAGCGGCACTGATCCTGGCGCTTCTGCTGAGTCCAGAAGAAGCGCCCATCAGCTGGAAAGCGGCACTGATCCTGGCGCTTCTGCTGAGCCCAGAAGAAGCACCCATCAGCTGGAAAGCGGCACTGATCCTGGCGCTTCTGCTGAGCCCAGAAGAAGCACCCATCAGCTGGAAAGCGGCACTGATCCTGGCGCTTCTGCTGAGCCCAGAAGAAGCACCCATCAGCTGGAAAGCGGCACTGATCCTGGCGCTTCTGCTGAGCCCAGAAGAAGCGCCCATCAGCTGGAAAGCGGCACTGATCCTGGCGCTTCTGCTGAGTCCAGAAGAAGCGCCGATCGGCTGGAAAGCGGCACTGATCCTGGCGCTTCTGCTGAGCCTAGAAGACGCACCCATCAGCTGGAGCTTGGCGCTGATCCTGGTGCTTCTGCTGAGCCCAGAAGAAGCGCCAATCAGCTGGAATGTTGCAGCATCTCCGGGGTCTTGTGATTTACCTTCAGATGCTTGGCAACCGATTCATATTTATGACGGTCACAGTGTCCCAGGGTCATGTGAACTGACCAAAACCTGCAACCACCCAGCAGACGGGGGGGAATAAAAACCAAACACACCCCCAACCCACCCCTGCTGCCAATCCCCAACAGAAATGAAAACCTCAGACAGGAGGAATTACGCGGCCAGGCAGGCAGGCATTTTGCTCAGCTGTGGCTGGGGGGGGCACTTTTTTCAGTGCCATTGTAACTTTGAACAGTCACTAAGCGAACTGTTGTAAGTCGAGGACTACATGTACTTCATCACTTTTTTTCCTTTTTTTTTGATTTGTTTTGTTTTGGTCATCAAGTTTTTGACACCTTGCTAGGCGACTGGTGGTATTCGGATACTGCCATATCCTAAAAGTGGTACAATGGGTGAAAAGGTTGAAAAGGCCTGCCCATAGATAAGAAGGGAGAAAGCAGACGTAGCTAAACATGTTCCCGTTCGGGTGTCTCCCTAAAGCAGGGGTGGGCAACCCAAAACACTCAAAGAGCCACTTGGACCCGTTTCCCACCGAAAACAAAACACCGGGAGCCGCAAAACCCTTTTGATATCTAAAATGAAGATAACACTACATATATCCTTTTTTTACCTTTATTATAGGTGTGTGTCTGTGTCTCTGTCTGTATTTGTGTGTGTGTGTGTGTGTGTATACACATACACACAGGTAAAAAAGGATATATGCAGTGTTATCTTCATTTTAGATGTCAAAAGGGTCTCTCTCTCTCTCTCTCTCTCTCTCTCTCTCTCTCTCTCTCTCTCTCTCTCTCTCTCTCTCTCTCTCTCTCTCTCTCTCTCTCTCTCCCTGCCCTTGGTCTGCCAGTCCTCTTCCCCCACTCTCTTTCTTTCTCTCTCTCTCTTTCCTCTCTCTCTCTCTCTCCCTCCCTCTCTCTCTTTCTCTCCCCCCCTCTCTCCCTCTCTCCTATCTGCTGCTCACCTGGCAAGCTGGCTTCAAGCTGTTCTCCAACAAGCTCAGGGGTAGGCAATCTTGGCTCTTTTATGACTTATGGACTTCAACTCCCAGAATTCCTGACTCAGTATAGCTGGGCTAGCTGGCTCTCTCCTGCCCTTCCTGCTTCCTGCTTCCTGCAGAGATGCAGCAAAGGGAGGAGCTCCGCCCAGTAAGCTTTTCAGCTCCTCGGAGAACACTGTGAGTCCACTCTCTTTTACACACACACACACACACACAAACAGAGAGACAGAGACAGAGAAGCAGGGAAGTGCAATTGCCTTTGTCTCTGTCTCTCTCTGCAAATGGCAGAGAGGCTGGGAGCCACAGGGGAAGGCTGAAAGAGCCGCATGCGGCTCCAGAGCCACAGGTTGCCGGCCTGTGCCCTAAAGATATCGTATGTTCTCGGGTGGATTTAGGACTCTGGGTCCTTGTCCTTGCTGTCCTTTCATGGCCCTGCATCCAGGACTCTGCAAGTGACCAAAGAGAGAGGGGCCATCTGTACGTATTCACAGCTGATACTGTCCCCTAATTCCTGGTCATCACTCAGAGAGAGTATGAACGACCAGATGACTGCAGAGGAATATAAATCCTTCCCTCCTCCACCGTTCGGTCAGAACTGGATGAGAAGCGAAACGTCTTCCAGGAAAAACAAAGGAAGTCCAGTTGCCTCCTGAGCATCTTTGGGTCTCCCTCTTGTTTTTCTACACCTCTTTGTGAGGTCCACTCACTTGCTGCTGGGACTCAACTTTCCCTCTTTCCTCTGTCCTCAGGAGAATTCGCTCGACAGCTTGAAGAGAAAGAGGCCCTTGTCTCCCAGCTGACCCGCGGGAAACAGTCCTACACCCAGCAGATGGAGGACCTGAAGAGACAACTGGAAGAGGAGAGCAAGGTGAAGGAACGTCGGTTGGGTTTTGGGGTGGAGGGGAAGGTAGGCGTGATGGACGTCCTCCAAATTTACCCGTGTTCCTCGCTGACCTAGGCCAAAAACGCTCTAGCACACGCTCTGCAGTCCTCCCGCCACGACTGCGATCTTCTGAGGGAACAGTACGAGGAGGAGATGGAAGCCAAAGCTGAGCTTCAGCGGGTCCTCTCCAAGGCCAACTTGGAGGTGGCCCAGTGGAGAACCAAGTATGAAACAGACGCCATACAGAGAACGGAGGAGCTGGAGGAGGCCAAGTAAGTGAGTCAGACGAATTCGAGAGGTCACATCCTGACCTTCACCGTGGACAAAGGTAGATAGATCACCACCTGGATCACCAGCAGGCCTGGCTTCTGACGTGGTGTTCATGCTTGAAGACACCTTTCCTTGGAGTAGGCAGGCAGGTCCCCGACTTACGACTCGCGTTGCTCGTTGAGATGTTAAGTGAGTTGTGCCTTACTTTATGACCATTATCACGTCATTAAGCAAATCCAGCTTTCCCCCCCCCCCATTCCTCCATTTGCTTGTTAGACGCCGGCTGGGAAGGTCGCAAATGGTGATCCCGGGAGAGCACGACGGTCACAAATACATGCCAGTTGCCACCAAGCGCCCGAATTTTGATCACGTGACCTGGTGGGAAGACCAGCTGTCCGTCAATTTTTTTGTTTTTTCAACAAAGCCCTAACTTCAAATGCTCATTAAACAAAGGGGTTGTAAGTCTAGAATTACCTACTACTCCAAAATCCCAAAATTGTTTTGGAAGTGCTTATCGATGGCAGCCTTTCCTACCTGGACTGCCGTGTGTTCTGATAACATCTCAGGGATGTCTACCAATTGAGGAAGGAGATTGGGCGCTATCTAACAAAATGAAATTCAATGGTGAAAAAAGTCAGGTTCTACATTTAGGCAAGAAAAACCAAATGCACAGGTATAGTATAGGGGGTACCTTGCTCAATAGTAGCAACCGTGAGAGGGATCTCGGAGTCCTAGTAGACCATCACCTAAATATGAGCCAGCCGTGTGCTGCAGCTGCCAAACAAGCCAACACAGGGCTAGGCTGCATTAACAGAGGGATAGAATCAAGATCACATGAAGTGTTAATACCACTTTACAAGGCCTTGGTAAGGCCACACTTGGAATACAGCATCCAGGTTTGGTCACCACGATGTAAAAAAGATGTTGAGACTCTAGAAAGAGTACAGAGAAGAGCAACAAAGAAGATCAGGGGACTGGAGGCTAAAACATATTAGGAACGGTTGCTGGAATTGGGGATGTCTAGTTTAACGAAGAGAAGGACGAGGGGGGACAGGATAGTTGTGTTCCAATATCCCAGGGGCTGCCCCAAAGAAGAGGGAGTCAAGCTATTCTCCAAAGCCCCTGAAGGCAGGACAAGAAGCAACGGGTGGAAACTCATCAAGGAGAGAAGCAACCTGGAACTAAGGAGAAACTTCCTGACCATTAGAACAATTAACCAGTGGAACCACCTGCCTCCAGAAGCGGTGAATGCTCCAACCCTGGAGGTTTTTAAGAACAAACTGGACAGCCATTTGTCCAAAATGGTATAGGGTTTCCTGCCTGAGCAGGGGGTTGGACTAGATGACCTCCAAGGTCCCTTCCAACTTTATCATTATTATTATTATTTGAGCCTAACAGACCTCGCGACCCTCCTCTGGGACCTGTTCAGAGCTTCTGGCCTCCATATCTTCCTCCTTCTTAAGCGTGCATCCCGTACTACGTTTCTTCTCCCTCCTATGTCTTCTCCACCCCTCCCCTCAAGACCTCGGCCATCTCCTTTCACCAGCGCTTCCTCTAATGAAGAAGCTTTTGGCTCGGGTTATATTTGAACTTGACGGCGTATAAGACGAGCAAAAAGCTTGTTGGTTGGAGGAGATTTCCCCATTTTAAAAACAAAAACAAAAAAAACCCAAGGTAGGTGGGTAGGGATGGTTATGCTGGGAGGGGGGGAATGTCCTGGTTTTGAAGACCAGAAACTTTTCGGTGACTTACGGAGTGAGGTTTGACTATGTATCCCCCCCCCACCACCACCAAATTAGGACTCCTATCCTTGCAGTTTCCACCTTAAGATTCCACCAAAAGACGTTGAGAATCTGGAAAGAGCGCAGAGAAGAGCAACAAAGATGATTAGGGGGCTTCATAAAACATGTGACCAGGATAGCGACAGGATAGCAGAGTTCCCTTATTTGAGGAAAACACCGGAAGGCAAGACACGAAGCAACGGATGGAAACTCATCAAGGAGAGAAGCAGCCTGGAATTAAGGAGAAACTTCCTAATAGTGAGGACATTGAGTGGAACAGCTTGCCACCAGAAGTTGTAGGCACTCCAATGTTAGGGTGTCCTGCAGGAGTAAGGAGACGGACTAGATAGAACAGGGCTAGGCCACCTTGGCTCTTTTATGACTGGTGGACTTCAACTCCCAGAATTCCTGAGCCAGCCACGCTGAGGGGAAAGGGAGAGGTTTCCAAGCTGAGTCAGGCTGGCTCAGGAATTCTGGGAGTTGAAATCCACAAGTCATGAAGGAGCCATAGTTCCCCCACGCTGGCTGAGGGATTCTGGGAGTTGAAGTCCACAAGTCATAAAAAGGTCATAGTTCCCTCCCGCTGGCTCAGGAATTCTGGGAGTTGAAGTCCACCAGTCATGAAGGGGCCAAAGTTTCCCTCAGGTTGGCTCAGACAGAGGAATAAGGAGCAGAGGTCATCTAGTCCAGAGCTAGGCCACCTTGGCTCTTTTATGACTGTGGACTTCAACTCTCAGAATTCCTGAGCCAGCCACGCTGAGGGGAAAGGGAGAGGTTTCCAAGCTGAGCCAGGCTGGCTCCGGAATTCTGGGAGTTGAAGTCCACAAGTCATGAAGGAGCCATAGTTCCCCCACACTGGCTGAGGGATTCTGGGAGTTGAAGTCCACAAGTCATAAAAAGGTCATAGTTCCCT
The DNA here is from genome assembly GCA_034064705.1 of Bothrops alternatus. Taxonomy (NCBI): domain Eukaryota; kingdom Metazoa; phylum Chordata; class Lepidosauria; order Squamata; family Viperidae; genus Bothrops; species Bothrops alternatus. The sequence goes on along the minus strand of JARGCV010000133.1, from coordinate 416,919 downwards.
CACGCTGGTTGAGAAATTCTGGGAGTTGAAGTCCAACAGTCATGAAGGGGCCAAAGTTTCCCTCAGGTTGGCTCAGACAGAGGAATAAGGAGCTGAGGTCATCTAGTCCAGGGCTAGGCCATCTTGGCTCTTTTATGACTGGTGGACTTCAACTCCCAGAATTCCTGAGCCAGCCATGCTGAGGGGAAAGGGAGAGGTTTCCAAGCTGAGCCATGCTGGCTCAGGAATTCTGGGAGTTGAAGTCCACCAGTCATAAAAGAGCCAAGGTGGCCTACCCCTGGACTATAAGATCTCCAAGGTCTTTTCCAAGGTCCCGTTATTCTGTCTCTTACTTTAATGGTACGCAGCTGGTCTGCCATTGGAAAGTAAGCAGGGCCAGGGCTTGGATGGGAGACCACCAGGAGATGTAAACTAGAATACAGAGTTGACAAGCCTTCCCAGAAGAAGAGACTGGACGGCCACTTGTCTGGAATGGTCTAGGGCAGGGGTAGGCCACTTTGGCTCTTTTATGACTCGTGGACTTCAACTCCCAGAATTCCTGCACCAGCATGGGAGGACTATGGCTCCCTTGATGACTGGTGGACTTCAACTCCCAGAATTCCCCAGCCAGCCTGGCTCAGCTTGGAAACTTCTCCCTTTCCCCCCAGTGTGGCTGGCTCAGGAATTCTGGGAGTTGAAGCCCACCAGTCATAAAAGAGCCAAGGTTGCCTACCCCTGGTATAGGGTCTCCTGCTTCAGCAGGGGGTTGGACATGAAGTCCTCCAAGCTCCCTTCCAGTTCTATGATTCTCTTATTCTATTATTGACAACCCTGTTGCAGAGCACGAGATAGTCAGGTGGAGTTGGCTGGCCACTTGTGGTATTCTTCATCCAGAGAAGGATGGGGGAGTTGCTTTCCCCCTCAGCTGTGGGAAGGAGAAGGCCTCTGCCAGGGCTAATCTTCTCTCGGTTGTCCTCCCGTGCCAGGAAGAAGCTGGCCCAGAGGCTGCAGGAGGCCGAGGAAGCGGTGGAGGCGGTGAACGCCAAGTGCTCCTCGCTGGAGAAGACCAAACACCGCCTGCAGAACGAGATCGAAGATCTCATGGTGGACGCGGAGCGCTCGAACGCGGCCGCAGCTGCCCTGGACAAGAAGCAAAGGAACTTCGACAAGGTGAGGATCACAGAGACCCCCTCCCTCTCAGGCCCCACAGGAGAGGCTGCTCCAGTTCAGCTGGAGGCATTTGCCTGTCTGTGGGGCCTGGGACCGGGTATTTCCTGCTGGCTTCCCCAGTGACTTTGCTTGTGGGAAGCCACCGGGAAATTGCCTCATCTATTGTCGGTGGGATTCAGTGAACAATGACAACCAGGACTTCAGGGCGGGGGGAGGAGATGAAGGAAGAGGGGAAAGAGAAAGGGGAAGGGGAAAGGGGAGAAGGATGATGAAAGGAGAAGGGGAGGAGAAGGAGAAAGAGGAGGAGAAGGAGAAGGAAAAGAGGAGAAAGGAGGGGAAGTGGAAGAGGAGGAGGAGGAGAAGGGGAGGAGGGAAGAAGAAGGGTAAGAGAAAGGGAGGGAGATGAAAGAGGAAGAGGAGAAGCAGGAGGAAGAGAAGGAGAAAGGGGAAGGGGAGAAGGAAGAGGAAGAAGAAGAGGAGGAGGATGAAAGGGAAGGAAAAGGGGAAGAAGGAGAAGGAGAAGGAAATGGGATGAAAGGAAAAGAAGAAACCAACTCTTTTTGCCTTCCTCCTCCTCTGCTCCCCCTCAGATCCTCTCGGAATGGAAGCAGAAGAACGAAGAATCTCAGGCAGAGCTGGAGGCATCCCAGAAGGAGTCCCGGTCCCTCAGCACGGAGCTCTTCAAACTGAAGAATGCCTACGAGGAGTCTCTGGAACACCTGGAGACTTTAAGAAGAGAGAACAAGAACTTACAAGGTGGGTTGAGCTGCGGGGGAAGAGGTTGGCCCAGAAAAAAACCCCTTGCTTGGTGGCGCCGGATGTTGAGGGACGCTCTTTTCCGTGTCCTCCTCCCACATCTCCTTCTTCTCCTCCATCCACAGAGGAGATTTCGGATCTCACCGAACAGCTGAGCCAAGGAGCCAAAAATATGCATGAGTTGGAAAAAGTGAAGAAGCAGCTGGAGTCCGAGAAAGTGGACTTACAAGCAGCTCTGGAGGAGGCAGAGGTGAGGTTCCCTGTTTCCCCTTCCCTCAAACTCCATGTTTTTCCCCCTTTCTTATTTCTCTCCTATTTCACTATAAAGGCCATTTAAAAGCATCTGAAGCGGTAGTTAAGAGTCCCTTCCCAGGTGGGAACAGAGACAGAGAAGAAGCTTTACTCACCGATTTCACCTACCCTCAACAAGAATTGTTTAAATTAAAGGCACAAAAGAGCTAAACAAAACAGAATCTGGAGCAGGAGGCATTTAATTAAAGGCACAAAAGAGCTAAACAACAGAATCTGGAGCAGGAGGCATTTAATTAAAGGCACAAAAGAGCTAAAAAAACAATCTGGAGCAGGAGGCATTTAATTAAAGGCACAAAAGAGCTAAACAACAGAATCTGGAGCAAGAGGCATTTAATTAAAGACACAAAGGAACTAAACAGAACAATCTGGAGCAGGAGGCATTTAATTAAAGGTACAAAAGAGCTAAATAGAACAATCTGGAGCAGGAGGCATTTAATTAAAGGCACAAAAGAGCTAAACAACAGAATCTGGACCAGGAGGCATTTAATTAAAGACACAAAGGAACTAAACAGAACAATCTGGAGCAGGAGGCATTTAATTAAAGGTACAAAAGAGCTAAATAGAACAATCTAGAGCAGGAGGCATTTAATTAAAGGTACAAAAGAGCTAAATAGAACAATCTGGAGCAGGAGGCATTTAATTAGAGGTACAAAAGAGCTAAATAGAACAATCTGGAGCAGGAGGCATTTAATTAGAGGTACAAAAGAGCTAAATAGAACAATCTGGAGCAGGAGGCATTTAATTAAAGGTACAAAAGAGCTAAATAGAACAATCTGGAGCAGGAGGCATTTAATTAAAGGCACAAAAGAGCTAAACAACAGAATCTGGAGCAGGAGGCATATAATTAAAGACACAAAGGAACTAAACAGAACAATCGAGCAGGAGGCATTTCATTAAAGGTAAAAAAGAGCTAAATAGAACAATCTAGAGCAGGAGGCATTTAATTAAAGGTACAAAAGAGCTAAATAGAACAATCTGGAGCAGGAGGCATTTAATTAGAGGTACAAAAGAGCTAAACAGAACGGAACAGAATCTGGAGCAGGAGGCATTTAATTAAAGGCACAAGAGAGTTAGACATTTCCACAGGGCTTTTCCTATCAGGTTTTCTGCTTCTATTGTCTTTTAAAAGAAAACAGGACTACAAATCAGGATTGTCTTTTAAAAAAAAATACTGCAAGGGTATCACACTGATATCACAGCCCAGATTCCATTTTTAAAATGGAATTTTACAAAAAAAAATGGCAAGGAAGGAAGCTGCTAATTCATAAAGCCTTGGACCATTAGAAAGTAAGCAACTCTAATCTGAGTTTATTTTAACTGAAAGAATAAAGAATAAGTTGGAAGGGACCTTGGACGTCTTCAAGTCCAACCCCATTCTCTTGCAGGGAAACCTATTCCATTTCAGACAAATTGATTGTCCAATCTCTTCTTTAAAACCACCCACAACGTCTGAAGGCAAGCTGTTCCACTAATTAATTGTTCTAACTGTCAGGAAATTTCTCCATAGTTCCAGATTGGGTCTCTCCTTGAGAACCAATCTAGAACTAAGAAAGCTTCCAGATCTCAATACTAATTTTTTTCCCTTTCTCCTTCATCATTTTATCCATAATTCTTTGTTGATCTGGAACCATAAGAAAGATTGATTGATTAATTGATTGAAACCCATAATTCTTTGACTCCCCAGGCATCTTTGGAACATGAGGAAGGGAAGATCCTCCGGGCCCAGCTGGAGTTCAACCAAATCAAGGCCGAAATTGAGCGCAAGTTGGCCGAGAAGGATGAGGAGATGGAGCAGGCCAAGCGGAATCACCTGAGGACGGTGGACTCGCTTCAAGCTTCCCTGGATGCCGAGACCCGCAGCCGCAACGAGGCCCTGAGGATCAAGAAAAAGATGGAGGGCGACCTCAACGACATGGAGATTCAGCTTAGCCAAGCGAACCGGGTGGCTGCTGAGGTTCAGAAGCACCTCAAGATCGCTCACGCCCACCTCAAGGTAAGGAGATATGGAGACCTTCATATCTTCCTTGCTCATCCATAGTTTTCCGGGCTCAATGTTTGCTTCAGGCTGTGTTTTTTGGATGGCCCAGGACAATCAGATTCAACTGGACGATGCCCTTCGAGCCAACGAGGACCTGAAGGAGAATATCGCCATTGTGGAGAGGCGCAATACACTGCTGCAGGCCGAGCTGGAAGAGCTACGCTGCGTATTGGAGCAGACGGAGCGTGGGCGGAAACTGGCGGAACAGGAGCTGACGGAGGCCAGTGAGAGGGTCCAGCTCCTCCATTCTCAGGTGAAGGGAGAGCAGCTGATCCTTCTCATGTTTGTTTGAGTCTCGTTCTGTAGGAGCCACAGAGGTGACCTTGGAGAAGTGATCCAGAGCCTGTTCAGACAACCACAGATGGTGAAGGGTGCTTTAAACATAGACAGGAGGGAAAGTTTTAGGAAAAGATTCACATTGGCTGATCACTGGAGCAGTGCTTCTCAACCTTGGCAACTTTAAGATGAGTGAACTCCAGGTTCTGGACGTAGGTTCTGAGGGAATAGATTCCACATGCAGGTTCTGAGGGAACAAACTAGGTTTTGGATACAAATTCTGAGGGAATAAAGTAGGTTCCAAATGCAGGTTCTGAAGGAATAAAGAAGGTTCCAGATGCAGGTTCTGAGAGAATAAAGTAGGTTCTGAATGCAGGTTCTGAACAGTGGTGGGATTCAAATATGTGAACAACCGGTTCTCTGTGTGGATGCCGCTTCTGGACCTGGGCAACAAAAAAGTTAGCTACCACTTCTGCCGAACTGGTGCGAACCAGCTGAATCCCACCACTGGTTCTGAGGGAACAAAGTAAGTTCCGGATGTAGGTTCTGAGGGAATAAAGTAGGTTCCAGATACATGTTCTGAGGGAATAAAGTAGATTCCAGATGTAGGTTCTGAGGGAATAAAGAAGGTTCCAGATGCGGGTTCTGAGGGAATAATGTAGGTTCTGTATGCAGGTTCTGAGGGAATAAAGTAGGTTCTGGATACAGGTTCTGAGGGAATAAAGTAGGTTCCGGATACAGGATCTGAGGGAATAAAATAGGTTCCGGATGTAGGTTCCAAGGAAACAAAATAGGTTCCGGATCTAGCTTCTGAGGAAATAAAGTAGGTTCTGGATGTAGATTCTGAGGGAATAAAGTAGGTTCCAGATGTAGGTTCTGAGGGAATAAAATAGGCTCCGAATGTAGGTTCTGAGGGAATAAAATAGGTTCTGGATGTTCAAGCAAACTTTGACCTTCTTAGGTCCCATACTACATGAAGACACCAACTGTTTGGACCTGTCAGTTGAACTTCTTTTATTTCTCCTGTTGTGGCTTGACTCACTAATTGAGATTGCCATTTTTCTCCAGAACACCAGCCTCATCAATCAAAAGAAGAAGATGGAGACTGATCTGACCCAGCTTCAGTCAGAAGTGGAAGAAGCTGTGCAGGAATGCAGAAATGCTGAGGAGAAGGCCAAGAAAGCCATCACGGATGTGCGTGAGAGCGAAATCACGGACGGGGGTTGACCACGAACAGTCCATAATGACAATTTGACTCTTTCTCGCATTAAGTTATCAGGGACTTCCACTTCCAGAACTTCCTTGGCTGGCTGGGCAATTCTGGGAGTTGAAATCCACAAGTCTTAAAGTTGTCAAGTGTGGAGACCCCTGATCCACATGGAGCCACCAGGCCCTCCAAGAAAAATTCTTCTACCTTCTCTCCTTCTTTTGGAAATATAATGACTCACTATCAATGAAGGAGAATATTTGTAGGTTGAAATGAGGAGTCCTTGGTGTTCTCTGAGCTGGGTGGTTTCCATGCAGACGTTTCATGACCCAACTAGGTAACATCATCAGTGCTAGCATGGAGTGCTGTTTGCTCTCAGTTTACATTCTGATGTCTTGCCTGTCTGTCTGATGGTGTTATCTAGTTAAGGAAGACATGTTAAACACAAGGCCCGGGGGCCGGATGCGGCTCGCGAAGTGGTTTCATGTGGCCCGCGAAGTCATACTGGAAACAGTGAGGGAACGGCCCCCGCTGCCACGGCCCTGGCCCAGGCCAGCCGGGAGCCAATGTACAACTTTGTGGTGACCATCTATGCTGAAACGCATTCCATCTTAGCTCCACAAGGCCGTCTAGAATAGCGGTTCTCAACCTTTTCCGGGGCTTGACCCCGACCCGCATCGTGCAAAAAAAAAAAATTGGCGGGCCCGCACCGCGCATGCGTGGCGCGACGGGGCACATCGCGCATGCGAGGCGCAATGGCCCACATCGCAATAGGAAAAAAAAATGGCCGACCAAAAAAAAATGGCCAACCCAAAAAAAAAATGGCGGGCCTGCACCGCGCATGCGCGGCGCGACGGCCCGCATTGCGATAGGAAAAAAAATGGCCGACCAAAAAAAAAATGGCCGATCAAAAAAAATTAAAAAAATAGCGGACTGCAGTGCTTGGCGACCCCCGTGAAATGGTCGTTCAACCCCAAATGGGGTCGCGACCCACAGGTTGAGAATCGCTGGTCTAGAAACAGCAAGGAGCCAGCCCCTGCCGTGTAGGCCCCGCCCCCTAGGTGCATGCTGGGGAGGTGTCTCCCTTTATGAGGAATGAAGAAATGGACCAGGCCTTGGCGCTTGCCCCGGTCCCCCCACCCCCTTCTGCCAGAGACCCTCAGATCTGTCCCACTCCTGCCCAGGCCCCCACTGGCACCCTTGACACAAACGATGTAGAGCTGGCCACGCCCACCCAGTAGGCCACACCCACTCCATCCACGGCCACCCAGTAGGCCGCACACACCCCGGCCACACCCACCCGGCCCCCCAAGGGCAACCGCAATGCTGATGCGGCCCCCCAATAAAATTGAGTTTGACACTCCTGAGTTAGGGTAACGAAACGTCCGCAAGAAAACCACCCAGCTCAGAGAGCACCAAGGACCCCTCGACTCACTTAACGACCACAGTGACTTATGACCGTAATTCTAGGCTTCATTACAATGGTAGGTTCTAGAACAGGGGTAGGCCACCTTGGCTCTTTTATGACTGGTGGACTTCAACTCCCAGAATTCCTGAGCCAGCCATGCTGAGGGGAAAGGGAGAGGTTTCCAAGCTGAGCCAGGCTGGCTGAGGAATTCTGGGAGTTGAAGTCCACGAGTCATGAAGGGGCCAAAGTTTCCCCCATGCTGGCTCAGGAATTCTGGGAGTTGAAGTCCACCAGTCATGAAGGGGCCAAAGTTTCCCCCATGCTGGCTCAGGAATTCTGGGAGTTGAAGTCCACCAGTCATGAAAGGGCCAAAGTTTCCCCCATGCTGGCTCAGGAATTCTGGGAGTTGAAGTCCACCAGTCATGAAGGGGCCAAAGTTTCCCTCATGCTGGCTCAGGAATTCTGGGAGCTGAAGTCCACCAGTCATGAAGGGGCCAAAGTTTCCCCCATGCTGGCTCAGGAATTCTGGGAGTTGAAGTCCACCAGTCATGAAGGGGCCAAAGTTTCCCCCATGCTGGCTCAGGAATTCTGGGAGTTGAAGTCCACCAGTCATGAAGGGGCCAAAGTTTCCCTCATGCTGGCTCAGGAATTCTGGGAGTTGAAGTCCACGAGTCATGAAAGGGCCAAAGTTTCCCCCATGCTGACTCAGGAATTCTGGGAGTTGAAGTCCACGAGTCATGAAGGGGCCAAAGTTTCCCCCATGCTGACTCAGGAATTCTGGGAGTTGAAGTCCACGAGTCATGAAGGGGCCAAAGTTTCCCTCATGCTGGCTCAGGAATTCTGGGTGTTGAAGTCCACGAGTCATGAAGGGGCCAAAGTTTCCCTCATGCTGGCTCAGGAATTCTGGGAGTTGAAGTCCACGAGTCATGAAAGGGCCAAAGTTTCCCCCATGCTGACTCAGGAATTCTGGGAGTTGAAGTCCACGAGTCATGAAGGGGCCAAAGTTTCCCTCATGCTGGCTCAGGAATTCTGGGAGCTGAAGTCCACGAGTCATGAAGGGGCCAAAGTTTCCCTCATGCTGGCTCAGGAATTCTGGGTGTTGAAGTCCACGAGTCATGAAGGGGCCAAAGTTTCCCTCATGCTGGCTCAGGAATTCTGGGAGTTGAAGTCCACGAGTCATAAAAGAGCCAAGGTTGCCTACCCCTGGCCTAGAATATGGACATTTCACAATTATGTGAAATGAGACTCATCTCCATGTTCTCCTTTGCTTTGGTCCACCAGAGGCATCCTGGGTTAAAAGAGGACCCATAATGTTGACATGAATAATTAGCCCAGGAGTTTAGGACTAATCTCCCCATTAATGCCAAGAGTAAGGTCCGATGGACGTCTTTCTCCCTTGTCCTCTTGAACGGGGCAGGCGGCCATGATGGCGGAGGAGCTGAAGAAGGAGCAGGACACCAGCGCCCACCTGGAGAGGATGAAGAAGAACATGGAGCAGACCATCAAGGACCTCCAGATGCGCCTGGACGAGGCAGAGCAGCTGGCCCTCAAGGGCGGCAAGAAGCAGCTTCAGAAACTGGAGGCCCGAGTGCGGGAGCTGGAGAACGAGCTGGAAGGGGAGCAGAAACGCAACGTGGAGAACGTCAAGGGCATGCGCAAGTGCGAGAGACGCATCAAGGAGCTCACCTACCAGGTGAGGAGCTCAGAAAGCACCAATGACCCTTGAGTTCACCTCTTCCATTTCCTCCCCCTCCCCTCCTCCTCTTCCTTCTCCTCTACTCCACAAACCCCTCTTCCTTCTAGCCCTGATGATGTTACCTAGTCAGGTCATGACACGTCTGCAAGAAAACCGCCAAGTTCACCAAGGTTCCCTAGAGTCCTCTTCCTTCTCCTCCTCCTCTCCTCCTTCTCTTCTTCCCCCTGCTCTCCTCCTCCTCCTCAAACCCTCCTGCTCCACCACCACCACCACCACCTTTTGCTCTTCCTCCTCCTTCTCCTCGGCCTCGTCCTCCTCCTCCTCTCCATAAACCCCACTCCCTTCTAGCACTGATGATGTTCCCTAGTTGGGTCATGAAACGTCTACACAAAAACCACCCAGCTCAGTGAGCACCAAGGACACTACAGCCACCTCTCCTCCTCCTCCTCCTCCTCCTCCTCCTCCTCCTCTTCCTCCTCCTCCTCCTCCTCCTGTCTCCACAATCCCCCCCTCCTTTCTAGCACTGATGATGTTCCCTAGCTGGGTCATGAAACGTCTACACAAAAACCACCCAGCTCAGTGAGCACCAAGGACACTACAGCCACCTCTCCTCCTCCTCCTCCTCCTCCTCCTCCTCCTCCTCTTCCTCCTCCTCTTCCTCCTCCTCCTCCTCCTGTCTCCACAATCCCCCCCCCTTTCTAGCACTGATGATGTTCCCTAGCTGGGTCATGAAACGTCTGCAAGAAAACCGCCCAGCTCAGAAAGCATCTCAAGGACCCCACAAATCCAGGGTGTTTTTTTTTCTCTTTTTTCGTAAACCAGTTTCAGCTAGATCATTTTGATGGCCCTATGAAAGTACCCCGTGGATGACACCATTCAGACATCCAGCGAAAACCATGATCTCAGAGAGATGTGCGTGGTTAATGATGGTCCTGACCTCCATCCATCCATCCATCCATCCATCCATCCATCATCCTTTCTCCTTTTTTTTTTCTTTGATTGGCAGACCGAAGAGGACAAGAAGAATTTGCTGAGACTCCAAGACCTGGTGGACAAGTTGCAGATGAAGGTGAAAGCTTATAAAAGACAAGCCGAAGAAGCGGTGAGTTCCTAAGCGTGGGTCCCTTCCAGCCAGCCCTCAACCGACAGCGATTCGTGTAGTGACCGTTCAAGTCGCCGGAAAAAGCGACTGAGGGCCAACCTTTCACACAGCCGTTGCAGCATCCCCATGGTCCCTTCATCCCAAATTTGGACGCTTGGAAACTGGCATGTACTTATGACGGTTGCAGCGTCCCGCGATCCCCTTTGGGCGACCTTTTGCCGAGCAAAGTCCGTGGGGGGACTCCAGATTCACTTAGCAGCCGTGTGACTAACTTCACAAGTGAACAACGTGGGCGAGAGGGGTCGTAAAATGGGACAGAGCTGGCTTAACCACGGCCTCGCTTAACAACATAAATTTTGGGCTCCGTCGTGGTCATAAGACCGAGGATTGCCTGTATTCTGCTGGTGCTGAAGGCTTTCTCACTTTAGTCAAACTGCTCAGCCTAATGCTAAGATTTTGGTCCACCTTAAAGTTTTTGCCAGACTTTTAAACAGCTTGGCAAGATCGCTTAAGCCCTGGATGACCTTAGGCTGAAACCACGGAGGATAATAATAATAATAATAATAATAATAATAGTAATAGTAATAGTAATAGTAATAGTAATAGTAATAGTAATAGTAATAGTAATAGTAATAGTAATAGTAATAGTAATAATAGTAATAATAGTAATAATAGTAATAATAGTAATAATAGTAATAATAATAATAAAGTTGGAAGGGACCTTGGAGGTCATCTAGTCCAGGGCTTTTCAACCTTTTCACCCATTGTACCACTTTTAGGATATGACAATATCCGAGTACCACCCGTCGCCTAGCAAGGTGTCCAAAACTTGGTGACCAAAAAAAAAAAGGAACAAAGTGATGAAGTACAAGTAGTCCTCAACTTACAACAGTTCGCTTAGTGACTGTTTGAGGTTACAATGGCACTGAAAAAAGTGCCCCCGCCAAGACACAGCCGAGCAAGACACCTGCCTGCCCACCCGGCCGCGTTCTTCCTCCTGTCCGAGGTTTTCATTGTTGTGAGCATTTCTGTTGAGGATTGGCAGCGGGGGTGGGGTGGGGGGGTGTTTGGTTTTTATTCCCCCCCCGTCTGCTGGGTGGTTGCAGCAGGTTTTGGTCCCTTCACATCACCCTGGGACACTGTGACCGTCATAAATATGAATCAGTGGCCAAGCATCTGAATGTAAATCACAAGACCCTGGAGATGCTGCAATATTCCAGCTGATGGGCGCTTCTTCTGGGCTCAGCAGAAGCGCCAGGATCAGCGCCGAGCTCCAGCTGGAGCCTGGCGCTGATCCTGGTGCTTCCGCTGAACTCTGACAGCCCTGCGGCTCCAGCCGTCTCTCGCTCAGGCTTGTGCGGTGCTGCCTTTTCTAGGATGGTCGCGTACCACTTGCCAGGTGCCAGTGTACCACAGGTGGTACCTGTACCACGGGTTGAAAAGCCCCGTTCTAGTCCAACCCCCTGCTTAGCCAGGAAACCCTAGACCATTTCAGACAAATGGCTGTCCAGTCTCTTCTTCAAAACCTCCAGTGTTGGAGCATTCACTGCTTCTGGAGGCAGGCGGTTCCACTGGTTAATTGTTCTAACTATGGAAACAGAGTAAATGAGAAAAGAATGGTTGCTTTTACAGCTAGTCCTCAACTTACAACCGTTTATTCAGTGGCCGTTCAAAGTTACAGCGGGACTGAGAAAAGTCACTTCGGACCGTTCTTCCACACTTACGACCGTTGCAGCCTCTCCCATGATCACGTGACCAGAGTTCAGATGCTTGGCAACTGGCATGTACTTAACGACGGTTGCCGTGTCCCGGGGTTACGTGATCCCCTTTTGCGACCTTCTGACAACAAAGTCAGCGGGGAAAGCCAGATTCACGTAACGACCGGGTGACTAAGTTAATAACTGCGGTGATTCACTTAACAACCGTGGGAAGAAAGGGGGTCAAAGGGGGGGTGTCAAAATTCACTTCACAGGAAGACTTCCGGTTCCGGTCATGAGGTCCGGAGCCCTTCTAGGAAAGCTCCGGACCGTGGCTTAAAACTTTTATAAAAAAATTAAAAGTACTGAGAGCAGAGAGCGCCAGAAAGATAGGCGCATCTGAAGAGGACCCTCGGGGCACTCCAGAGAAGTATAAATCGCCGCCGAGGGTCCCCCACGGACAACCAGCTGAGCGGAGGAAGCCGGCGGCAGCCGGCCGGCCGGCCGGAGGGCTGGAAGAGGGCGGGAGGCCCCAAAATCCGAATTTGCAGGGGAGAGCGAGCGCAGACAGACGGAAGCTGCCGGGAGAGCCCACCGACCGAAGACGGCCCCCAGACGAGTCCCAGGGGGCGAGGAAGAACGCGAGAGCGGAGGTGAGAGCCGGCAGCAGGAATCGGAAGAGGAGAGGGCCGGGGGCAGCCGGACAAAAGGAGGAGGCCCCAAGCGGCGGAGAACGGGTGAGAGAAGCGAGGGAGACATAGGCAGGAGGGGCGAAGGCAACTGGGGGGGTCTCCCAACCTGGAAAGGGCCCCCAGAAGAGCAGAAGAGGGTGGAATAGCCGAGAGGGCAGCGGAGCGGCCTGAAGCGGCGGAAAAGGACGGAGGCAATCAACGGAGCTGATTGCAGGCAAGCCAGAACAATAGAGGGGAGGAGAGAAGAACCAAGTGGGAAGAAGCAAGAAAGCAGACAGTGGGAGAGGACACAGGAAAAGGGTACCCTGGGCGGCAGAGGGACGGGGGAGAGATACTCCACAAGCTGTGCCCCAGACCCCCCAGAACGGGAGCCCCAGGGACACTGAAGAGAGCAGAACCCACCAGGGAGGAAGGTGGGCGTCAGAGGAAAACTAAAAGGCATCCAGGGCGGCTGTGGAGGGAAGGCAGAAGGGGCCTGGAATCACAGACAGGCAGAGGCACTGAATAGACTCCTTGAACACAGACAGACCTCCCTGCCTACAGGCCCCTTGACCTGCACTGCCTGAACCCTGAAGCCCCCCCCTCCCACTGAAAGGACAGATTACTGAACCAACACCAGATCGCAGTCTAGTGCCTACCCTGGCCCAAGCTGGAAACCAAAACCAAAACAGTGCCTGGACAAAGGGAGGACAAGCTCAAGATGGCCTCCAAACAGACCACACTGACACAAACGAAGGGAGTTGTATCCTCCCCAGCCCAGCGTACTAAGCCACCAGGAACTACTCTACCCAACCCCACACCCTCCCATCCAAATACAGGCATCCAGAACCATATACCTTCACAGGCCAGCCCAACAGCACACACGATACAAAAGGCAATAGAAATGCTGGTTGAAAGGTTGGATGGAATGGATAAAAGGTTGGTGGAAAGGGACACAAAGATGGAGAGGAGGTGTATAGAGGCAGAACGAAGGATGGAAAAAAGATACAACGATACAAAACAAATGCTGCAAGAACAAGGTAGAGAGATGGAGAGGAGGTGCATAGAGGCAGAACAAAAGATGGAGAAAAGATACAACGATATAAAACAAATGCTGCAAGATCAAGGTAGAGGGCTAGAGAGAAAATGGGAGGAGCAACGCAAGGCGATGGCTGCAGATTTGGAGCAAATGAAAGAGGCAATGCAAACACACTACAAGGAAGTAGGGGAGGAAATGGAGAGAAACTTTCAGGAAATCAGGGAAAAGGTGGACGAGCGGATGGAAAAAGTGGAGAATCAAGTAGAAGGCCAGAGAACAGAGATAGCAGAGATGAGAGGGGTGCACCAAGACCAAGCCACCACGATACAGTACTGGCAGCTGGCGACCACAATCAGGTTCAGGGGCCTGAAAGAGACATCAGACGAAACCCAAGGAAGCCTGGCCGGAACCTTTATAGAGGCCCTGGCAGCATTTCTGGGACTACCAGCCTCAGCTATCGAATGGCAAATTGACGGAATCAACAGAGTGGGCGCACGGACGACAACAAACAGACACCAACCAAGGGACGTGGTCATCCGCTTTGTGACGCAGGGATTCCGGAATCGCATCTCAGCCACGTCTTACCACAAGAGTTTATACATAAAGGGGCAAGAAGTGAAAGTACTGAAAGAGATCCCCCAGACGATGCTGCGAGACAGAAAGGAATATAAGTTCCTGGTCGACGAACTGAGATCACGTGCCTTGCGATTCAGATGGGAAACCCCCACGGGGATGACATTCTACTATAAAAATAAAAGACATCAACTGAACTCGGTTCAACAAGCCAGAGAATTCCTGGAAAAGGAACTGATGCCGGAGGGATCCCAATACGCCACGAGAGAAAACGCAGAAAATCCACCAGACCGACAGACTGCTGCAAGAACACGAGAAAGGAAAGGACCAACTAGAGACACGACAACACAGAGAACAGGAAGCAACAACAACAACAAGGGAACAAGTCAGATTGCAGAGGGCAGGATAACAAGATCCACCACCAAACGCACAGATCAACACGACGCGATCCCGATATGCAACTCGATCACAAACTCGGATACCATGGGAGCGAGACCAAAGACTATCACAGGAGATAGAATGAAAGCGGTCTCGGAAGAGTATCCTGAAACCGATATTGATGACTAAATACTTGACGTGGAACGTTAACGGACTAAACTCTCCACAGAAAAGGAGGAAAATATTTCATTATCTATTTCATGGAGGAAACGACATAATTTGCTTACAAGAAACACACATCAGGGCAGCAGACCAGAAATATCTGACCAGCTACAAACTAGGTGCGCAATTTGTGGCAGCGGCGCCAAGAAAAAAGAACGGGATTGTTATATACGTAAAGAAACATATAATGGCGAAGCTAATAGAATCCGACCCCCAGGGTAGATACCTGGCAATTGAAATAACACAGGAAGACAAGAAGATTCTAGTAATGGGCGTATATGCACCAAATCAGCAGCAAGGCAAATTCTACAAAAAGCTACACAAGAAAATAACACAACTTAACTACAGATCTTACATCATCATGGGCGACTGGAACGGGGTCATAGAGACCGCTCTAGACAAAAAAAGAACTGCACCGAACCCACAAAAACACCCCAAGTTGCCTAAATCCTTCTTTGACATGAAGGAGGAACTCGAACTGACAGATGTATGGAGGAAAAGACATGGCAGAGAACAAGAATTCACCTTCTTCTCTGGCAGACATCAATCCTTCTCCAGAATTGACTTTATATTAACTTCTAGCGACTTGCTAACTCGTCTAAATGCAGTGGAAATCCTACCCAAAGCTCTGACGGACCACAACCCTGTGAGGATGGAGCTAAGACACGGCCAGACACAGAGGAGGTCCGGGAGAATCAATGAAAACCTGTTTAGACATGGAGACAAGGTGGCGGAATGCAAAAAAGCTATGAAGGAATACTTCAGCACACATATGAACAATGAAACACCGATAGAACAGATCTGGGACGGCAGCAAGGTGTACATGCGAGGGATCCTCATATCCATGAATAGCTGGCACCGGCGCCAACAAGAACAAAAAAGAAAAGAGTTAGAAAATGAGATAAGCAAAATGGAGCGGCTACTGATAAAAAGACCAGAAGACAAAGTCGCCAAAGAAGGACTCAAGATCTTAAGAAAGCAATTTGACATGTTGATGGCGGACCAAGTTGCAAGGAATATACAATATGCAAAACATAAGACATTCTGCAAGGCCAACAAACCGGGCCGCTGGCTAGCCTACACTATAAGAAAGAAACAGAAATCCCGCATAATTGAAAAGATAGAATACAAAGGCAAGCTAGAATTCCGACAAAAAACCATCAAGACAGCCTTCACAGAGTTCTACTCGAAACTATATGCCGAGGATAAGATACAAGACAAAGAGATAGAGGAATTCCTACAAAACGAAAAGATACAGGCGATTACCGACACACAAAGAGAAGCTCTGAATGCCCCAATCACAAAGGAGGAAATACACTCAGTGATCACACAACTGAAAGCAGGAAAATCGCCTGGGACGGATGGGATGACAGCGATCTACTACAAGCACCTACAGGAGGAGATGCTAGAACCCCTCAGAAAGCTATTTGCCAGCATTCAAGAAGGAGGCCAGGTCCCACCATCCTGGAAAACAGCCTACATCTCATTAATCCCAAAGGAGGGGAAAGACGACACACAGCCCGCAAACTACAGGCCCATCTCACTACTAAACACAGACTATAAAATCTTCACAAAAATTTTGGCCAATAGACTAATGACTGTTCTACAAAAAACAATACACCCGGACCAAAGGGGATTTATACAAGGACGCCAGATGAAAACCAACGTGAGGCAGCTGTTGAACATAATAGAGTACCTGCAAAGGCACAACCAGATACCCGCCGCTCTAATGTTTGTGGATGCAGAAAAAGCCTTCGACAGACTGAACTGGCCGTTCCTGACGAACTTGATCCTGAAGATGAAAATGGGAGCACAGTTCTTCAACTCCATAACGGCAATTTACCAGAAACAAACAGGCCAGATCATTGTCAATGGAGACTTAACAGACTCATTTAATATAGAGAGAGGCACGAGACAGGGCTGCCCGCTGTCCCCCCTGTTATTTGTCCTAACACTGGAAATTTTACTGAACAGAATAAGAGCGGCAGAGGATGTACAGGGCATACAGATTAAACAACAAGAATACAAACTATGTGCCTTTGCGGATGACCTGCTGGTGACAATGTCGCAACCAGCACAGTCAGCAAGGAAATTGATGGAGATAATGGAGGACTATGGTAGGGTGTCAGGCTTCAAAGTAAATATATCAAAAACAAAGATGCTAGCCAAAAACCTAGACAACAAAGCAAGACGGAACCTGGAAAGAATAACGGGTTGTGAAATCGTCAAGAAAGTCAAATACTTAGGAGTGGAGATAGAATCTACAAACGCGAAATTATACAAGAATAACTACGAGGTCCTGTGGAATAAGATACAAGCAGACCTGGAAAGGTGGAAATCGTTACGTCTGTCCCTGCTCGGCAGGATAGCGACAGTAAAGATGAATGTACTACCCAGATGTCTATTTCTCTTTCAAATGCTACCCATACTCAAGAAGGATGCGGACTTAGACAATTGGCAGAAAGGCATCAACAGATTTATTTGGGACGACAAGAGACCGAGGGTGAAACTAAAAATCATCCAAGACGCAAGGGAGAGAGGGGGACTCAAAATGCCTAATCTAAAGCTATATTACTATGCAGCAACGTTGGTGGCGGTTAGTGACTGGATCAACATGACAAATGATAGAGTTCTGAATGTTGAGGGGCATGGTCTACGATTCGGCTGGCACGCATACCTAGTATACGACAAAAAGGCAGATAGGAACTTCAAGGAGAACCCACTACGAATCCCACTGCTATGGGTCTGGAAGAAATATAAGCACCTCCTACACGACAAGATTCCCATCTGGACGATCCCTGGACACGCAACAGGGGATATGAACACATCCCAAGGGCAAGGAGTGGTGCCCTACAGTGAACTTGTACTGGGAGAAGAAAACAGGTTCCTCTTGAAACCCCAAGCAATGCTAGCAAACAGAGGAATAGGAAGTAACTGGCTATCATATATACAACTACAGTCAAGGTGGCGTGAAGACAGGAAGAAGGGCTTCTCCCAGAACGACGAGAACCTAATTAAACAGATCAGAGAACAGGGGATTAGGCACATCAAACGAGTGTACAGCACTCTGATAGAAATGGACTCTGAAACCGAGCTAGTCAAGAACTGTATGATAAAGTGGGCGCAAGACTTCGGACACCCTATCGCCATAGACACGTGGGAGAAAATCTGGGTGAGGAATGTAGAATTCACGAAATCGCAACACTTAAGGGAAAACTTCTACAAGATGTTCTATAGATGGCATCTGGACCCGAAAAAAATATCACTCATCTACCCGGGCACCCAGCCCAAATGCTGGAGGTGCGGAGATGGGGAGGCTACTTACTTTCACATATGGTGGGCATGCAGAAAAATCAAAGCATTCTGGAGGAAGATATGGTGGACACTCCAAACTATTTTCAAAAAGCGTATAGAATTTCTACCTCAGGCTTTTTTGTTAGGGATCACAGAGGATATCACTACCTCAGAGTCAACTTTATTTTTGAACTTAATTACAGCAGCAAGATTATTGGTGGGACAGTACTGGAAGAATCCAGAAATACCGCCTATTGAAGAATGGACTGTGAAAGTAACAAATCTGGCGGAAATGGCAAAAATATCGGCATATTTGAAAAATCGCTCCAATGAACAATTTATGATGGACTGGAAACATTGGATAGACTATATCCAAGAGAGACACCAATCAAACAGAATGCAGCTGGCGTTCAGCTAGGGCTCGACGGGAGGAGGGAAGAAGGGTTAACAAATCAAAGGTTTACAAAAACTAACACCCAATGTTGAATGTATATGTTCTATAACTAATACCTCTTAACATAACCTTATGACTAATGATGTTTGCTTTAATATGGCTAAAATAGACTGAATTTCTACCTCAGGATATGAAACTCTCACCCCAGGACCTCTGGTTAGGGACTATAAAAGATTGCACTAGTAATGGGATGAAATCGAGTCAGAAGCGCAAACATACAATAGGCGATAGACTAGAAACAGTAGATAGACCATATATAAGAGAAACACCAATCCAACAAAATGTATTCGGATTATACTTGAAGATGCAAGGGAGGAGGGTAGAACGTTTACTAAAACAGATGTTTACAAAGATTAATACCTAATGTTGTATGCTATGTTCTAGGAGGGTTGTTTAGCAATAAGATCTTATGTTTCATGTTGACCACATTAATTTCGAAACAGATAGAAGAAACGCCAATCAAATAAAATGTAACAGGAGTATAGTTGAGACTAGACGCGAGGGGTGGGGGGGGGGAAAAAGGCTTACTAATTCAGACTTTTTCAAAGACGAATACTTAGTATTGTATACCAGGTATCATGTTGATTGCTGCATAATATGTTTTTATGTCCAATGCTGATTGTTTTAATAAAAGAATTTAAAAAAAAAAAAAAAAAAAAAAAAGAAGGAAGAAGGGCCTGATGCCGGGAAAGATGGAGGGCAAGAGAAGAAGGGGACGACGGAGAATGAGGTGGCTGGAGGGGGTCACTGACGCAGTAGGCATGAGCTTAAATGGACTCCAGAAGATGGTAGAGGACAGGAAGGCCTGGAGGAATATTGTCCATGGGGTCGCGATGGGTCGGACACAACTTTGCAACTAACAACAAGATAAAAATGTTAGTTTAAGTCTAGCTCGGGGCCATTGGCCTATAGCTGTCCTTTTGGAATCTGATATGTCACTGGACCTCATTGCAATGGGTTATTAATGTAAGGGATGTTATGTTATTATGCTTGCGATGTTCCAAATTCTTAGCAAAATAAACCTCCGAATCTTAAAGTAAAAAAAAAAAAAAAAAAAAAAAAAAAAAAAAAATTCACTTCACAAATGTCTCACTTAACAAACCGAATTTTTTTCGGCCTCGGTTGTGATCCTAAGTCAAAAAGCCTGCCTGTGTCATAGCGGCACCGCATTTGCGGAATGTATTCTCCGAAGTTGGAAAAAAAGCCGTGTTCGTTTCTGGAAAGGAGTCCGGTAGCTTCTTTGCAGACTTAACTAATTTTATTTTAAAATGGTTAAAAATAAATAAATTAATTAAGAAATGCCTCCTCTTAACGACGAAAGAAAGGCCGTAAGATCAATTCTGGGGATGCCACAAGCCACTTTACAACCGTGGTGAGTTGCAACTGGGATACGACGCAAACGCCGTTGCGGTCGTAGCCAAAATGATCAGGGGCCTAGAAGCCAAAACATACAAAGAGCGATTTTGCAGGAACTGGAGATACTTAATCTAGTGAAAAGAAGGACTTAGGGCAGCGGTTCTCAACCTGTGAATCGCGACCCCATTTGGGGTCGAACGACCATTTCACAGGGGTCGCCAAACACCACAGTCCACCATTTATTTATTTTTTTGGTCGGCCATTTTTTTTTGTCGGCCATTTGTTTTTCCCCCTTTGCGATGCGGGCCGTCGCACCGCGCATGCGCGATGCGGGCCCGCCATTTTTGGAGGGGGTCGGCCATTTTTTTTTTTTTTTGGTCGGCCATTTTTTTTTCCCTTTGCGATGCGGGCCGTCGCACCGCGCATGCGCGATGCGGACCGCCATGCATGCGCAATGCGCCCCGCCATGCATGCGCAATGCGCCCCATCGCGTCACACATACGCAATGCGCCCATCGCGCCGCACATGCGCGACGCGGGCCAGGGGCGAGCCCCGGAAAAGGTTGAGAACCGCTGACTTAGGGGGTGACACGATAGCAGCCTTCCGATCTCTCAGGGGCTGCCCCAAAGAAGAGGGAGTCAAGCTGTTCTCCAAAGCCCCTGAAGGCAGGACAAGAAGCAACGGGTGGAAACTAATCAGGGAGAGAAGCAACCTAGAACTATGGAGAAACTTCCTGACAGTTAGAACAATTAACCAGTGGAACAACCTGCCTCCAGGAGCTGTGAAGGCTCCAACACTGGAAGTTTTTAAGAAGAGACTGGACAGCCACTTGTCTGAAATGGTAGAGGGTCTCCTGCAAGAGCAGTGGGTTGGAGTAGATGACCTCTAAGGTTCCTTCCAACTCTGTTACTATTACCTGGCACCTGCTGCGTTGTCTCTTCTCGGCGGTGTGTTCGGTGGGCCAGTCATATGGAGATCCTTCAGCTGATCCTTCACAGGACTTTGATTTCCAGATCCTTCCCCATCTGGATCTTCCTCCTCGGACCTTGATCTCCTGTCCCCTTCTGGAGTGTCGTGTCCACAACTGGACAGTGGACTCCAGACGAAGAGACGGAGAGTAGCAAGAACAACGTCCCTAAATCCTTTCCTACTTCCCCCTCCCTCCCGCCAGGAGGAACAGGCCAACACCAACCTCGCCAAATTCCGGAAGGTTCAGCACGAGTTGGACGAGGCCGAGGAGCGGGCGGACATCGCTGAGTCCCAGGTCAACAAGCTGAAGGCTAAAAGTCGTGACGTGGGTGGAAAGGTGAGCCCTTATTTTGGGGCGGGGGGGGCGGGCTAAGAGGAGGAAGGACAGAATTAGCAAACGGTTGAAAAAACACCAGCCTCTTTCTCTTTTTATGTTTTTGACTTACTCACCGCTTGCTCCTATCAGGTAGATAGAGATGGGGGAGAGGAGAGATAGAGGGAAAAAAATAGAGAGATAGATGGAATGGACAAATGGATGGTAGATAGGACAGACAGACAGATAGAGATGATAGTAGATAGATGATAGATATAGATATTTATAGAGAAAGACAGAAACAGAGAGAGACAGAGACGGGGATAGATAGAGATAGATAGATAGATAGATAGATAGATAGATAGATAGATAGATAGATAGATAGATAGATAGATAGATAGATAGATAGATAGATAGATAGATAGATAGATAGATAGATAGATAGATAGATAGATAGATAGATAAATAGATAGATAGATGGATGGATGGATGGATGGATGGATGGATGGATGGATGGATGGATGGAGGGATGGAGGGAGGGAGGGAGGGAGGGAGGGAGGGAGGGAGGGAGAGAAAGAGAGAGAGAGAGAGAGAGAGAGAGAGAGAGAGAGAGAGAGAGAGAGAGAGAGAGAGAGAGAGAGAGAGAGAGAGAGAGAGAGAGAGAGAGCTTTTAGCTTTTTTGTGATAAAAATTTCCTGGTTTGGTCTACATCGTGGGACAGAGTTACCCATGGAAATATTGACTATGGAATTGACACTAGGCAATATACCCCTCTCACCCAAATCAAATTTTCTTTAACATATTGGAAGTGAATAAGAAGAGAAGAGAACAGAACAGAAGACAGAATGGAAAGGATAAAACAAATAATAGAACAGAACAGAATAGAGCAGAGTAGAACAAAGAATAGAATGGAATAGGCCATAGAACAAAGAATCAAATCAAACAGAATAGAATAGAAAAAAGATTAGATGAAGAGAAGAGCCTAGAACAAATAGAATAGAATAGAATAGAATAAGAAATAGAATGGAATATAGAACAGAATAGAATAGAATAAGAAATAGAGTGGAATATAGAATAGAGTAGAGTAGAGTAGAGTAGAGTAGGGTAGGGTATAGTAGAATAGAATGGAATGGAATGGAATGGAATAATAAAATATAGAATGGAATAATAAAATATAGAATAGAATAATAAAATATAGAATGGAATAGAATGGAATAATAAAATATAGAATGGAATAATAAAATATAGAATAGAATGGAATGGAATAATAAAATATAGAATAGAATAATATAGAATAGGATAGGATAGGATAGAATAGAATAGAATGGAATGGAATGGAATGGAATAATAAAATATAGAATGGAATAATAAAATATAGAATAGAATGGAATAATAAAATATAGAATAGAATAATATAGAATAGGATAGGATAGAATAGAATAGAATAGAATGGAATGGAATAAAAATATAGAATGGAATAATAAAATATAGAATAGAATAGAATGGAATAATAAAATATAGAATAGAATAATTAAATATAGAATAGAACAGAACAGAACAGAATAAAATAGAACAGAACAGAACAGAATAGAATAGAATAGAATAGAATAGAATAGAATAGAATAGAATAGAATAGAATAGAATAGAATAGAATAGAATAGAATAGAATAGAATAGAATAGAATAGAATAGTTCTTTCTTGGCCAAATGTGATTAGACGCAGAAGGATTTTGTCTCCAGCGCAGAAGCTCTCAAGTGTACGTGCAAAACAACAAAGTAATATTAATCATAATAACGAAGGTCCTTCACCGCTCCTAGGGGGATCCCACAACAGAGAAAAATATGTGTATATTTCATAGCAGCAAAGAATTGTGATTGATTTCTGCTTTTCCGTTTTTTGTTTTTTTTTTCACGCTTCCCCTTTCTGCTTCTCTCTTCCAGATACTTCACGATGAAGAGTGAGGAAGTCTGGAAAACTCATTTTAGCCAAAACCATTTAACGACCCTTTGCCTGGAGAGGCCCTAACACGAATGTAGTGCAGTGAAATAAACCCGAATAGCAACAAAAAATCTCGTTTCCCACACATTTCTATTGCTCAAACCAACATCAAACAAATTTTCCCTGTTAAAATAAAATAATGTCGGTATCATGTTCGCGGGGAAAACAATTTCCAAAATTCATATTTAGGTCATGCATGTTATTACACCTTTCCTAAACAAGTGTGCCTTTGAGCTATGTTATCAGGTACAATATGAGTGCTGGAAGGGAATATTTTCCTAATATCTTATTGGTGACTTAAAAATTAAAAATGTGCAAGGATCTGAAGTTGCAAGGATCAATGGTGCCCCCTGGTGTTCGGAAGTGGCATTTGCAGGCGAAATTAGATTCGACAAACAAAAATGTATTCCCTGTAGGATAGCGCCCTCATGTGGTGACGTTGAATATTACAGTCCATTTTTTTTTAATATAAAATTCTTTTATTAAAACAATCAACATTGAACATAAAAAAAACATATTGTGCAGCAATCATCATGGCACCTGATATACAATACTAGGTATTTGTCACTGAAAACGTCTGAATTAGTAAGCCTTTTTCCCACCCCTCGCGTCTAGCCTCAACTATACTCCTGTTACACTTTGTTTGATTGGTGTTTCTCTTATCTGGTTCCATATTAATGTGGTCAACATTAAACCAAAGATCCTATTGCTAAACAATCATCCTAGAACATAGCATACAACATTAGGTATTAATCTTTGTAAACATCTGTTTTAGTAAACGTTCTTCCCTCCTCCCTTCCCTCTTCAAGTATACTCCGAGTACCTTTTGTTTGTTTGGTGTTTCTCTTATATATGGTCTATCTGCTGTATCTAGTTTATTGCATATTGTTCGTTTGCGCTTCTGAATTGACTTCATCCCATTACTAGTGCAAACTTTTATAGTCCCTAACCGGAGATCCTGAGTATAAATGGGGAAAGAAGGAATTGGACCGGAATGAATTTATTTATTTATTTGTTTGCTTGTTTATTTATTTATTTGACATATGCCGCCCTTCTCCCCAGACTCAAGGCGGCTCACAGCAGAAATACAAGTACAAATATATATATATATATTTAGTATCAAAAGTGGAGTTATTCTCTTCCAATCAGGCAGAAGGGGATAGGCATCATTTAACAGTGAAAACAAGCTGCCATCTAATTTATAATTATCAATTTAGATGAGAAATTCACAGTGGATCCGGCTGCTGAAGTTCTTTTCTGAGGCTCAGTTGTCAGATTAGGTTTTGCCCCATTTTACGACCTTTGCCACCGTTGTTAAGTGAATCACTGCAGTTGATAAGTTAGTCACTTACGATTATGTGAATCTGGCTTCCCCCCGCCCATTGACCTTGCTGGTCGGAAGGTCGCAGAAGGGGATCACGTGACCCCGGGACGCTGCCACCGTCATAAATACGAATCAGTGGCCAAGCATCTGAATGTGGATCACGGGGACGCTGCACTCCGAGTGTGAAAAACGGTCACAAGTCCCCTTTTTCACTGCCGTTATAACTTTGAGCGGTCACTAAACGAAACGTCATAAGCCGAGGACTCTCTGTTTTTTTTTTTTTTCTGCCTGGCCTCACCCTGTGCCTGGTTCTCTCTCCAGCTTTTCTCCAGCTGAGCAATTGTGTGACTTTGCAGAATTTTTTTTTCAAACTATCTTAAGGTTTTGTGAGACTTGTTGACGTGAGAAATTCGGAAAGTTAACGCAACCGATTTCGTCTCTTCGTCAGGAAAAATACCTCAGGACTCGTTTTGACGGATTCCACAGCTCGCCCACATTTGAAAGCCCATTTTTCACACATACAGACGCAAACAAACACACTCTATTCACACTCCTTCGGCAAGGCCCAGCCCTCACACCCACTGCTTCACACAGAGGCCATTAAACACTATATCACGCGCCTTTCGGTATGAATAATATATGGTGCATTCACATCCCTGTTCCGCTCTTGAATTTCTTAATATTAATGCAAAATATTATACAACCACAGCGACACACACACACACACACACACACCCCTCTGCTCAACTCTTCTGTTTTGTTCAGATTTGCACAAGGGTTAAGAGGCCCTTAAACCTTCAATCTGGGCATCCTTGCACACTGGGTTTTGAAAGGGTGGATACTTATAGTTCTGTACACAAGGAGACAGAGTTTCTCGACCTTAGCCACTTGAAGATGGGTGGACTTCAACTCCCAGAATTCCCCACAATTGGTGAATTCAACCAGCTGTGCTGGCTGGGGAATTCTGGGAGTTGAAGTCCACCCATCTTAAAGTTGTACGGTTGAGAACCACTGAAGTAGAGCAGAGAAATCAGGAGGAATGTCCTAAGGGTGTGAGCCATCAGCTAAGGCAAGGGTCTTCATCCTTGGCGACTTGTGAACTTCAACTCCCAGAATTTCCCAGCCAGCATAGCTGGCTGGGGAAATCTGGGAGCTGAAATCCACAAGTCTTAATTGGAGACTCCTGAGCTAGGGGAACAAGTAGACACATAGAGTGGTGAATTTTCTTTCACTGAAGTTCCTCAAACAGAAGCTAGATAGGCCTTGTTAGCGATGTTTCCGAGCATCCTACTCTGCAGGGGGTTGGATTGGATGACCTCTAAGACAAGCTTCCAGTTCTGGGATTCTAAGGTTCTGCTAAACAATCCGTGACTGATAGGGTCAGCATTTCTGAGAGATTTCCTCCCCTAAACGAAAGAAAACAGGCCAAAAACATTGGGGGGGGGGCAGCGACTCGTTTTCCTGCAGGCTTCCCCAGTGACTTTTTTTTGTGGGAGACTGGGAGGCGTGTTGGAAATCTCGTGAACACAGATGACTGCACCAGCATGATTTCCAACACGTCTCCCAGTTTCCCATGAAAACAGTCATTGGGGAAGACTGCAGGAAAATGAATCGCTACCACTGCACCAGCATGGCAGTGTAGCAGCCCCGAAGCGGTCACAACTTTGCCACAATTCAATACCACGAGAGTCCCAGGTCCCAGATTTTGAGTGCCTTCTTGAAGCAAGCTCTTTTGAGGCATGTCGATTCAAAAATTCTCCCCTACGGTGCACCGTTTCGCCCAGTTGAAGTTTACAAACAGACACAAGAGTTTTAGTAGTATATAGCTGTTTAATAGTAAATAGCTGTCCACTCTGTGTTCACCCCCTCGTGCGTCTACATCCAGTCTCTGGAAACACGAGGCTATTGTGTACACGCATCCGAAGCAATTTTAATTTTGTCTTCCCGGCAAGTTAAATCTGAAAATAATCTAAAATTACAGATCGGGATTCTCCAGGAAAGATGGAGTCAGCTCCGACAGCATACGCAGATACGGAAGCTGGAGACCTGAGGTGGGGATTTTTAGCCCTGAGGTCAGGGACACCTGGGCGAGCAAATTCACCTACGATCTGGATCTGTAAGTGAAAAGAGGAAAAGCCGTGGGAAATGAGGTCGGCGGGTTTTGAACCGGGAGCGACCTCAGGAGGATCAAAAAAAAAAGTCAAAATCCAAACTAGGCGTGTAAACAAGGGGAGGAGTGGCTTCCGGTGTAGGAGTGGGGCCAGCATTTGGTTATTTTGCACCCCTTCCTGGCATATATCCCTGGATAATTTGATAGAGCAGACTGTTTCTCTCCCTCAGCAACTTTAAGATGTATGGACTTCAACTCCCAGAATTCCCCAGCCAGCTGTGGGGAATTCTGGGAGTTGAAGTTCACCCATCTTAAAACTGCAGAAATCGAGTAAATAATGGTGGGGATGACAAGAGTATCCATTTTTATTGATAATTAAGCCTACTAAATATCAATCAAGTCATTTGCATAGTCTCCAAACACCTCCCTCTTTTTCTTTCCCGTCTCGGAGCCAGGATTAAATCATTGTTCCAGCTTTCAGGAAAAACCTGTCATCAGATTTCATTCCAACTTCGAGGATATCGAGGATCAGTTCCCCCGCATCTCTCTTGGCTTCTCACTGCTCACTTCTCAATGCAGCCCCCAGTCCAGGCATCGCCTGGTGGCCTCCCATCCAGGCACTCAATCTGGTTTTGGCTTTTTCCAAGCCCAGCTGTCCCATCCGCTCGGCCAGCCAGAGCGAAACGAGCACGAATTCTACAAATTAATTTGACCTGCTCACCTTCTTCCGATCCCATCTCCGCCTGGTAGGTTTTGTATGCGTCCAAGCAGAAAATCCCAATGAGAATAAGACTGAAAACCTGTCAAAACAACAGGGAAGCAAAGCCTGGAGGTTAGAAGAGCTTCTCCGAGTCGTAAAAAAACATTTCCCCCCCAAAATTAAGCCCAAATTTTAGCATTTCACTGGCATTTAATTTGCACTGTGTGGGAATTTTCTTAGATTTGCCCCTGGGGGGGGGAATTATAAGGGATTTGCAGCTTTGTACAAAAGTGGTTTAAAAAATCAAGATGGTGGCCATTTGACCAAGCTCTGCTCCTTCAGGTGTTGCATATAACAAATAAATATTTATAAATGTATTTATTAATTTTTTAGGCAGCCCAAATTTGCTTCAGAGTGGAATGAGTGACATATATACATTCTCAGCCCAGCCCAGCCCACCTCGCAGGACTGTTGTGGTGGGGAAAATAAAAGGAGGAAGGTGTGTTGGATATTGAGTTGCCTTGAGTTATTTAAAAAAATAATAAAGGTAGAATAGGAATAAAATATAAAATTAAATTAAAATAATAAAATAAAATAAAAACATCACGTTAATAAAGCTAACGAAAGTAATTGAAAGAAAGTAAATGAATAAGCTAAATAAACTAAACTAAAACAAAATTAAAATAAAATAATAAAATAATAAATAATAAAATAAAATAATAAAAACAACATAAACAAATAAAATAAAATAAAATAAAAACATAACATAAACTAATAAAATAAATTGAAATATAAAATAAAATAAAAATAAAATAAAATAAAATAATAAAAACAAGATAAACAAACTAATAAAATAAAATAATAAAATAAAAACAACATAAACAAATAAAATAAATTGAAATAAAATAATAAAATAAAAAGAAAAGAAAAGAAAATAATAAAAACAACATAAACAAACTAATAAAATAAAATAAGAAAATAAAAACAACATAAACAAACTAATAAAATAAAATAATAAAATAAAAACATAACATAAACAAACTAATAAAATAAATTGAAATAAAAAATAAAATTAAAATAAAATAAAAACAACATAAACAAACTAATAAAATAAAGTAAAATAATAAAATAAAAACATCACAAACTAATAAAATAAATTGAAATAAAAAATAAAATTAAAATAAAATAAAACAATAAAATAATAAAGTAAAATAAAAACAACATAAATTAATCAACTAAACTAAAATATAATAAAGTAAAAAATTAAATAATAAAATTAAATAAACTAAATAATAAAAGACATGTGTACAAAAGGGAAGGGGGCTTCGGTTCAACAGGTGCAGCCCCCAAATGGAAGTTTTCCACCCTCCCTCCCTGCGGGGCCAATCAGAGATTTGGAGTATTGTCTCCCAGAATTCCCCAGAGGCTGGCTGGCCGGCTGGCCGGCTGGGGAATTCTGGGAGTCAAACTTCCAACGCAAGGAGGCGATTGGGAGGAATGGCAATCACTCACAAAGGCCGACACGGCCGATCCCTCATGGTTGGTGGCAACGACGGCGAAGCCCACGACGATGAAGATGATGGCCCCACTGACGCACCGAAGGAAATCCTGCAGGCGGAAAAAGCCACCAAATCAGTCCCAAACTCCATTCCCAAGACCATCACAACCCTTAAAATGCTAGAAAAGGTGGGAAATTAGAGACCACATGCTCTTCAACGCCCTTAAGTGTGGTTCAGTTAAGCACTGATGGAAAGCAGGCACATCGCTGACTCTAACCCAGACATTTACCCACCAGGCAGGGCCAGTTGACCCGGGTCAGGCGTTCGTGATAGTACGTGACTCGCAGACCCAGGAAAGTCAGGGTTACCAACATCTCCAGCAAGGCAGCGCCCATGTAGGCCGAAACCGAAGCCGTGAGCAGCAAGAAGACCAGGAAACAAAGGCCCTGAGTGAAGGAGGCAGAACGTAATGTGTGAATGGCGTGACTCTTCTCCCTAAATCTCGAGTTGCAGAGTTTTGTTGCAATGGGAGAACCCACCATAAGAAAACATAAGCACCAGACAGATTATAGTATGCTTAATCTTGGTCATTTGAAGATGTGTGGACTTACAACTCCCAGAATTCCCCAACACAGCCATTTTTTCTGTGCCCCGGAGCCTCACCTTTGGGTTACAAATTTGGGCTACGAATTTGGAAGGAAAAGGGGTCTACCCACTCCCCAGTTTTCCAGGGCCTTCCTGGTTCGGATGGGAGGGAATGATGGGAAGTGGAGTTAGAAAACTGCCAAATTGGGGGAGGGCCAAGGGAGATGGGGGAGGGGGGCAATAAAGATGGATTAATTTAAAAAGTCAGAATAAGCTATTGCAGAGAGGTGAGAACGGTGGAGAAGAAAAGAGGAAGAATGGAAAACGAAAGAAGGAAAAAAGGAAAATAAAAAGAGAAGAAAGGAAGAAAGGAAAAAGAAAGAAGAGAGAAGTGAAAAAGGAAGGAATAAAGGAAGGAAAAAAGAAGAAAGAAAGGAAATGGAAAATGGAAGATGGAAAAGGAAAGGAAAATGGGAGGAGAGAAAGGAGGATGGAAGGAAGGAAGGACGGAAGGAAAGAAAACAGGAGGAAAAAAAGAAAAAGGGAAGGAAGAAAGGGAATGAAAATGAAATGAAGAAACAGGAAGACAGAAAAAGGAAGGGAAGAAGGAAGAAAGGAAAGATAAAAGGAAGAAAGGGGGAAAAAGGAAGAAAGATAAACGAAAGGAGAAGAAAGAACAAAAGTAAAACCAAAAGACAAGAAGGGGGGAAAAATGGAAGAATGGAAAACCAAAAGACCAGAAGGAAAAAAGGAAGAAGGAAAAAAGAAAGGACAAGAAGGAAAAAAGGAGGAAGGGAAAAGGAAAGGAGAAGAAGGAAAGAAGAAAGGAAAACCAAAGGACAAGAAGGAAAAAAGGAGGAAGGGAAAAGGAAAGGAGAAGAAGGAAGGAAGGAAAACCAAAGGACAAGACAGAAAAAAGGAGGAAGGGGAAAGGAAAGAAGAAGAAAGAACAAAAGGAAAACCAACAGACAAGACGGAAGAAAGGAAGAAGGGGAAAGGAAAGGAGACGAAGGAAAGAAGAAAGGAAAGCCAAAGGACAAGAAGGAAAAAAGGAGGAAGGGAAAAGGAAAGGAGAAGAAGGAAGAAAGGAAAAGCAAAGGAGAAGAAAAGGAAAAAAGGAGGAAGGGAAAAGCAAAGGAGAAGAAAAGGATGGAAGGAAAACGTGGCAAGCGGAGGAATGAGGGCAACAAGCCAAAAACGGAGCACCAAAGGTGGGAAACGGTGAGGAGGGGTTTTTTTGGGGGGGGGGTCTCTTCCCTTACCAGCTCGGCCCCCATCAGGACCCCCTTGGGCGAGCGCAGAAACTCCTTGTCCAGCGCGAAGCCCCCCTCCTCGCCGGCCGCCGGGTCCTGCTCGCCCATCCTGCCG
Source organism: Bothrops alternatus (assembly GCA_034064705.1). Lineage (NCBI taxonomy): Eukaryota > Metazoa > Chordata > Lepidosauria > Squamata > Viperidae > Bothrops > Bothrops alternatus. The sequence goes on along the minus strand of JARGCV010000133.1, from coordinate 386,425 downwards.
CCTCGCCGGACTGCGAGGGGCGGCCGGGGGGTCCTCGGGGGTCCCGGCCAGCACCAGCAGCCGCCGGAGGAGGAGGAGGAGGAGAGCAGCCGCGGACGCCCGGGCAACGCCGCGATCCAGCCCGCCCCCGAAGCCGTCTCGCCGGCCGCCCCTCGCCCTTTCGCCCGGCCATCCCGAGCGGGACAAAGGAGGATTGTCCGGCCGGGCCAGGAGGCGACCAGCGCCGGAGAACAAGCGCCCGATTGTCCCGCCGCTGCGCGAGGAGCAGCCAAAGGACGCGGGGACCGGGACGGAGCGGTGGAGGTCGGCCGGCAGGTGGCGCCCGAGCGCAACGAGGAGCCAGGCGCAGCGCCTGCGCTTTCCCTCGCTTCCGGCAGAGGGCGCCGCTACTTTTATTCTTTCTATCTATCTATCTATCTATCTATCTATCTATCTATCTATCTATCTATCTATCTATCTATCTATCTATCTATCTATCCCTCCCCGTCTCTGACTCTCTGTTTGTCTTTCTCAATATCTATCTATCTATCTATCTATCTATCTATCTATCTATCTATCTATCTATCTATCTATCTATCTATCTATCTATCTATCTATCTATCATCTTATCATCCTCTATATCTATTTATCATCTATCATCCATCATCTATTTTCTATCTATCTATCTATCTATCTATCTATCTATCTATCTATCTATCTATCTATCTATCTATCTATCATATCATCTATCATTTATCTTCTACGGTATATCTATCTATCTAGCTAGCTAGCTAGCTAGCTAGCTATCATCTTATCATCCTCTATATCTATCTTATCTATCTATCTATCTATCATTTATCATTTATCTTCTACATCTATCTATCTACCTATCTATCTATCTATCATCTATCATTTATCTTCTATGTCTGTCTATCTATCTATCATCTATCATTTATCTTCTGTATCTGTCTGTCTGTCTATCTATCTATCTATCTACCTATCTATCATCTATCATTTATCTTCTATATCTGTCTGTCTGTCTATCTATTTATCTATCTATCTATCTATCTATCTACCTACCTACCTACCTACCTACCTATTTATCTATCATCTATCATTTATCTTCTATATCTGTCTGTCTATCTATCTATCTATCTATCTACCTACCTACCTACCTACCTATTTATCTATCATCTATCATTTATCTTCTATGTCTGTCTTTCTGTCTGTCTATCTATCTATCTATCTATCTATCTATCTATCTATCTATCTTCTATATCTGTCTATCTAGCTATTTATCTATCTATCTACCTACTTATCTATCTATCATCTATCATTTATCTTCTATGTCTGTCTATCTATCTATCTATCCATCCATCCATCCATCCATCCATCTATCTATCTAATCTATCTATCTATCCATCCATCCATCCATCCATCCATCCATCTATCTATCTATCTATCTATCTATCTATCTATCTATCTATCTATCTATCTATCTATCCATCCATCCATCCATCCATCCATCCATCCATCCATCCATCCATCCATCCATCCATCCATCCATCTATCTATCTATCTATCTATCTATCTATCTATCTATCTATCTATCTATCTATCTCTCCCTAGCCCACAGCTGCTAATAGACGGATAAAGATGTTCAGAACTGTTCAGGCTATGAAACAGACAGCAGGAGATTCGTGCTTTGAGGCTTGCAAAAATCTGCGAATGGACCCTTAAAATAAATTTAGAATTAGCTCATTTGATCTCGTTTCCAGTCTGCTCTCTCTAAGAAATCTGCCCTGGAAGGAATACAAGTACCCTGCTTTTTAATTTTGTTATTTCTTTTTATTGCTTTTTAATTAATAACGAAAAAAGTGGAATAAAAAGCAGCAAAATGCAAGTGCAATAATGATGGAGATACATCGTCAAAAAAAGAGAGGGGGAAAGGAACACATAAAAAGTCTCGCAAATATTTCATTACCCAAATGAGATAACATCATTTACATTAAAAAGAAAGAAAAGTCCTTCCACCAAATAAATTGAAATAAAAAAAAACAACAACAATACGACATGCCATCATAACAATAACCAGTTTAGGATTCCCTGCATCCTTGCCTAACGCAAATATTATTCAAATTCACACATATTTCTAATACATTTAAACCACTAACTCCTTTTCGATCGTACGGAGTCCTGTATTTTATTATTATATTTTTGGTATTATTACACAAAAGTTTAGTTATGTGGATAGTCCTTAACTTAACGACCATAACTAAGACTGGAATTTTAGTCGCTAACAAGTGAGACGTGCCTGATTTTCCTGACCCTTTACTGGCCACCTTGTCACGTGAATCCCTGCAGTCATTAATTGAAACCATGTCGTCCTTAAGCGAATCCGGCTTCACGCCATTGACTTTGCTTGTCCGAAGCTGGCTGGGATGGGTACAAAGAGTGATCACGTGACAACACAATACATAAATACAGAGAGTCCTGATTTACAACAGTTCCTACAGCACTGGAAAAATAAGTCTTTTTCACACTTACGACCGTTGGAGCATCCCCGTGATGACGTGATCAGAATTCAGGCGCTGGGCCAACTGACTCATATTCATGACGGTTGCCGTCGTAAATGATAAACGATAAATGATAGCAGCTAATCAAATGTGGCGATTCACTTAAAAACCATTTCATTAACGACTGCAGTGATTCCCTTAACAAGAATAGTCAGGAAGGTCATAAAACAGGGCAAAATTCACTTAACAATTGTCTTGTGATCAAAATCCGGACCCTGGGCAACTGACTCATACTTACGACCGTTGCAGCAGCGTCCCGGGGGGGGTCACGTGATCCCCTTTGGTGACCTTTTGGGCCAGCAAAATCAAGAGGGAAGGCAGAGTCACTTAACCACCGGGATCCTAACTTATCCAGCGTGGTGATTCAGTTAACAACAGCGGCCGGAAAAAGTCGTAAAATGGGACATTGAGTGAGTGAGTGAGTTTTGCCCCGTTTTACGACTTTTCTGGTCACGGCCATTAAGGGAATCGCCGCATTGGATGAGTTAGTAACCCGCTGGTTCAGTGGCTTCCCCCAAATGCCTCGCTTAACGACGTAAATTTGGGACTCAATTGTGGTCGTAACTCCAGGACGACGTGCAGGTCAATATTCGTCTTGCGTGACACTGGGGATGCCGCGACGACGGATGTAAGCGGGAGGACCACGGTTGTAAGCGACATTTTTTTTCGGCGTTTTGGTAACGCTGAAGAATTGCTAAACGGTTGGTTTTGAGTTTAAGGAATACCTGCTTTGATAATCAGTTCATAAGTGCATAAGTTCTTTTTTTTTTTAAGTTCTTACAATTTCCGGCGCCTTGCTGGAGTACATGGGAACCACGCAGGCGCAGGACACGTTAACCACGTAATTACGGGGCTCCAAATAGAACCAGCCAGGTCTGCCGGGACAGTGTTCCCGATAGAAGACAATTACGCTGTGTTGCACGGTGACTGAATTGCCCTTCGGCTCCAGGGTGTTGTAGGTCCTCCGGTTGTGTTGAACGGAAGACTTGAAGGACAGGCAGTGGTCGCAGGAGCAGGACGCCTGCCAGAGATTCTGGGGGTAACGGGTTGCGCTGAAATCTTTCCTGGAGGGGAGGTGGGAGGAGACGGGCAGAGTTAGGTAAGAATCGCACTGGACCCCAGAAGCCCGCCTGAAGTTGTAGAAAGGGTTTGCCCCGGTCTTCTGGTGGTCCCCTTTTCAAAATGGACCCTGTTCGGTTATGTGGAGTGGACAAGGATTGAATGAAAGCAGAATGATAGAGGTGGAAGGGAGCTTGGAGGTCATCTAGTCTAACCCCCTGCTCAAGCAGGAGACCCTATACCAGGGGTAGGCAACCTTGGCTCTTTTATGACTCGTGGACTTCAACACCCAGAATTCCTGAGCCGGCATGAGGGAAACTTTGGCCCCTTCGTGACTGGTGGACTTCAACTCCCAGAATTCCTGAGCCGGCATGAGGGAAACTTTGGCCCATTCATGACTCGTGGACTTCAACTCCCAGAATTCCTGAGCCGGCATGAGGGAAACTTTGGCCCATTCATGACTCATGGACTTCAACTCCCAGAATTCCTGAGCCGGCATGAGGGAAACTTTGGCCCCTTCATGACTCGTGGACTTCAACTCCCAGAATTCCTGAGGCAGCCATGCTGAGGGGAAAGGGAGGTTTCCAAGCTGAGCCAGGCTGGCTCAGGAATTCTGGGAGTTGAAGTCCACGAGTCTGAAAGTTGCCAAGGTTAAGGACCCCTTATATAGGGCACGGGTGGGGAACCTTGGCTTTTATGACTCCTGGACTTCAACTCCCAGAATTCCTGAGCCAGCCATGCTGAGGGGAAAGGGAGAGGTTTCCATGCTGAGCCAGGCTGGCTCAGGAATTCTGGGAGTTGAAGTCCGGGAGTCATAAAAGAGCCAGGGTTGCCTACCCCTGCACTAGACCATTCCAGACAAATGGTTGTTTTGTCTCTTCTTAAAAAGAAGGAGGAAGAGGAGGAGGATAACACAATGGAAAGGGACCTTGGAGGTCTTCTAGTCCAGCCCCCTGCTCAAGCAGGAGAACCTAGAGTTGGGGATAGCGAAGAAATGGGAAGGGGAGACCAGACCCCGGGCAGAGTTCAGTTAGGTCAGTATTGTTTCAAATGTGGCCCCTTTAAGATGGTTGGACTTCAACTCCCAGCATGCGCTGGCTGGGGAATTCTGGGAGTTGAAGTCCACCCATGTTAAAGGGGCCATGCTTGGAAAAAAAAACACAAAAAAAACACCGAGCTAGATTTAGTAGAAAATGAGATTTCAACAGCCAGTGAAACGGCATCTACTTAGCCAATCCGCCTTTCCCAACCTACTTGACTTCAATTTACAGGTAGTCCTCGACTTAACGACCCCAATTTGGAATTACAGCCTGAATTTCCCTGGCTAAAGAAGGCGATTCGGTGAGCTTTGCCCAATCTTACGACTTATTTGCCACCGTTGCTAAGAGAATTACTGTGGTTGCCTTTTGCCAAAGGGGCTTGCGTGGCTCCTGGCATGCTGCAATTATCGTAAATACATGCCGTGTGCCCCGATTTGGATCACGTGACCGTGGGGAATGCTGCGGCCGTCGTAAGTGCGAGGACCAGTCGAATCGGTCCATGCTTCTACCTTTTTTTCAAAAAAAAAAAAAATTAAAATAATTTTAAATAAAATTCGGCAGAAAAGAGGCTTGGAGATTTTGTAAATGTCATGTGGTTTTTTTAAGTAGCGCTCCAGATGTTTCGGGATGGCACCCCAAGGTGCTCAGATCAGAGGTCCCCAATCGTTTGGCCACCAGGTTCCGTGTGGAGGAGTTTTTCCACGGACCGGAGTGTTTGTGTGGTTTTGTGTCCTGCCTGCATCTTGCGGATGGGGTTTTGCTTGTTTGTGCAGACCGCTTGTTGGCATGCCGTGGCCTGGTCCCAGTCCACAACCGGGGGTTGGGGACCACCGGCCTAGATCAGGGGTAGGCCACCTTGGCTGTTTTGTGACTGGTGGACTTCAACTCCCAGAATTCCTGAGCCAGCCCTGCTGAGGGGAAAGGGAGAGGTTTCCAAGCTGAGCCAGGCTGGCTCAGGAATTCTGGGAGTTGAAGTCCACCAGTCATGAAGGGGCCTAAGCCTAGGCCAGAGTCAGGCAATCTCAGCTCTTTTATGACTGGTGGACTTCAACTCCCAGAATTCCTGAGCCAGCATGAGGGAAACTTGGGCGCCTTTATGACTCGTGGACTTCAACTCCCAGAATTCCTGAGCCAGCCATGCTGAGGGGAAAGGGAGAGGTTTCCAAGCTGAGCCATTCTGGCTCAGGAATTCTGGGAGTTGAAGTCCACGAGTCATGAAGGGGCCAAAGTTTCCCCCATGCTGGCTCAGGAATTCTTGGAGTTGAAGTCCAGAAGTCATCAAGGGAGCCATAGCTCCCCCATGCTGGCTCAGGAATTCTGGGAATTGAAGTCCACGAGTCATGAAGGGGCCACAGTTTCCCTCATGCTGGCTCAGGAATTCTGGGAGTTGAAGTCCTTGACTCACAAAAGAACCACGGTTGCCTACCCCTTGTCTAGGGACTCCTGCTTGAACAGGGGGTGGACTAGAAGACCTCCAAGGTCCCTTCCAGGTCTGTTATTCTGAATGGTCTAGGCCAGGGGTGGGCAACCTGGGCTCTTTTATGACGCGAGGACTTCAACTCCCAGAATTCCTGAGCCAGCCATGCTGAGGGGAAAGGGAGAGGTTTCCAAGCTGAGCCAGGCTGGCTCAGGAATTCTGGGAGTTGAAGTCCACCAGTCATGAAGGGGCCTAAGCCTAGGCCAGAGTCAGGCAATCTCAGCTCTTTTATGACTTGTGGACTTCAACTCCCAGAATTCCTGAGCCAGCCATGCTGAGGGGAAAGGGAGAGGT